>JBAMYA010000010.1:666645-699970 GCA_037176975.1 Arrhamphus sclerolepis
AATTTTTAGATATATGTTTTTAAAAGACTTCTTCTGACAAGGTCAAGTATTCATTCAGTTTTTGATTTAACCTGCAAATTGCCGTTTAACCTTGAAAAAAGAAGCATGAAAAACAAAAAGGACAGGCCGTGGTCGAATAGCAGCTCCTCTAGCATATCTCAGCTGAAGGTACCGGGAGATAGAGATCATTTCTGGACCTGCTCCAAGTCAAAACCTGCTGTCCCCGCAGAGCTCAGCTCGTCCTCTTTTCTGAGGTGGCAGCACTCATTTCAGACGCTTCAAATGAAGGTTTTTGGATTTGATCAGAATCAATGTAAAGTAATATGAATTAGAATTAGGTTGGCATGAGCTAAGCTAGCCAAACTAAAATAGTTAACTGTGATTGACATAATGTGGACATGTTTCATCTTCCAGGCCTGTTTGTTTTACAAAACGGTGCCCCACAGGACAAGGCAAAACAAGCTTCACAATCATTCTTCAGAAACTGATGCATGATGATGTCACAAAGGGGTTGTCCAGTTCTTCTTATACAGTCTGTGTCAACAACATGAATTATTTTTGCTTTGTGATTGTGAAAATGCTCTTTCTTTTACTATTAAAGGGACATTACAGAGTTAAAACAACTCTTGATGTATTATTAGATGGTAAAGAGTGTAAACTGTCATTAGGCACCAAAATGACATGAACTGAACATGTTTGAAATGGACTATAAGAGTAAAAACTGTCCTGTGGTCAAATGAATCTAAAGAGAACTGAAGACTACCCAGTTTATTATCAGTGTGAATTTCAAGAGCCTTAAAGATGGATTCAAGTGTAAATGTGTGTCCATCTCCATAGACTTTGAATGAGGTGACATCATCTGTTGCTGAAATGAATTGTGGGTTGTGCGTGTCACATTGGGTCTGATGCTTCTGTTAAAATTTTAGAAACTTTCAACACATCAGTGCATATGTCATCCACTCAGGTCGTGCTAGACAGCTAGAGCCAATGAATTCATATGTGGGGGGAGGTCTATGGTGTCTCGTATCAGTCTATGATTGGACGTCGTATTACAGGAATATGGAGGAAAATTTTTAAACTGTGAAGTTCAATCATCATATTTTTTATTATCAAAGTTTGTGGTTGCACAAAGACACAAGTCTCAGAAATAAATCTTGGATGGAAGTGGCAGAGAGAATGGCTGAATCTGTATTGTGGCCTTTGTGTCAGCAGTGATGTGTCGCTCGCCAACGACCCAGCTCGAGCCAATGCTTTTAAATGTAGCCGACGCTACATCAATGCTCAAAGGTAAATAGAGAGCAACATCTGCCCCTACCCAGAGGATTTTTTTCAGGGAAGGCCTTGCATATTTCAGGAAGACAACAGTAAACCACGTTCTGTTTCCATTCAGAGAGCATGGCTTCGTAGGACAAGAGTCCAGGAGGTGATTCTCGGGCTCTTGAGCAACTTCAATCATATCTCAACAACATTCCTCTTCTGAGAACCAGGAACACATATGTCCGGGAACTGACGAGTTCCCGGACATATGTGTATAGACTGTCAGTAATGTTGCTGCTATCAAATTCAAAATTAACTGTTAATCAGTTTGTACATTTAATCATCTTGTCCTCTGTTCTATTATGAATAATAATGAGGTTTATAAAAAAAAAGTCCCAACTGCTTAGGAATTGAGGTTGTAAAAGCGTTTTTTGGGTTGCAAGTGCACCAGAGCAGGTCTTGAAAGAAGCTAATGTTCTCTTCTTGTCAGGAGAAGGATGAACTTGATGTCCTAACTGAGCAGGGTTTGCACAAAAAACAGTAATTAAAGTGGGAAAAGGATAACACCAACAAAAATCCACAAAATCCCAACAAGTGAAGACTCAGCAGAGACAACAAAACTCTGGTGTCTTAAAATATCTGTTTCATGAGATTCCTGAAATTAAAACTCTTTAGATCTCAATTAAAAAATCAGCATCTAGAATTGGAGCTTGTTTCAGTACCAGGATATTAATATTTAAATCATATTAAGTTGTTCTCACAGGTTTGGATTCGTGTACAAGTTTTAATTAATGAATAATTGGTTCCTGACGGTTATAAATTTGTTTTGTTTGTTTGGTTTTTTTTGGAAAGAGTTTCAAAGAAGGTGTTGCTTTAACTGATTATTTTGTTACTGTGTTACGTTACACCGACAGGCGTTTCCATTATTTTGAGGACCCCATTAATATCTGTGAGTGCGGGTTAATTAACACGGACCCTCTTTGTATAATAGATTTTACAGGCACCACAAACTGCATCGGCCAGAACGACGCTGCAGCTGAATTTACACTCCTGTAAAACCAGTCCAATAAAGTCCTTCATAAAGGAGGATTTACTGCAGGGCTGCTGCCGTTGTTGTTGTATGCTCCGTTCATGTTTGGACGGCTGCATCTTGTAAACAAGATGCTGAGTGCATCCACGAGTCGACGGTGTGTTTTATATAAAAAGAGCTCCTCCTCTCAACATTGTGTCCTGGTTTGATTATCCGTCTGAGCGAGGCCAGGCTCTCCAGGATCCCATTAGCCATACATCAATGCCAGTAATGTTATTGAACCCATGTATCTTCTCTGCATTAGTCTTAAATTATTACAAATATATTGAATTTTGTTTTTTGCATGCTTGTGGGTTTACATGGCTTTGCATGTTCTACTACTGACCTACAGTTGATGTATTTGTCTTCAGGTGAAATCAGTCAAACACATATCCAAAATTTTAAATATGCACTAAACAATAATCCCTTGATTTTAAGCTGATGGATGTAGATGGTTTTAAATTAATGGATTTCAGGGGAGGCTTCCATGCATGTTTTTCACTAGGGGATTGAGCGTCATTCAGATCAAAGCCCAAAGATGATTTCTGATCAGATCCGATCACAAACTGATATTCGCCAAATCTAGCCCACCACTGCCTTTTATCTGAGAGTCTGCAGAGATAATCATATAATTATAAGTAGAACATTCTGAGGAAATTCTGAACAGGTGCCAGTGCGACTGTCCTTTTGATTTGTTAGGGATAACTCAACCCTGAATAAGTGAGGTAAGAGCAGCCTGGAGCTTTACATCAAAAAGGTCACACGTTGCAATGTAACAAAAAAAAAAAAATCATCTAATTCCACTGAAGTCACAACAGCAGCAGCTATTGTAACTTTGCAAAAAAAGTTACAAAAGCTGGTATTTTGCCAATTAATTAAACTAGTTTAATTTAAAAATTTTCAATGTTGTGATTACAGTGAAAGTCTGATTTAAAACCAATAGTCTCAATTTTACAAAATTTGCAACTTTACAACAAAAGTGTGTGTGTGTGTGTATATGTATGACTTTACAAGAACTATTCACAATTTAAAAACAGTTGATTTATGATAAAAGTTGAGTTGTTTTTTTTTGAAAATTTAAAAAAAATACAATGAAAAGTCATGATTTTAAAAAAAAACAGCAAAAATATGTGAATTAAGGACAAAATGTCACATTTTTGATGGCATACTTTTGACACCAAACAAGGTGATAAGTAAGCTAAAGTTAGCCACCAAGAAAAACAACTAAAGGAGCAGAATTTCTAATTCAAAGACTCCAGGTGTCTTTCATTATATTTTCAAGAAACACCACACTAGACTGAGTCCAGGAACTAATGACAAAACTAACAACACAGCTGTTTGAGAAAATAAAGAATAATTAGCCCTTTGATGGTTACGATGGTGATGATGTAGTGGGATGAAACGGAGTTTGACACCTCTGTGTATACGTTATACAGCTGTGGCCAAACGTTTGGAGAATGTGTGAGAAAGTGAAAAAGTTTGCTGCCTCGAATTTTTTGATGGAGGTTTGCCTTTTTTCGAGAATGTTGTCAAGAATCAGACAACGAACGAGTTGGAATTATAGGATAGAAGCTGCTTTCACCTCATTCCAGAGGGCAGATGGTTCATTTTTAGGGCACGTGTTTACCTTTGGGATGCTCCTGACCTCAGTGGCTTTTACAAGTGTCTGATTTTTAATAATGTCAGAGAGAGCATTTGCTATCGTTGTATAAAGAGAATTAAAGGTAGCATAGTGAACAATGCTTGTTGAACAGAGCACCTACTCAACATTTAAGGTCCAGTGAACAGCACTGGTGCTGTTGGTTGTATGTCAACGGTATCGACAAGATGATATTGATTTGTTCTCTGGATTATTCTGCAAGCAAACACTCTGAAAAGCAGAGGTAGACTGCACACTCCCCAAAGCATCCCCAAACTGGCCCAGGCCCCTGTTGTTAGGGATTGACAGAAACCTGTAAAACTTGTGGAGCCAAAAAGCAGACCTCCTCAGGGTGAAACTTGATTCTTGTTGGTTTTGATTAGCAAGACCTTTTCAGACATGTAACGATTCAGTGACTAATTGAAGAAAATCATTAGCAAATTAAGGTGAAATGAAAATAATCAGTTGCAGCCTCAGATCCACTGAATGAACTCATGAGCTCCACTTTCTTTGTACATTTGGATAAATTCAGGTTCTGATCCACGTCCTGGACTGAGTGGTTCCCTGAGCAGAGTTATCACTGTGAACGAAAACTAAGACTGAAACTGAAACTAACAGTTAACTGAAGCTGTTTATAAAATGAAAACTAGGCCTAAATAAAAACTAAAAATTAACAATGCAAAATTAACTGAACTGAAACTGAATTGTGGGTAAAATTAACTTAAGTGTTAGTTTTCCATCCCTCCTGGAAGTGAGCAGGTCAGAACATGATGTCCTGAATTCTCCATCAGTGAAATAACTAAATCCATGAAGGAGGTCCAGCAGGGAATCATCTATGACACACTGGATTTCTGGAAGTAAGGGAAGATATTTATCCTAAAACTTAGATTAAGTCAGTGATTCTACTGATTTAAGTCTGTGTCCTGCAATTTTCATTTTTTTTTTTTTTTTTTTTTTTTGTAGAATTGGATCAGAATTGGATCCGGAAATGTTAAACTGATATTTGTAATGTTTCTGAAAATAACTGCCTGTAGCCTAATTGTAGTCGGAAACGTTTCACATCGACTTGTGTAAAAGAATCTGGACGCGATGTAAAGTAATTTGTTTTGTTTTGTAATTGTGTTTTTTTTTTTTCTGATGTTAATTCAGATGCCAGAACGAGTGCCTGGTCGGCACATACGGGCCACAGTGTGCCCACAAGTGCGACTGCCAGAACGGGGCCCGGTGTTACCACATTAACGGGGCCTGCCTCTGCAAAGAGGGCTTCAAAGGCCCCAGCTGCCAGGAACGCTTCTGTCCCACCGGCATGTACGGACTCCTTTGCGACAAGCACTGCCCCTGCAAAGTAGACAGCACAGTCAGGTACCAGCCCTCTGGCCCGGTTACATTTGTCGAAGGTCGTTCCCAAGAGGCTGATTCCTTCACTCCTCCCTCTCCGTCTCCCAGCTGCCACCCTCTATCCGGAGAGTGCACCTGTGCGGCCGGATGGGCGGGGCTTTACTGTAACGAGACGTGCCCGGCGGGTTACTATGGTGAGGGCTGCATGGAGCCGTGCGCCTGCGCCAACGGAGCCGACTGTGACGGCATCACCGGAGCTTGTACCTGCGCTCCAGGATATATAGTAAGTCTTCACAGTACAGCTACAAAAACGTGAAACCACGCTGAAAATTCTGACTTCTGACATCACAATCAAAACAAAAACATGCTGGATAAGATACAAGAGTCAAACACGGAATTCTTGGTGAAAATAACTTCATGTCATTGAAATAGCCTATTCTGTCTGTGCAGCAAAATATTTTTCTAGACAAGAAATCTCCTTTCCAGTTTAGATCTGGTAGACGTTGAAGGGTTTGTTGTTGTTTTTTTGTCATAAAATATCAACTTTCGTTTAATGGCATTTTTTTTTTTATTTAGGTTTATTTATTAAGGTTATTTTGTTGTAAAAATGTGAATTTTATAAACTTGCAACCTTTTGACAAAAATGAGCAACTTTTTGTAGAAAAATTGTGACTTTTGTGGAAATGACAATGGGCCTCATTCACAAACAGTACGTACTCACAAAACTGTGCTTAAACTGTGTGCGTGAACGTTTGACGCACAAATTTGGGATTCATCAATATTGTCTTACCTGAATTTGTTCTTACTCTGCAAACAAATTTTGAACTTCCTCACACCACACGTATGCACAAATGAGGAAAGCTGAACTGATTCAGAAAAAGCAAATACAGAGATTTTAAGTACATGCAGAGTATATAAAACCACATTCATTAAATAAATTTAATTAACATATTTCTAAAATAATTAAAATAATTTTAAAGGAAAATGATGAATTGCTTATCAACCGTTACCAGTTGCCAATAGCGTATGTAGCTTTGCAGCTGTGATTCTCTGGAGCATCTAAAACATCCGACACGTCGTTCTCATACCTCATGTAAGTCCTGTCCACGCTTAGTTTCCATGGCTACTGGTTACAGAGAAATAGCAGACCAGGCTGGGGTTTCACAACTCGTCCTGCGCATCAGACCTAAAGCTGAAGATCTTTTTCCAAACCCGACAGGATCCGACGGGTTCAGGCTTAATTTCAATCATTTCCACGAGCTCTCGCTGCACTCCGGCTCGTGTTAATGAGTGGTATGAGTGGCCCAACTTTAAGACCTGATTACTGCTCTAATCAAAGCTCCATTGATTGACTCAATACAGTACATGGAAAAAAAGAAAGAAAACTCCATCAACGTGCAGATGATCTTTGTCATATCCTTAACGCTGTCCCCGCTGGCCATGAAGCACCCACAGCTCGTTTAATTTGCAAAACAGAACAGCGGGAATGTGTTTTTTTTTTTGTTTTTTTTTTGTCTTGGCATCAAATGTTATTTTCACTTATCTGGGCCACAGTGAGCTAGTAGAACTGCAGCATCTAGTGGTCGCTAGAGGAACTGAAGCCCCTTGTGATCGATGGAGGAACTGCAGCATCTAGTGTCAGTAGAAGAACTGCAACATCTACTGGTTTGAAGAAGAACTGAAACCGCTAGTGGTCGTGTGGGAACTGAAGCCTCTTGTGGTTGGTGGAGGAACTGCAGCTTCTTCATACCATCTTCAGACCAGAAGATGGAACGTCAGTGCTTCATTAGCCCTTTGGGCTACAGACCTAACTCAAAAATAAATAAATACTTAAATCATCTGACAAGATTCAAAAATGTCACTCCACTTAAATGATACTCTGAATAGGGTCCCAACAGACAATCCAACATATTTTTTTAGTTTTTAAATTATCAGAAACAATATCCAGGAAAAGCTAGTGCATGAAAACTTAGTACTTAGTACTAGAACTAATAACTAGTACTACTAGTACCAGTTACTACTAGTAACTATGTTCCATGTAGAAGTATCCAGCGAGCTGAATGACAGTAAAAGAGAGGAGAGCCGGCTGTCACTGGATGGGAATCGGCTCTTCTGATTCGTTATGGCAGCTCCATGTAGCATTGGCTACATCAGCTTCCCCCATGTACAGTTTCATTGGCTAGGCTCTCGCTGTCTAGCCGCAACCTGAATGGCTGACATGTGCGTCGAAAGTTGAAAATTCCTTTTAGCAACAGATGATTTCACCCCATTCAAAGTCCATTGAGATGGACGCAGACAACACACGCGACATGTATGCGTAAATGCAACGCCACATAGCCACTTGGGACCGATGCGAACCATAGCAACCATGTGGATTAGGGAATGTCAGTAAGCACCAATGACTGTAAAGTACTAGACTAGCAATCTGGTCACATGACACATAGATTTGTACAAAGAGCCTTTGAAGATCATCTTGCAAAGAGGTGGGACAAAACCAGTGGTAAATGGAGATCTGCTCTGTGGTCAGTGGAGGAACTGCAACAAAACCTACTTCCTGGATAAGCTTCAACCCTTGAGTGGGACAGGGCTGATTGGCGTCAACGCTGAAACTTACTCGGTCCCCAGCCTCATTTTTAAATTGGACGGACAGTAAAGGTACCTCAACCGTTCACAGCCATTCCCATCGGTATAGAAAGTACCGAGACAACCACAGGCTTCATGTGATGACTCATACAGGAGCCATAGATCAAAACAATCAAGTTGTTTTTTTTCCTTATTGTTTATCGCACCTCATATGTATTGTTTTTAAGCTTAATCAAGACCTCTGAGGTACAAGGCAACATGTCCTTTAGTGTGTCATGTCCACTTTAAAGTGGACCTCAAACCTGAAACACAGGAACAAGTTCTGGTTCTACTCTGGTTCCACTATAGTCCCCCTTAAAACAGTTTTTAAAAACCTTGTTTGTGTCTTTGAATGAGGAGACTTTTTTCCCTAGCTGCTGGTTTTCAGTCTGATGTTGGGTCTCTCAGCAGTTCTGAGGTCCAGATCAATCTCACTGATTGATCAGCTGATTATTAGCTGTTTGATGTGAAATGTTGTAAATAAAAACCTCTCAGGAGTTTGAAGGATTCCAGATTTAAATGGTGAATGTTTCTCCAGACTTTCATGACATCAGTGATGATTGATGAGTTTGATTAGGACTGATCTGATCAGTCAGTGTCTCTCCATCTGACCTCTGCGGTCCATCAGATTATTGATGATCAGATCATTGATTACGGAGCATCTGCCGGTGAGGACATGCAGGAGATTCATCCATCAGCAGCGGCCCTTCCCCATCACTTATTGATCATGGATCGATCGGCCAGCTGTGTTTGTAAATAAGAGAGTTTCCTGCTGCCGCTGAGTTCTGATCGCATCATTGATCCCAGGAGCTGTCACCTATCACTTCAATCGATTATGTTTGATCAGAGCACCATCTGATTGATAACCTTCAGCGGGTCCGAATTTGTCCCACATCGGGTTCGGCTCCTTTCCCTACCCACGGACACGCGGATGTGGGGCAGCAGGCTGCGGTTTGGCGCAGATCTGCTGCGGTTTGGGGTGTTTTTCCGCCGCCTTCCCCCCTTTGTTCCTCTTTAATGGATCGGCGTCTGGAGCCGCTATACCTCCTAGACCCCCTCCTCCCTAACCCCCTCCCCCATTCCCCCTCCACCACAGAAAAGCACGTTTGCAGCCTGAAAAAAAGAAAAAGAAAAAAACGCCTCTTTTACGCACTGAACCAGCAGCAGAAATGAAAGGATACCCGCAGAGGGAGTGCTGTGGCGGGGAGGTGGGGTGGGGGGCAGAACCCCAGAGAGGAGGCCGCCCCACCTGGGGGATGTCTGCCTACAGCCCCCCAGGAAAGCTGGAGGAAAACCGGACATTTCCGCAGGTAAATGCGCGCATCAGGAGCGGCGGTAAGCGCTGATGCGGCGCAGAAACGAGGCGTTTACCCCCAAAACACCCAACCCCCCCAACACTCGCCACCCGGACAACCCCCCCCCAGACCTCTGCTGCCCACAACCAGCACGACCCAGCTAACCTACCTGCACGGGAGCGCGCAGAAAAGTCCAATCAGGTATTTATCCAGAACTTCCACGCGCCTCCTCCGCGGCTGCCTTTCTTCTGCTCTTCATATAAAACCTGCGCGTGCGTGGGCCAGCTGGGGGCCGGGGAGGTATGAGGTGGGGGGGTCCAGCAGGTAGAACAAAAAATCCTGCGTTTGAAAATAGAGAGAATAATCCGCAACAGAGAGCAGAGCGGCGCCCGGCGCTCCGAAACTCACACAGCCTGCCTCGGCACGGCTCGGATCGGTCTGCCCCTGCTCCGCCGCGGCCAGCCCCCCAGACGGGCCATACCAAGCCGTCGGTCGGTGTGGGGAGGAGCAGCTTGTTTAAACCGATTAAACATCGACTAACCGGATCATCGGGCGCGCGCAGCGCAAGTGACCTCGTGCGTGACGACCCACAGACGGAGGAATAGCCGTTTCCATGGTGACACGAAGAAACTTGCATGTTTGTGTCAGTAAAAGTGCTGTTGCCCCCCTCTCCAGAATGTGGATTTGGTTGAGTCCAGTTTGTTACTCTGATGTTGTCTCCTCCCAGAACCAGATGTGGAGAGAGAGACTGATAGAGACATAGAGAGAGAGAGAGAGAGAGAGAGAGAGATGGGTTTGGATGTAAGGAGATGCATGTACAAATAAAGGGGGTGGGGGAGATGAAGGGACGGAGGAGTAAAGAAACACTGTGGAGAAAAGATGGAAACGCAAACAGAGATGATGAAGAGGCTGTGAGGATGAAGAGGGGGAACATCAGACTTCATCTCTGATGAGGAAACCAGTCAAGATTAGATGAAGAACACTGAAACACAAAGTCATGAATGAGAAAATCAGCTGTGTGATTCAGATGTGGGGCCCCTGGGGGCCCCTGAGCTCAGGTCCAGGTGAGGGGCCTCAACATTCAGCGGGTCTTTGAGTCCCAGTTTTATCTCTGGATGGTCCATTAAATGAGACAATTACTTTCTAGCAGGGCTGGCTCCAGGTTTCTAAAGGCCCCGTGCACTATTCTCAATGGGGGCCAAGCTTTTGTAAAACAACAATATGAGGAGGAACTTCAAAGGCTTTAAGATTATCTGTGGTGACACATTAGTCTTATTTATTCATATTTTTATTTAAATTATAACTCAGGCCTTATACCAGATGGAAGGTCTGGGTATCTTAGAGGCGTAACTGGTTGTACACTCAGCAAAAACATAAAAAAGACTCAATAACGGATTAAAAATACATGTGACAGTAGTTTATTCAAAAGATTTATTCAACGTTTTAGCAGTCTGTCTGTGACCAGTTGGCAGCGACATAAAACCTTTAAAAAGAGGACGGTCTTCTTTAAAGTCCTTTAATTCTACAGTTGTGACATATGCTAGCCTGAACAAAAGAAAAGAAATGAAATAGAATAAAGTAAAATTTTAAAAATCAGATTTTTATGCAGTATCTTGAAAAAATACATTTGAGGGGATTTTTGCATCAAAAATGTAGTTTGTGTTTACTTTAAATGACAGTTAAAGGGGTAAAAAAAAATTAACCAGTATATTGGTATGGCTGAAGTTGATAAAATACAATTAAAAAAAAATTAAAATGCATGACTTTTTGTGTGTTTGTGTGTGACATTAATACTCATGAGCACAGATTATAGGATCCAAACCAATAAATAAAAGTAAGAACAGAATAAATAAAACAAGAGTGAAACATCCTCATAAAAGTGCCGTCAACGTTAAAACTGAAGATTAAATGCTCAGCTCTTTTACAGCATGTTAGCTCAAATTATGACTATAAACTTGTAAATTTGCAAGAAAACGTGGTGCACATGTGAGGAATCACTGAAGTTCGTACTTAAATTGTTCTCATTCAGATACAGATAAAGAAAAGTAATTTATTCACCAATACCGAATATTGACGTTGAATTTGTAGCTTGTGCGCCCTCTACTGGCCAAAGGAGGAAGGAAGGAATCGTTGTATATAAATAAGTACAGATTCAAGTGGAAGCAGAGGCATAAAGCTAGTTAGGTAACATATTTGGTTGAGACGAAATGAACTAATATGAAGGTTTATCAGAACCATTTGAGACAAACAACAGCATAATTCCTTAAAGTAAAAATAAAAAAACCACAAACTCATAAGCTTATAAGAGAAAACTCAAATGCTGTAACTTAATCTGAGAAGCGTTTTGTACATCAGAGACAGAGATTCTTCCAAACACAACAGGTTTGTTCAATGGAGACACTAAAAATGATAATAGTCAGCGTTTGTTTGTTTCTGTTGTTGTCACTCAAATGCAGATATATCACAATGGAAAATTAATGCAGAAAAGCGATTCATTCATGTACTCAAAAGCATGTTTTTTTTTGCACAGATGAGGAAGTTATTTGTATAATCAATACAAAGGAACAGACAGGTGTTTTTCAGCCTGAACTGGTTGTAATTACCAAGAAAAATCTCATCATTGTTCATCTGTAATCAACAGCAAACGCATCAGTTCCTCAGGAGGAGTTTGTGTCGTTCAGAGATCATCTTCACAGCTGAGGATGACTCATGAGCAGTCGATCAGATTTACTGCAGCTGAGCACCGACACATCCAGCCTCCCGCTCATTACTCACCGAAACCAGGAGCTGGATTTAAATAAAGTTATGGAGGCTTACTTATGTTTTAACTGTTTTGAAACTGCAAATAGAGATTTTCAAACAAAGGACTGAGATGAAACAGAGATAAAAAGATTCTGTGTGAAAAGTCTGGCAGTTTTCTGGTGCTGCTGTGATCCACAGACGGATCTTTAAAGAAAAACGTTTATGTGAGTGTTCATTAGTCACGTTTCCACCACAGGGAATCACCTCCAGGACCAGGAACCTCCTTGGGCAGCAGTCATGTTATATTTTTGTAATTGCTGAATTTATTTCTTTTTAAATGCTGCGTTTGGTTTTAGCTTGTCTTGTGCTATTTTGTTGGATCCTCGTGGAAGTCTGAGCAGTTTAAAGGAAGGAAAGCAGCTTGATGCTGACTTTACTTTTGAACCCAAGTGACCTTTGCACTGACTTTTGAAACAGATGATTCAGAAAGTCCACAGACTTGTTCCTCCGTCACTGCCAGACCAGAGGTCTCGGCCTTCTTCTGCTGCTAAATACGTCCTCAGGAGCACTGACGCAGTAACAATAGCTCTTATCCTACAACAGTGATGTTTATATGTCATAGAAATGTCCAAAGGCTCATACTGCAATGTGTTTAAACATGTCCAAAGCTTCCTAAAGTCACAGAACAAAACCATCCTGATACTTCTACTTGTAAGTCACGCTTTGTAATTTGGTCTTCCCGGTGTTGTATCAATAATTCAATTCAGTTCAATTCAAAAAACTTTATTTGTCCCCGGGTTGTAATCGAAGGCACACAGGGCAGTTAAAGATAATGACCCAGACAAGTACTAGGTTGGTCCTTCACCTCTGTGAGATCCACCACTGGGCTACGATGGAACTTTTTTTTTTACCTCCATTGACCATTTTTGGTCTGAAACAGATGAAATCGTCCAGTCTGAACCCAACGTTACGGGTAGCTATAAGGTGCGTTTCCACCAGCGGGGGTTCTGGGTAGTTCTTCAGGCCCAGATTGTTAATGCCTGTCTCCATTACCAGGAACCACTAAAAGGTTTTCCAGGAACCTCTATGGTTCTAAAAACCGTCCTGTGGTAGGTCAGGTACTCAGAGAGGCCCTGCTAAACTTCTGGATGGGGGGGTGGGGGGGTGGTTGTGCGGACTCTCTGATTGGCTATGCTGTGGGCAGGAGATGACATCATTCAGGCTCCTAATGTCCGCTAAACGTACAAGTAGTCTTTTCTCTTTCAGTGTCCCCATTATCATTGTACAAACGACGAACATGAACACTTTTCTTCTTTTATTTCTTTCATTCTTATCTTTTCTTTTTGCAGTTGAGATGGTACCTTACATGAACTGGCCATGTCACCATAAGTGGAGACACGACGGCTGAAGGACTGAGGAGGTCAGTTCTGTTAAAATTCTAGTTTTTAGGAGTTTTACCCAGAATCCCCTGCTAGTGGAAACATACCTTTATAATTCAAAACCTCAGTGAAAGCAGGAGACTCCCAGCATGGCCCAAAAACTCCTCTCTCTGAAGAGGTAACAGGCGCTAACTCCAGGTAACTGGTTTCTCTGGGGAGCAAGGGTGAAGCAATATACGGACTCTGTGAATGAAGACTAGATGAATTAAGCAGCGTTGGGTGCGCTAACATACATCTGCAGTGAGTTACAGGCAGCGAGGTGGAAGCGAGCAGCAGCTTCCAGCCTGCAGGCTCCTGTGGTTAGCTTTCAGCAGCAGCAGGATCACAGTTTCCAGCTGGAGCCCAAAATAACGGAGAGTCGGGCTGGTCCAGGTTCAGGTTTAGACTGGGGCAACCATCGCCCTGTAATCAGCTGACAGTTCTGGTTTCGCCTCCTCCGCCTCTCTCTGTAATTTTCTTAATTGAAGCCAGTCGAGGGGTCGAAGCCTCCGTCCATCCTCACTTTTCCAGCGTTCCTGACTCTCCTGTTTCCATTCTCCTCTTTTACTTTGTTTGGTTTTGCATTCTTTCCTTTCCTGAAACATGAAGATGAGGAGGAGGATGAAGAAGAGTGTCTCTCTCTTGTGTTTCTGCTTCAGCAGGTTGTTTTTCTTCCCTTTTTTCTTTTTCTTTAACTGAAAAAAAATGTTTTTCCTCCCCCTCCCTCAGTGTAAATCGATGCCGATCTCCCGTTAATCTTTTTAGTCGGCGTGAAACAGCCAGCAGCATGCATGACAAAGAGCCTGTGTGTGTGTGTGTGTGTGTGTGTGTGTGTGTGTGTGTGTGTGTGTGCAGAGCTGTAGGTTGAATCTTGAGTTTATGAAGTAGGAGCTCCAGAGCAGAACAAATTCTTTGCATCTTTCTCTGTATTTATTTTTGCCTCTCTGAGGTTTGTCTGATATCCAGCACATCTGTGTGTGAGTGTGAGTGTCGCTCACACAGTTTTATCACTGAGAACTCAGACAGCAGTTTCCTGGTCGTGGTGAGCATTGCTCTCCTTTAGCAGTGGCCTCCAAAGCTTTCATGGACGACTAGTAGAAAGCTGCTCACTCATAAATACTTGGAGCTGTACAACATCAACGGGACACTGAGAATCTTTTGTTTAAAAGAAACCAAAACACTCTGTCTGCATATATATTAGTATATTAGTATATTAGTGACAAAACCTGGCAAGAAACCCATAAATGTTGGATTTACACTGATGTATACTGTGACTATACTCATCATTGCGCAGACGGTGATAACATTTATTAGAGTATATGCACCAGGTAAACCAAACACGCCATCACACGGGTGTGGTCGTTTAAATGCTGTGGACGCAGATCACCTGTGTTTGTTTGAGGCATCCATGATATTAAGTTAAGCCATCTATGGCCTGTGGTGAGGTACCCACCACTTCATGTCTCATTTGCAGCCGGCTTCAGTTAACGTAGGTTCCTCAGATTCACAGCACATACGGCCTTGGTCCTGACACGGAGGAGACCCACTTTATTCTGTCCATGGGGGGACAGGGTAGGGATGGTCACTGGGAGGGGGAGTGGTGAGTTTGTGGGAAATGTTTGTATTTATTATTGTTAAATGGTTTTCTGGGATACTGGTTATCTTTGTTTGGTGTATTACAAATGGCAGTTCAAATATCTTATTGTTGTGTGTGTTTACCATAAGTGGATCCTTTTGTTTACACCCCTTCAGTGGTTTGCCCCATTTTGGCAATTAGTAAGGGGTGTAGGGTATTTAAGTGGAAGGTTTCATCCTGTTAGAGTGATATCAGCTTGTTGGATGCTCTGTATTGGACTAAATAAATTGCAACCAAGATATTTCAAAGGAAATGTTTATTACTATGTATTTTATTTTGTTAATTTTTCTACTGGTTGACCAACTCAACCAGTAGGTCACACCTCTTCTGAGCTGAGCCTGTCTGCTCTCTCACAGATCCTCAGAGTCTTCATTAAGGTATCCATAGTACTGTGGAAGACAAATCTAGAGGCCACCTAAATGCCAGTTACCTGGTTACCCGGGTAACCAAGCTTGTTTTTGGTATTAAAGGAACCGCATTAACTTGGTTTAGGTCATATCTATCTGCTTAGTTTTTTTTTAATGTAAATGGGAAATCTTCCTCAAACACCAGAGCTTGTCATGGTGTTCCTCTGGGTCCCTGCGAGGGCCGTTACTTTTCACCCAATCTTTGCTTTCATCAGGTATGAGCTATTATCAGCAAGCACGACATAAACTAAAAATGTGGGATATACAAAGCTGATACCAAGTGTGGCTATGGAAGCAGTTCAGAAGTTGAACAATTATCAGTCACCTTCTCTACATGGATGACATCAAGCTGTATGTCAAGACTGAATAAGACTTAGACTCGCTAATCCACCTCACCAGGATAGCAGGATATAATTCAGGATATAGTTTGGGCTAAATATGCTAAAACAGGATTAAAGAGGGACTACATGTTAGGTTAAACTACATACTGAGGGCCATATTTATTAAAGGCTTTCACGTGTTAAAACAAGTGCAAACTCACTGCACATACACAAAAAAATGTACAAACTCTTTTACTAACAGTGGGCGTAATGGTTTGCGTGCAAAATAGCACATCTAATCCAGTTAGTGCATCAAATGTAATTTGGGAAGTTCACATGCAATTCTGTGTGTGTTGGGAGGAGAATATGAAAATACATGAATTTAGCACCGCAAAGGGATTTATCAAACCTGAACGTAATTTTGCTCATAGAAACTGCATCTAAACTTAACACGTTTCAAAAGGACGTGCAAACAGTTTGTATGCGTAATTACGCACACATGGCTGTAGTTACTGACACAAGAAGGAGACATGAAACGAAGCAAAGAGACGCAGAGAACGTGTTATTCACCCTCGTGTGAACATTTTTGGAATAAACGAGGAAACAATCACTGATCCAGCATTGCCATCTTGGAGCTGTTGGAGGAACTCAGAATGGATTTGGAGCCACAAGAAGACACGTCACGCAATACCTGCAAAGACAAAACTCCTTTCTAGTTTACACTTTTCTTTTTCTTTTTTTTCTTGTTTTTACATCTGGGTTATTCCGTCTTACGGTTTCTGCAGCTGGGATCTCCCAGTCCCGTTTTCAGATGTGCTGTCCGAAGTCCCTAACGTCATGTAAGGGCGGATGGCCAAGGTTATTAGGTTTCCACGCACTTGTCAGTCGTTTATCTTGTTTGTTTTTTTTCAGAGTGATAGAAGCTTGAATGTGCAGTGCGATTCTTTTATTCTGAAAAACAGTTTTCTGTTTTCCAAGTTGTGAGGTTGGAGATGGCTGGTTTGTAGGTGGGTCAGTTTGAAATCCTTCATGAAATAATCTATTAGTTAGAAACAAGAACATGCGTCATATTCATTCATGTTTTTCTGAGAAAAATAAAAATATATGCGAACCATTTATACTGGAGAAATAAGATACAACGAGGCCGCACAAGGAATATTGAGGAGCGTCGTTGGAGTCCTGAAGAGCAGGTTCTGATGTTTGGATCGTACTAGTGGAGCACAAAACCCTCATTTAAATAGGGCGTCTCCAATACGTTTGCATCTGCCACCATTTGCGCAACAACTCTTAGTAAATGACACACAAACCGTGGTTTTTTCCTCTCGCGCTAAATTCTGGAATGCGCATGCAAATTACAACATGCAAACTGGGATGTTTATAAATCTGGCCCTTAGAGTCCACGTGCAGTAATCTGCCTTTACATATCAGACAGGCCTCTTCTTTGTCCACTTTTAAAACTCATCTTAAAACCTGCTTTTTTCTCATTGGCTTTCAACCCAGGATGAGATGTTTTAATGTTTTCATGGTTTGGTTATGAGTCTTTTAATCACTGTTTGAGTTGTATTTTATAGTGCTTCTATCTTACATTTTAATCAGGCTCCTCATGTACAGAACTTTGTTTCAAGCATGGTTGTGTGAAAGGGCTTTGTAAATGAAGATGGTATGGTATGGTATGGTATGGTATGGTATGGTATGGTATGGTATGGTATGGTATGGTATGGTATGGTAAACCAGACATTCAATAAATTTCAGGGAAATGGCAACTATGAGGAGGCTTTAAGGAAGTCAACCACAACCGATTTCTAAAAGTTGGGTATTTTTATATTCATATGTGTTGGGACAATCTTGTTCGTGCTTGGTCCTACACAGAAATGTGGACACACTCTTGATCTTTAATTGTTTGAAATCTTCAAGTATGTGATGTCATGTTTTCAGACCATATGCCTGTTGTATTCGATGTCACTCCCTTGTCATACGGTTAAATCCTGCACAGAGCAGTTGTGTTGTGAACTCCTCCACAGCTGCTTCAATTCTGTGCAGCTTTTAACTCAGCCATTAGTCCAAACGAATCTCTACTTCACAGTTTTTCTCAATTGCTAAAACATTAAATTCCATTGGCTGGACAGGGTTCCCAGTTGTCTAAACTCATTTGGCTAATTGTTCAGGCTGTTATAATACAGTAAAACATTTCACATGGTAAAACACTATTTGCAGATCTCACTTACATTTTTCAGCAAAACTCTGAAAACATTCTCATTCGTCAAACGCATCCTGTACTCCAATGCACATGTCATCCATCCTGCTAAACACAAGTGGCAACAATCATAAATACAAAGGATTAAACACAACCACTCAAAACTGATTTCACTTGTTTCAGATAATGTGACACAACCGATATAAGTCAGTTAAGAGAGCAAACAGGTTGCTGAAGGTGCTGAAGGTGCTGAAAGTCTGAGATGACAGAAGAAACTACGTGACAGAGCGAGAACAAAGACAAGGACGAGTGCGTATAAGAAGTGGGGGACGAGGCTCCAGGGGAGGAGGGTAAGAAAGAGGAAGAGGAGGATGAAGAGGAAGATGAAGCACATTGATGACCTGTTTAGTCCTTTTTGTAAACTTTGTATATATGCATTGTATACTATAGTACAGTGCATTGTAAGCTGTATACTGTACAATAAATAAATTATATGACCCTGAACATTGTGCTTTTCATTTGTTTACAGCACTGACAGGTTAGTAGATATGGAGTTAGAAGAGTCTCAATAGTCACAAATGCGCAGGACAAGATTCACACATGTATTTCTGATGAACACAAATGTAACTTGATTTACAAATGGCTTCTGGTCTGTGGACTTCACTGCATTTGTGTGTGAATTCTGAGACTCTGCTGATGTGCCTCAACTCACAAATGCATTTTTGTAAACACGGATTGATCTGCAACCAATCAGATAGCTTCCTTGTTTCAGCCAATCATAAGAATGCGCCCCACGTGAGAAATGATTTACTCATAAGCCAATCACATTAAACCATTCAAACAGCGCTATTCCAGACAGCACACAAACATATACACATACATGGTCGATATCGGCCATAAGACAGTACATCTACCCGCTAATTATAACATCTGATTAGCATCTGATTAGCATCTGATTAACGAGGTGGATCTTTTTTCAGAAAAAAATGCATTTGTGAGTTGTCCTGCGCATTTGTGACTTTTGAGACTCTTCTAACTCCATAAATAGATTTGACTGGTTGCAGGTTCATATCAACAAAGAGCAAGAATTGCAGTTGAGCCAGTGATGGAAAACTATGAAATTTGTTTTGAGATGAAAAATTTACTTCTCCCTGAGAACTATGTGTTTGGAATAGTGTGTTTTCTATTTTTTGGTACATTGTTTGACAGTTTGGTAGTGTATATAATTGTGATGGCTTTGTTTACGATTTGAGAGCAGTGGTTTTGAGCACAGGTGAATGTGTTTTGAGGTGAAAGTTTGATTTTGCAAGAGGAGTCAGAGGTTTTGTGTTTAGTGCCTGAAGAAAATGTAGCAAGGTTTCAGAAGTTGTTTTTGAGCAATTGAGAGAAACTGTAATTCAAATGCTGAGGCAATTTTGTCTCGCTTTCGTTCAACCTGTTAAACTTTTTTCGGTACTGTGTCTCCGCTGAAATCAAGGCTTTCTGAGCCGAGACCTAAACCCTGGTTAAAAGACTCCAGGTGTGCTATCAGGCGCCAGTGCAGGAGAGCAGAGCAAAAGTAGAGAAAGGATAAGCTACACGTGTCTTTCCTGATGTTGAGAGACAAATTTCTGTTCAAATTAAACAGTTAATCTGTGAAACATCAACTCAAGAGCACTGATGAAATGTCAATTAACTTTTTACATTTTGATGAAGGAAAGACTGAGGTCATGCTGTCTAGGCCAAGCGAGTGCATGTCCACTTGGTTTGTCCACTTGGCAGCTGCTCCACACTCTTTCAGGTCAGCAAATCAGTCATTGTTAGTTGTCCATAAAAAGAAGACGCTTAGATGTTTTCAGCTGCTGCCCAAGAATTGTGGAACAAGTTGTCTTTGCACATCAGGCAAACTGATTCACTTCCTGTTTTTCAATGCCCTTTAAAAACACATTTTTTCTCTTTGACTTTTAACTCAGTTGGACACCAGACAAAGACCCCAGAAACATCCAGCACACCAAGTAGCTAGAAAGGTGTTCAGGATCTTCTGTACTGAGAATGGGCTGGAAGTCAGAAAGTCAGAAAACCTGTGGTACTTCCAAGTCCAGATTGATAAACTGGTTTTCCTAACCAGCCGGACATCAAGCTGGTCAACAAACTCCAGAGGAAAGTATTAGTGGTACACGTAGCAATCCCAAACAACAGCAACATCAAGAAGAAAGAACACAAGAAGCTTGAAAAACACTAAGAGCTGAGACAGAGAGGATGGGGAGGCTGGTGGAGCACTCTGTGTCGTGACCTCCAAGCTGGGAGAACGTCTCCAGCTGATCTCTGTCCAGAAGAAGAGTAAAAATGCTGCGTAGCAGTTTCAAACTCCAAGAACTCTGGTAGAAGAGCTGAAGAAAGAAATCTTCCAGTTGAGGTCTGCTAATAGCTTTTGTATCTTATGAGTAGGGGTGGGAATCGATAACCAGTTCTTGTTGAGAACTGGTTCCCAGTGTTTCAATTCCTTGGAATCGTTTGCCAATTTTGCAACTGATTCCCTTATCAATTCCAGTGGGCAAGAATGACGTCAAAACGCATGTTGCGGGAGCTTACGCAAGACGGGCAATGTGAGTCCAATGAATCCAATATGCAGCCAATATTGTAACGTGTGAGCTGTGAGGGCTTCAGACTTGTCCTATCAGACAATCAAAGAGTCAACATGGCTTTGGAGTCTGGAAACTTGTGTCCGTTTAATCACGAACTTCTCTTCTTACAGTCTCCAGCAGGATGAATACAACCCAGTTGGGGCAAACATGGCGACCACAACAGAGCCACACCTTTCAAAATAAGAGCATACAACATAACCGGAACTTCCCCGCTTACAATAGTACACATGACGCCAAAACGGTACAAACGCTGGAAAGTCTGGTTACACTTCACTAAAAAGACGACAACAGGGCAACTTAAAATACTTGCAAAGTGGATATTTCATAAAAGGGAGGAAAAACTACTAACATGCAGAAACATTTGTGCACATAGCAGGTAATAACTATCAATGAATGTTGTGTTTTTGATCTGCTCCGGACTAACGTTAGTGATTCTCAACCCAGCAGCAAAGTTAGCATGTCCTCGACTAATAAAACTGCTGGTAATTAACTAACAAACACTGCCTACCATGTTTGCACCATTTGACTCATTGTAAAACCTGCTATTAGTAACAGTTAACGTTAAATGAATGCCTTCTCATGCATTACATTTAGATGAACAACACGAGAGACAGAGAGGCTTATTTTTCTACAAAAGAATTGTTAATTCTTCATAGTTGATGGATGCAGATTTGCACGATGCACAGTAACATTGGATTTGACTTGATAGTAGTTTTATTTTTGAGTGCTCAGCTCATATCCTTTTAAAAAGGAGAATTTTAATTTCTATTAGAAAAATGTTGCACATTCTTGTGGAACTGCCACAGAATAATTTATGATGTATTTTGTTATTTTCTACAGGAGAATATTTATTTTATTGTTATTAAAATTTTATTCTGGTGGCGCTAATCTGTTTGTTGTCCTTTTTTTCCAAATGGGAATTGGTAAGAGAATCGATAAAGAACCAAATCATTAAGCAGAATCGAAAATGGAATTGGAATCGTTAAAAGTCTTATCAATTCCCATCTCTGCACAGCGCCATGTTGCAATCCAACAGCAGAGCCAATGGCCAGCTGTCAATCAAGCATGTCACACAATGTTGGTCCAGGAACTGCAACAAAATCAATTTCCTGGACGAGTTGAATCCTGGAAGTGTTGCTATTGGTTGCTTCTTGGGAAGGCATAAAGTAGAAGGCATACAGTATAAACACTGTAGACACTGTTAGAATAATAACCTCAGCTTGAGGTAATTTACAGAAATTCCAATTTGTTGAGTCAAAAAGTCACATTTGGAGTGATTTTGTGTTACATCATCAGTAAAAGTCCCACTTTATCGTTATTTACAGTGGGTGTTTAATTGCCCTCATTTAGCAGAAAATCAAGTGATTTCAGCAAATGTGTTGCATTGCCGCTGTCTGATGCTCCAGGTTGATTGTGTCGTCCTGAGCAGAAAGAAAAACAATCAAACTGCTGCTGAAATATCCAGGAGGAGGAGTGTTTGTTGTGTCGACCCGCTAACTTCTTGTCGGGAGTTGGTTCTTCTGATTCACTGCATCGGCTCAGAGAAGCGTCGACTACATTTTAAAAGCTTCGACTTAAGTCGGCTCATTTCCGAGCGACACACAAACACAGTCATACCAGATTCACCCGCTACCTCTGACACTTCTTTATTTATTGATACTTGAGTCTCTGTGTAACCACAAACTTTGAAGGAAAATGGAGCGTTTTAGGCAAACAGACGACAAGAAATGCTGCAAAGTAAAATATGAGGAACATAATGTAATGAGCTGAAAAGATGGTGTAATGTGCTTTGTGGATATTGACGCTTGTAAGATTCACATCATAGAAAAGTAAAAACCTATAAATTAAGGATGAGATGGGCTCTTAAAATTCAGCAAAAAACAGTTTTTGTACAGATGATATTAAACTTAAGTGTTTTTGAGCATAAATAAATAGTGCTGTTTCATTCACATGCAGCACTTTGAGGTCGCGCACCCTCCTTTCATGTGAATTGATCCAGCATCTTGGTCAACAGCCAGCTGGCAAAATAAAAGTTTGCTCACACAATAAAAGTGGCACAGTTACACAATCTCAGCTCCATTTTCACTCTTTTCATTCAGTCTCATGATAAAATACTGATAATAATTTAAAAAGCTTCCTCAATGTTCTCGCCTTCAGGCATCATCAGAGAAATTCACAATATGTCCTACTTTTTCATGATACGTGTTTCTTCTTGACAACACTTCATGCATGTAAAGTGAAACAGAGTTAAAGGCAGGGTAAGAGATTTTTATATCACGTCACATCTGTCGATATTTGAAACAAAACACCAACAAGACACCCAACGGTTGGAGTGCCAGAAAGCTATCTTTCTGTCTGCCATAAAAACAACAACAGCAAATCACATTTGTTGGAATCTGTGACGACCAGAGATGCGGCAGAGCTTAAGGTCCTCCAGTAGAACGTAGAGATGCTATTGGTGTAATGCGGAAGCATAACAGGCTTTGGAAATCATACAGAATGCCTTATCCTACCTTTAATGTCACAATAACATAAAAAACTCATCCACTACACATCAAACAGCGATGCAGAATGATCCCTCCGTCACTGACAAACCCAAGTCTCATTCAAGATAATCGGGCTTTTAATGGGACAATTGAGACGTTCACCGATACACCCCCAATATTGTTGAGACAACAAGTTATCATCTCGGTGGTTTACAGCGAGAAATCTTTTTATATCTTCAGTTGTATTGTTTTTGGCAGCTGTAGCCATCATTTTGTTGGTGAGTTGGATTTTTGTATAGATTTGTTCGACAAATCAACTGAGACTGAGCTGGTGTGTTTTGATTTCTAGGAACTGGCAGTGACTACAAACACTGTAATGCCAGTACTTTGTATTTTGGCAACGCTGATTGTGCCTTTGATATCCATCCATGTGTCTAAGAATTGTTGTGAGAATCTGTCCTGCACGTTAACAGAGTGTGGTGTGTTTTGGCCGATGTGCTGAGTGACAGCATGCCAGATCGTGCTGCTTGGCAGTCGCAGGTGTTGACTGTGGGAGGGTGATGTGTGTTGGAGTGTGTGTACCGTACCAGTGCAACAGAATTACCACCCACTGAGTACCAAATGCTTTTGAAATTTGTCTTTGGTCTGCTCATGAATGAGGTTGACCCGCCTCATTGGCTGATTACTTAATGAGACATTTACAGAACCAGGCTGGACTACAGTTGATACTAAATGTCCTACCTTTTTTTTTATTTTATTTGGGGCTGTACTAACTCCAAATTGGGGAAAAACAAACAAACAAAAGAAAAGACAATTTTGTCAGCTATCTTTTCTCTTTAATATGCATAACATGCGCTGGCTCACAATACTTCTTCTTTCATAGTTCACTTTTTATTCTAGATTCCTGTACGTGCTTCCTATTTCTCTGATCATTATATTGGCAGTAAATTTCCTAGGACTCCACTCCCGGACGTCTACACCTGAGTTACTCTGAAAAGACATTGAAAAGAGAACTA
The DNA here is from genome assembly GCA_037176975.1 of Arrhamphus sclerolepis. Taxonomy (NCBI): domain Eukaryota; kingdom Metazoa; phylum Chordata; class Actinopteri; order Beloniformes; family Hemiramphidae; genus Arrhamphus; species Arrhamphus sclerolepis. Next base: position 690,709 of record JBAMYA010000010.1, read on the forward strand.
TGTCAGACGTCTAAACATTTTGATTTGGTTGAAAGGTGAAAAGCCATCATTTTTCAAGATGTTTAAAATACATTTACCACGGCAGAACAACCAAATAAAGATGGGTTTTCAACATTTTATTGTGGGCTAAATGGCATAATAATGGCTTGACTGTATTTATACTGAAAAAAGACGTCCATGGACGTCTGGTGTTTGGTGAATTATGGGTAATCTTTTCTCACTGTTGTTTGGAAAATTGTCTTCCATTCCAACAGCAATTGCTTCTCTAAGACTACTGATGATGTCTTTCCCGCTTAGCGTTATATTGACGCATAACTGAAAGCTTGAGAGCAGCAAGAAAAGTATGAGGGTGCTTTGGATTGGCCATGACTGAGGTTTTCTTTTTCTTATTCTAAGAACTTGATTTCAAGTACAGCGTACATTTTTACACAAAAGACGTGAGATTAGAAGAATGGGTACTAATATTTGTACACAAAAATAACCATTATTATAAGTAGGGAACCTGTCCCTGATTCTTCTGTTATAATACATTATTTCTATAGTAATAATAAGTCAATAATAAGCAAATAACTCAAACATCCAACGATGAGCAGCGTATGGACATTTTCCGGTGTTCATTAGTGAGTATATATGTCTGGACACTGTGAGGAAGTTTAAGATCTTTATCACTAAGAGCAAAAAAGTGGCCCAAACATAACTAGAAAACTGATCACAGAAACTGTCCTCCACAGGAAGTGATCCGGAGCCTGGTCAAGAGATACGTGGCGGCCATGATACGCAGCGCCAAGACGAACGAAGGCCTGACGGAAGAAAACTTTAAGGTGGGTGAACTGGATGAGCCGGTTGTGTCATTTTAACGTGCTGCATGGATCCAGATGAATAATTCAATAAGCACAAGAAAAACTAGGCGCATTCCTCAAACTGTAAAGAGTGAGTTTAAAATACATCTGTCATTCTGCAGCTGGATGTTGTGCAGAGCTCCTTCCTCACCAACCTCAGGAGCACTGTGCTGGTTTATTTACAATTTCTCCCCAACAAACACTGCAGGTTTCATGGATGCCACAGAAACAGCTGCTTTATTTTATTGCTGCACAGATTTATTAAAGGACTTTGAATTGTGACCATCCGCCCACCTTTGACACTTCTCTCCTCCAAAAATACGACTCTTATCAATACCACGACTTCACAGTCAATAATCCTTAAAGAGAATTGTTTGGCTTTTTCCAGATTTTTGGTGCTATGAATTATTTTGAGCTTTTTTGCCTCCTGAGTCAGTTTCCCATGATGCCCTTGGAGCCTAGCCTGGGCTTTTGCTTTGGGCTTTTCAAAGCAGAAACAACATCAGTTGTTTCTGCTTTGAACCAAAACGTTTCACTTCCAGAGTACATTTACACGCTTGCGCGCGCCCATGTGTCTGTATGTATTTGTATATATGCATATATAAAATATGAAACTAACATTAGTGCTTGTTGTGTTTTTTTTTTGTTTTTTTTTTTACTCTTGGTGGAAAAAAGCTATTTGTTCAGCATTTGAATTCCATATGTGGAAGAGCACCAAAGTGTTGCACCATCCGGGTTTTTTTTTTTTTACATCCTTAAACGTTCAATAGCCGATATGCCTTCAACCATCCAATCCACAGAACGAGCTGTTTGGCACTGGCAAAGAAAATTTGGCAAAACTTTCATGTCTGCTGCTCATCCCACAAATGCGTTTCTTACAAATTACCATTTAAAAGGGAAATTAAGAAGCTTTCCAACAGTTTAAGATTTACTGCCAAGAAGCATTGTTAGAACAAATAATCTACCAAAACACGTTTGCCAGAATGTTTGCTCTTAGCTTACATACTGCACAGAATCTATGCTCTGCAGCTGTTTTTAAGCTAAACCACAGGCGTTAATGTTACGCATGGTTTAACACAAGGTTCCTAAAATATTTTTTTGTAGCCAGATTGTTTGAGACATGTGTCTCCGTTACCACAAACAGCCCCTCAAAAAAGCTTCATAAACCTCTATGTTTCTGGTGGATTGGTGATGGTGTCATTTAACCAACTACGGTTGTCTTATCTCATTTCACACCACCATTATTGATTATAGAAACAATAAACAGAAACACAACAATCATCTCTCAGCTCCAGCATTTATCTCATGATTTTATGATGTCATCTTTGCCAACTTCTTCTACTTTTCTTTATTGACAGTTGACATGGCTTGGAGTGGTAATTTACATACAAAAGCATTGACTGTAAATAACTATGGATGAACCATCTGGTCATGTGACCCATTTGTACAGAGATTCTTTGAAGTCAACAGTCAAAGCCAGCAGCAGAGCCGATGGCTAGCTGTCAGTCAAGCATGCCAAATGACATCCAGGTATCTGATTGGTTGGCTTTATTGTGGAACATAAATTTATCTGATGAGGTACAAAAAAAATTTACTCATCCACAAGCAAGTTTCTGTTCCATTACCTGTCAAGGGAGGACCCTAATGTGACTATAAAACCATATTTAATGGTTTTTTTTTCTTTTCTGGACTTAGTTATTTATTTAGCTGAGGGGAGAGGAGAAGTTTGCTTCTGGTCCTGTCTTAGTCTCTTTATCACAAATAACTCATTTTCACGATTTATTCTCTCTTTTTCTCCCTTTTTGCTCTTCTGTGCTCATCTTGCTGAGCCCTCACCCTCCTCTTCATCCTCTACAAACTCATGGTTCACCTCCCCTCTCTCAGGCAGTCATCAGCCTTCATCTCTACCACTTAGCCTCCTCACCCTCTTCTTTCTCACTCTGGTCTTTCATGTTTTCTATACCATCTGGCATCATTCATGTTTACCAAGTGTACGTTTAGTAGTTTTCCTTTTTTTGGCTTGATAGCTGGAAAAAACATACATGAAACTGACAGGGACTCTGTCTTTCCGCAGGAGCTGAAGCAGGACATCTCCAGTTTCCGCTACGAAGTCATGGATCTCCTCGGGAACCGGCGTCCTCCTCGGCGACACTACTCCTCCTCCAGTGAGACCGCGAAAGACGATGGCGCCATGGCATCTGAGGATGACAGCGAATCAGGTGATGGCAGCGGAGGAGCAGGAGCAGGGGTGAAGAAGTCAAAGAGTGTAACCTTCACAAACCCGGTGGAAGACGACAGAAAGCCACCACCGACGCTCGGCGTGTCTGCGCTTGTGCGCTCCATTTCAGGAATGACGCGGATAGACAGAAAGGAGGAGGCAGAGCTGGAGGAAGGCGTTGGATGGGGGAGAGAAGAGGAGGATGAGGAGGGGAAACCAAAGAGCAACGGGCTAAAGACGACCGTCATCCTTTCATCGTCCACCACCGTCCTCCCTTCACCGTCGTCATCATTGTCCTCTTCATTTTCTTCATCGTTCGCTCGCACGAGGAGCCGCCTGCAGCGCCTCTCGTCTCCGAGCGCAAAGACAGACTCTTTCAAACGCCTCTCCTACCTGTTCTCTCGCTCCAAGCTCAAAGCCCCACCCACAACAGCCCCGCTCCAATCCCCACAGTCCTACACCATCTCTGATGGGTTGCTCCGCCCCCTGGGGAGCCACAGCCACTCCGACTTTGGACTCAGTGACGTGACGAGAAGCGACACTCACCTGAACGAGGTGGGCCGCTCGGTCGACAGCACGTCGTTCTCACAGCGGAGAACAAACGGGCGAGACTCGCTCCTAGCGCTGCCCCTTCCACCCCCGTGCCCCTGTCAATCCCTGCACTGTGCTTCCAATATGTCCGAGTCCAGCTCACGCCTCCTGGACTCCAGCGAAGACGTTTTCCAGGTCGGAGGTGTGGAAGGGGCGGGTGAGGGCCACGTGGATGGAGGAGGGGGAGGAGGAGGAGGAGGAGGAGGAGGGATGATGATGATGGGCGGGTGGGTTGGACCCTGCGAGGACAGCTGCGATATCATAGAGGACTCCGTCACCACACAACTATAGGAGACGATAGTCACCCCAAACTGTTTTCCTACGCTTGCTTGCTGAATGGCTGAATGCATGCAGAGAGGGAGGTGCAAGAGGCCAGGACCCAACCAAATCCCACGTGGAACTCTTCAGGACAAATTCAGGATGTTTTTTTTGATCGTTATATTTCCAAGAAGGAGGCAGGTTTTGAGGATCCGCAGTGGTTACTGCATTAACTCTTGTGAGGCGTATAGTGCTCCCAAAGTGGCAGATGTTCATGGAGACAGTTTGTCGCTATGATTGTGTGGAATTTTCAGGGATACCCAACAAATCATTGTCTATGCTTGTTGTTCTTCAAACTATACAAGGGCTTGTTGAAGTTGCATAGGGGCCTAACTTGTCATCACGTTTCATTTGAATGTGATTGACAAGTGCTTAAAATATTTCCAGCGATTCACAGAAAATTATCTTTTGGACTGGATTTTACTCAAAAGACAAACCAGAACACTTAATACAAATAACTTAATGGGCCAGCTGCACTGTTGGTTAGCTTATGACTAAGTTTGGGATCTTCCAATGTACAGATGCTCCGGTCCCCAACAGTCATTGGCTGATCTGCGTTTGAAGGGTGGATCCAACCAATAGGTCACTTGTGATCGAGCTCGTCTTCAGCTGTGGGTTAAACCCACATGCTAACAACAAAGCTGGAGGACTTTAACACAAATCTAAATCTCAGCTAAGCCTCTGACAGCGCAGACAGGCCCATCAAATCTGCCGTTATAGCTGACTAAAAATGATCTGAGGACAGAGCTCCAGAGGGAAATCTAAATTACAGGATGGCCTATGTTTTCCCTTTGCCTGCGTGGGTTTTCTCCAGATCAAGTCCATAAACACGCATGTTGCTAGGTTCACACTGTATGACTTTTACAGTCTCATAAGATTAATTCAAGTCACGCTGCACAACATGAAATCTTTAGATAATTAATTTACAGCATGTTAAACAGTGCGATAGAACATATGTGGAATTGTGGCTGTGCCAGAAATAAATCCTAAAGTATTTCAGGATCTAAAAGCGCCATTATCGTGTCATAAGCAGGTTGCTGCTAATGTCCTAATGCACAGATCACATGAAAGTTAGTCTTGTCGTAGTGGTGTTTGTGTGCTTTTAAAAGAAAAGTCTCTTTCTTTTTTATCTCCATTTCTCCGTGGTATCTGGCACTGTTGTTGCTAGGCTACTGTGTTGCATAGATGCTCTGATGTTTACATTGTTTTATGGTGCGTTCCTATTGGTTGGTTAGTTAGATCATAGAGGCAGCGAAACTCCGTCACACTCTGAGATAATTCCTCCAAACTTCTGACACTACTGATATCTGCCTCAACCCGTCTTTGTTCTTAAGACGGTTGCTCCTGTCTCACTGTGAGATCCACCACCACCGTTTTTGAGCTACAGTGGCCAATTATTATTGTCAACTGCATGTCTTTCATTGGAGATGGCTGAAAGCATACAGTGTGAACCCGGCGTTAAGTTGGTGATTCTAAAATTACTTTTGGTGTGAGCGTTGATGATTGATTGTCTCTGAGTGGTCCTGTGATGGACTGGTGACAGTTCGGATAGGCCCCAGTAAGCCCAGGACCCTGAACAGGATAACGCTGATACAGAAAATAGGTGGATGACAAAATGAAAGGTTGCATCACTGACTAGGATGGATAATAGCAAAATTACTCCTCATAAATTCTATGTGAATGTTGCTTTGAAAGGCGTTTCAACAGACTCTATGTGAAACTGTTTGTCTTTTCATCAAAAATGTGAGCTTCATGACATCCCTCGACGGCACTGGATAGTGAGTTAGATGATCTTCACTGTCATTATACCCTCAAAGATTAAACAATTGCACTGCAGAAAGCATCACAGTTGAATCCTTTTGTACTGCAGGTGTCTCTGTGGAGTGGAGGTCAACAGATAAAACGTTTAACAGCTGAACTTTACTTCTGCATTGCAGTCTGATTCAGTCATGCCAAACTGTCCTCTTAAACATCTGCCATTTTCTACGCAGGACTTCAAGGAGAACGAATAAAGAGTACACATTTTCCTTCATTTCTTCGGGAGGCTGAAACCCTTGTGGCTACGATGGAGTAATTGAGAGCTGAGGTGACTTTCCAGGAAGCGTTGTTAAAAGCCCCTTCACCTCGCGATGCTGTCTTACCCTTTAACCAGACTTTGAATCTGCAGTGGAATAAAAGTGGATTCGAATCTTCTTGGGATCAGTTTGAATTTGAATGGAACAAGTCCTTTTTGCAACGTGACTAACCTTGTTTTAAATTTGCAAATGGAATATCCTCTCCTTTACCTCTGGAATGATGATTTCAACTCTCACGGATGAAAGGGAAGATCATCGTTCTGCTGTTGGACGCCTGCACTCTCTCTGTCTGCATCAACAAGGGCCAAGGAACTTTATTTAACAGTTATACTAGTAATAATAATATTAATTATAATAAGAGACTTCTAATAATAATAATGAGGACTATTATAGTTTCTAAAGACTCTTTGCTTCTGTTTGAGTTGCCGACAGTACCCTGGCTTCTCGTTCAGCTCTTCCTTAATAAGTACACTTTAACCTGGGGAATAGAAATGTATGGTGACGTTTATTGTGAGACGGAAAGATAAGTGAGGGAAGTGAAGAAGTGAAAGGGAGAAGAATGTGCAGAAATTAATGCTGCACATTTTCTTGACGAAAAAAAAGGAGGGAAGAAGGAAGGGATTTCAAAATGGTCAGAGAGGAAGATGACGAATGGATGAAGAATCTGTGACTTGGATGAATGAGTGGATGGGCACAAATAAGAATGGGGTTGCCTTTGTATCTGTCTTGGAAATCTATTTTAAAGGGAAATTTCACTTGAATTTCATCATGTTTCTTTTCTTGTCTTGAAGTCGCTCAAAGCGGTGACTTCAAAAGGTTGGCATGAGCAGACGCTGTTGAATTTAACTCTGGTTCTGTCGGCAATGAAGTAGAGAAATTATGCATGTTTGATCATGAAACCACCGTTACCTGCAACCCATACACACACACACACACACACAGAGTTGCACATGCAAATACTCAATCAGAATATCAGCAGGTGTGGTGAGTAGCTCCTGGTCAAATGTTCTGCCCTTTGTCTTATGTCTCCAGAGTCATCCTTCTGCCACAGGCTGACATCAGATCCACTTTAACGAGTCCTTGCTTTTTTTTTTTTTTTTTTTTTGTTCTTTATACACATTTGCCTCTCTAGCAGACGCTAGGACCTCGCTGCCGGCTGTTTTTGGCATCAGAAAGCCCCAACATGTTGATGTCATACTATAACCACAGAGACCTAATTATACCAGAATGTGTTGTTCAGACTGACTGGACTCAGAGAGCGGGCCAGGCAGTTTTCAAGTGAAACAGAAGAAACTTTACAGAGAATTCAAATGCAGTGAGATTGGTTGCATATTAAACACGAATCATTTTGCCATTTGACTTCTATGTTTTAATCTGGCTCTTCCAGTCTTCCTGCACTAGATAATTATTTTTGTCTCTACATGCAAACAAAGATCTCTAAACAGTTGAAGGAGTAGTGCAGCTTTGTTTCATGTTTCCAGGTTGGTTCTTGGTTTCCTCTCTTTTAAACATGGTGATACTCAGGAATTTAGCCTTATACACAAATTATCCTACTATTTTAAACTAAACGATTGGCTAAATAAGACACAAATGGTAAGAATCACCTCGGTTATCACCATGCATTGTGGTTTTTTTTCTATACCTGGCATATGAGCACAGGTGTGAATCACAAGCTGGAGGCACTTGAGGACCAGTTGTTCAGATTATGCTCAGACTGGACTTTGTATTCTGGTATTACATTGGTCTTATGTATATGAAGCATAGTGTGTAGTATATACTGCATCTTACCCTGTTTTCTGCATCTGCCTCTGTCACACCACCCAACTTTATATCCCTTTTAACCACATGCAGAATCTCCTATGTGATCTTCCCCATTCCCTTTTTCTCTAGCATTCGTCCACCAACGTATTCATTATTCCTCCTCTTTCTTTGTCCAAACTATCTTAATCAAGCGTTTATTACTTTATCCACAAGCTTAGTAACCCTGGCTGCTCATCTGCACTTGATTTTAATCATATTCATCCTCATCACTCCCAAAGAAAATGTTAACATCTTTGCTTCCTGTGTGCTGGTCACTGCTGCAGCTTTAAAACCATATTGAAGAGTCTGTCTTACAACTATCTAAGACAGTTGTATCGATCTAACAATAGTTGTGTCTGTCTTGCAAAACTTTTCCCTTTATGCTTGCTTTTATTCTTAAATCATAAATAACACTCCTGTCTGATTCGCCTCTTTTCCACACTTCTTTTTTACACGCAAGCATGTCTTGCTGTGACTGGCCTTCATTCCTCTGCTTGCTAGCGCATATCTCCACCTCTCCAGTTTTCTTCCACCTGCTCCCTCTGACTACAGATTATAGTATTATCCACTAAAATCATGTCTGCCCTCATCTGTCTGACCATCACCATGGCAAACAAGAAAGGACTCAGTGAATCCGTGATGCAGTCCCACTTCCACCTGAAACCATCTGTTACTCCTACTGCACACCTAACTACTGTCAAAGTATTTCCATTCACACTACTATGAATCAGTGTAGAAGTTCTTTTTTTCCCTATCATATCTGCTCCTATTCAATGTATCAGAACTTCTAATAAAGTCATTCTTGTTTACTGACAACACAATGATTCAGGACAACTGACGACTGAATAAAGACTACACGTTAAAAAGAAGTCAGATTTTGAAATGCAACTTAGAGTAATAATAATAATAATAATAACCTGAGATAAAGATCTGTGTTCTGACTTTAAGTATAGCTTTACATACATGTGCACATGTACATGTGCAGCTCTGAGCCAGGCTACAGCTGTTCTGGAAATGTGAGCATTCATGCTAGCAGAGCTACATTTACCAATCACTTTTTAAAAAAGAAAATAAATAAAAGTTAATAAGAATGTGAAAAAATAGTTAGTCTGAAGCTCATCTTCTTCCAAACAGAAGGAAAGGTGGGAGTATTGCTTCATCTGTGAATAGAAAAATTGAAGTGAATTTTAATGAACAGCACTGTTAGAAATTAAATGCAGCACTTCAATAATTTAAAAAATTAAAATAAAATAAAAAAATTAAAATATTTACAGCATCACGGTCCATTTTACAAAGAAGGTTCAACAAACTCTCAGTTGAGAAACTGAGTTTTTTTGTTTCAGATCAGAGTTGGTTAAGTTAACACTTAGTACATTGACCTTGAGTTACCATGACTATAAAAAGCCATCATCAATGAAGCT
>JBAMYA010000010.1:703275-713696 GCA_037176975.1 Arrhamphus sclerolepis
CCATCATCAATGGAGCTCAGATACCGTGATTCACCATGGCAACGAGATCCTCCTACTCTATATGTTATTGCGGTCACATGACTTTCTGCACTGATAAAGAAAAGACAGTTGTTGAGGAGAAATTACTGAGTTGATGCTTAACGTGGCAGACCACTTTACTCTCAGTTCTGCTTCATTCACTTTCTTATAATATGATAAAGTATGCCATCGTTATTAAGAAAACTGACATTTGCAAATGAATAAAATCAATAATTCAAGGCGTTTGTGAGAGATATTTGTGATGCACGCAAGGATAAGATCATAGCTTTGTTGGAGTTTTTTTAGTGAAACTGACAAAGACCTAATGCCTTTTTTTAAAAAATGAACAGGGTGTCACGAGGCTGGTTTGGCCACATTAAACTATTAAACTATCTGTTCATATCATCAAAATACTTAACTGACGCAAATGCGACGTCATGTTTCAGACGTCTCTGAATGATCGTTATGTGATCGATTGTCTGATAAAATGTAACCTGTTTCAGCTTCATGAAGGGGAGGAGTCAGAAAGTAACTCGGGGTATGTTGAAGTAAAGCTTCTCCTGACCGGGTTTAGTTCAGAGAGTCGGTTACCATGGTAACAGACTCAGAGTATCAGTTAGCTCAGTTTCTGAAAGCGGCTCAAGTGAACCCTCCGGCTCAGACTTCAGTAACCTCGCTTTGTGAAACAGAAAACTCAGCTTCCCTGAGTTCTGGTTCAACATACTCAGAGTTTCTAGACAACCCTCTGTGAAACGGACCCCAGGAGTTATCCAGAGATACCACGAAACAAGTTAGAACAGCAAACAGCCATCTTTCTTTGTGTTGTGGATGATGTCACAGGAATGGTTCATAGCTGGCAGGAGTAGTTTTAAACTGGTACTGTTACTATAAACTTGGCACGCAGCCGACAACTGGAATCAGTAAAACCGCAAAAGCCTACATGTGTAGGATGAAAGACGTCATATGATCAATCAAAAGATCAAGTATTCGTTCTTAGCTTTCGTTCATGCACTTCCTCTTGGCATGGATGGGTTTATGATACTGACTATAGAAGCAGATGTATTTCGTTTTTTGAAAACCGTGTTTTGAAACGGACTCACAGTCTTAGTTAAGATGATCGTTTTTTTATACCCTACAATCATTACTGTCTGCATCCTCCTCCTGGTGTGAGAGCTATGTGACAGGCGGGCTGCTATCTTGACAGCTCTCACAGGTCATCTAGACAGTGTCTAGTTAGAAAACTAGAAGGCTGTAAAAGTGCTCACAAAATATTAACACAAGGATGTAATTGAAGTGACGTGAAAATCAGCAATAAAGAAGATGTTAGCATCAACCTGGTCAACATATGGCCTGGGGCGCTTGCCCATGTCACCCGTACTTAAATCAACCTTCTGAATTAAACTAGACAGGTAGGGGTAGATCTACCATTCCATCCAATTCCTGGCGAGCTCATTTATGTGCCCAGTCTCTGTGGAGGAGAGCAGCATCTCTGTTGACTGGTGCCCTGTAGCCATGGCAGCTGAACATTGATGGTACAACGTCCAGCTTCAGCAGATTTGGGGTGAAAAAAACTTCCCAAACTCATCAAAACTTTTCTTCTTCTAAAAACAATAATAGTGTTTACTGTAGATTCCAACTTTCAGCACCGCGAGCCAACAGCAGAGAAACTAAGGCTCAGAGGAGGAACATGGAGGTTTTACTCCGATACTTTAACTAACGCTTACTTGAGCATCCAAGGGCAATACCAAACAATCAACCTCAATTTATTTTTTCAATATTTATCTAGACTAGTATTATAGACAACTAGCTAGAATCCACTGAAACCAACTAAGAATGACCAACACCCCACTTTGGTGTCATCTGCCCAAAGGACAGAAGAAGTCCCTGGTTTGTTCAAAGATGACTTTAGAAATCTATTATAAGTTGTACTGCCAAGCTTTTTCTTTTTAAAAAGAAGTATGTTCTTCCTGGCAACCTTTGGTTATACAGTTTATCCTCTTAACTCCTATGGAAGCAGTTAGCTTTTAATAATGCATCGTCTCTGGCTTAGTTTTGGTTCTTCATCCATCCATCCATTATCTATACCCGCTATTTCCTGTGCAGGGTCACGGGGGTCTGCTGGAGCCTATCCCAGCTTACTTCGGGCGAAAGGTTGGGTCTTCATCTGAGGTTAAATTTACCCCATTTGAAGACCTGCTATGGACCGAATGATTCTTCTTTACTTAATACCTGTCCCCTACAATCAGAAGGAATGCAGTTTATTTTTCATAAATTCAGGATTGTGTTTAAGTAACATGAATCCAGGAGTTCAGCTCTAGGGGTCGATGTGCTTTGTTCTTGGATCGGAGGATCTTCTGCTAAGCTGCATTTCAAGTTTTAAGTTCCACAACTCCTGGTGAATCAGAGTTTCACTTCTCAACAAAGGTGGAAATTTTACCATTCAATTATGCTTTTATTTTTGTAGTTTAGGTCCACCTTAAGATCACAAACATTTCTCAAGATGATGAGTTTTATTAATTTGTGCATCAGTTACCCCCGTATGTGGCATGGAGAGTGATACCACTTGTAAACCTGAAAGACTAAAGGAAGGGTGAGAGGTGGGGGGAAGTCTAGATAATCTTGGTTGCCACAGCAACCAACCTAGATGTCACCACCCAGACATTTGCACTATCAAACCCTGTAGTGCAATGCACCACGGAGTTTTATAATCAGTGGCCTTTCGTCAATTGCCTTGACAAGTGCTAGCAGACCTGAAGGGGTGTTTGAGAGGTAGTGAGATTTTAAAGGTTGTTTCCGGACAAAAACGAAGACGAGAGGCGCAGCTGGGTGCTGGATAATCAATCGCACTGATAAATCAGAATCAGCAACTCCTGCCCAACCCCCATGTGGGTATTTTCAGTGTGTCCACGGGATTATTGAGCCGTCCAGAATCCTTGATTAAATTCTGCTGTGCTGCTGATTAATGGTCATTGATCTGCATCCGAGAGGCACACAGCCAGTAACGTGTGTGGCCGTATAGCTTCTTAAAAGCAACAAGGACATCTTGGCTGTTTCTTACTTCGTGGTTCAGAGTAAAATCAGGCCCAAATGAGATGTTTAGTTGAGACTGTCAAGGTCAGGGAGTGCTCCAGAGAAGTCATTACCATGGTCCTCACAGCGCCACAAAAACAGCAGAGAATCACACTGAGCATTATTAGAGGCGATACAAACCCTCTGCAGGAGCTGTGTTGACACACGGTGTAAGCTTATGGACGGCAGAGAGGAAGGAAAAGGCACACGCAGGTCATCTCATGCATAATTCACGCACGCACACCGACTTCTGAGCACCAACCAGCTGCAGGTTTGACTGTAAATGGAGGATGGAGGCGGCTGCAGCCTCCAGTCAGCTTTAATAACGCGCTATGATCTCTAATGTGAATCACGCACGCAGCACTAATAGTCCTGTTTGGCTTCATGCTGCCTCCAAGGCAACAGAGGACAACAGCCTGTCCACTGTTAGGAATCCCAGGGGTGTGTGTGTGTGTGTGTGTGTGTGTGTGTGTGTGTGTGTGTGTGTGTGTGTGTGTGTGTGGATAAATGGAGCACCTGTTTCCACCACGGTGATCTTCTGTTCATTATTAACATGCTTAAATTTGATTTTAAAGTGCAGCACTGATGACATAAACAGACAGTTGATGATTGTCAGGTTTGTCTACAGTCCAGAGGCTGCTGTTTGGTTAAATTTAGAAGTGCTGTTAGGCTGCTGGTGAGGTTAGATTTGACTTGTAAAAGAGTTAGACACTGCTTCTGTCAAATCAAGATACTTCGTTAAAATCCATACCCTTTCTCCTACATCATACATGGATTCAAAATTTAAAACTTGTAAACTCAGCTTTGACTGGTTATCAACTGGACTCGACTGGACATACCTCAGATTCGTATGTGGGGCCCGTCTTAGCTCTAAATGGGCTGATAAATCCAATCCAGTCCAATATTACTTAGTCCACGTGTTCCTTGATGCCACTATGTGAATTGCTCATAGTGTTTATTGTCTGGTACATGGGTGATGAATTCTTATTGGCCCAAAATGGATGTGTGATCTGGAACTCACTTTGGCCAGACATGTACGTGAACCCAAATGGACAAATATAGAAACTGTGGACAATCCCATAAGGGGCCCCATTTTCTGCCCTTTTATACTTTGGATAGACCTCATGTTGACTGAGATGGCCTCTTTGTAAAGCTTTTCTTAACCCCAGATAGGAAACAGCAGCATGTTTTTGAAACATGAAGGCATCAAAGACCTGTCGTGGTGTGCCACACAGCTAATGTCCACGAAGCCTGTTCCAAAAACATCGCTAATTCAGTTCAACTCCATTTATTTATGTTGCACCAAATCACAGTAAAAGTCATCTCAGGGCAGTTAACAGGGAAAGTAAAACAATCAAATTCAGTTGTTTCAGTTCCTGCACGGGCAGGTAGATTTAGAAACCTAAACAGCATGTCTCAAACCAACACCAAGGAGTATGTCATTGTTAAAATACTTCAATTACACTTTAAGGATTATTTGAATATGTTTTTAAGGAGGCATCATCCATCTCTTTGTGGTCCAACAACAGCATCGACCATAATGGTGAACGATGGCTAAAAGATTCATCTTTCTCAGAGCTACGGTGGATATCATGACAGAGGTGACTAAAAGACCAAGACTCGATGATGGATGAACTAATTCACAGAAATATGAGAGGCCAGATAAGAGTAAACCTTGGGACTGTGTCATTAACTTGACCTCCACACCTGTAGGGGACCCTCTGAGCTAAAATAAATAAATATTGCAAAGGTTTCTTTGTGTTGCTTTAAAGTAGACATCTTTTGTTCCCCTGTTCCCTACCAGGGGTCATTCTATCCTCTATTTCCTACTCTCTCCCACCAGCTAACTTCATGTCCTTTTTCACTGCATCCAAAGTCTCATATACTATTAGAAATCCCCAGATTATGTTGTCAAAGCCTTGTGTTGGGTAACATCCAGTGAGGCAGTCAAACAAGCAATGGCGGCAAAAAAATAAATTTAATTTCGGTGTGGAGCAAGACATAATAAAACAATAAAATCGAACAAGACATATGTGCTAACTGTCATGCTAACAGTAACCGGCACTTTTGTTGTAAACAGTTTTTCATGCATCCGTCTCGTCATTGCTCTTCTGCTGCTCTGAACTTCTCTCTTTTCGTGGGTCTCCAACCTAAAGCTCAGTGTTGTCCCAGAATATCATCAGTAATATAATCAACACTGCCATAATTATGACTAAGGCTACAAGAGGAAATAAAGATGAATAAAACCGCTCCCACAAATCACTGAATTACTAAATGTGCATTCACACGGGATTAAAATTGTCCCATGACCTCTGTGTTGGCTGAAATTTGGGCTGGAATCTTTACTTCACAAATCACAGAGATGAAGCATTTGGACTGGATTAATATCTCAAACGTCATCCACAATTATTCCATTTTACTTCAGGTCCTTAGCTGATACTGGTGCGGTGCAGGTAGGATATTTGCCACACGTGCAGTCCACCTGTCCGTCCATCCATCTTCTTTCCTTTATCTGAGATCTGGTTGCCGTGGCAGAAGGTTCAGCGATGTAATCCAGATATCTTAGCTCCCCACCACCTCTTTCTAATCAAAGGTTTGGCAACACTAGTCTGTCTATTGTGTAGCTTACTGAAAAGCCTCTTTTCAGTTTCCTTAATGCTGTTGCCACCATCAACCTCAACTGGTGTCATTGTGATGCTGTGATGAAAACTGATGCTTGAAACGGAAAATAAACCCACCCCCCACCACACCCCCAAAAAACCCCTGCAACTTCTATAACTGATAAAATAACGAAACAAAACAACAAACTAATGACTTATTCTTTTCCCACTATGGATGGAAGGTAAAAACTCAAATCCGAGTCTAAGAAATGTAAAGTTGCATGTGTATTGTGAATACTGAATCATCTGTTTCTTTCAGATAAGGGCTGAAACACTTTGACGCTTCTATTCATCACACTGACATTTTTGCACACACATGCACACAACAATAAATACACAAACACACAGTACAGCATATGGCATCATTCAGGTTCCCCTCTCACTTTCTAAAGGGATTTTTAGCTTTAAGAATATAAACTGTCCTTGTTTTGTTTGTTTGTTTTCTTTTTTTCTTTTATTTGGATTTCCACACGGGTGAATGTATGTATGATGTGTTATTTTTCTAGAACCAGACGGCTAACGCACGTTGTTGAATCTTTAATAAAGGCATCCTTAGAAAAACCTCCTCTGATCACACTGTCTGCTGTATGTTTTTTGTACGTTCTGCCAAATTTCAGGGCTTCATTAAAAAAATTTTCTCTCTCAGAATATAGGAATTTGCAGAAGTTGATGAAAGTTTTGAAGTAAACACAGATTTAAAAAAAAAATTAAGATATTTGAAGACATTTGCTCTATTTACACTGAAAAGGATATTCTGAGATGCATTTTATCTACCATTTGAAGAACAGTGAGCTCATTTATGTATCTTATTTCTTGTGAGGACTGAAACATTTTCAAATTTTTTTTAAAAGGCAGCTTTTACCAGGAACACTTTAGTCTGCCTCACTGTGCATTGCTCAAGTTACTTTTCAACAAGTTCAGAGTCGAGGACTTACTCTGAGATGTAATCGACATCCAATTTCTGTTGTATGAAACCCACAAAGGAGTGAAGAAGTGGTTTCAAACCCCTAAACGGGTGGGATGATCCTCACAGAGCCGATCAAGTGAAGTGGATTTCTTATTGTTAGCACCGGGAATTTAATAAAATCAAATTATTGGTCGGTGTCAGACAGATGTAGGGTCTGAAAACTATAAACACAGAAAGGCCTCAAATAAAGTTGTTTTCTTCTGACTTCTCAGTTTGAGAAATCCCCTATACAGTATATTGTTTGAGAATGTCTGGGAGATGTGCGACTTTTATAAAACGAGTTAAAATGTTTCCTGAAGAGACAATGCCACAAAAGGAACCTGTGCTCATTTCATGACAGACACCAAATGACTCAGAGCAGGCCCATCCAAAACGCCAAAACGCGTATTAAAGTGAGACTTGGGTGCCAAAACGTGTGTTAAAGTGCCCTCTTAAGCAGCAAAACACATGCTAAAGTGCCCTCTAAGGTGGCAAAACTCATGCTAAAGTCAGACTTGGGAGTAAAAACACGTGTTAAAGTGCCCTCTTAGGTGGCAAAACTCATGCTAAAGTCAGACTTGGGAGTAAAAACACGTGTTAAAGTGCTCTATTGGGCGGCAAAACTCACGCTATAATCAGACTTGGTAGCCAAAATGCATATTAAAGTGCCCTCTTAGGTGGCAAAACACATGCTTAAGTGCCCTCTTATGCAACAGAACTCATGCTAAAGTGAGACTTGGGAGCCAAAACACATGCTAGAGTGCACTCTTAGGTGGCAATACTTGTGCTAAAGTGAGACTTGGTAGCCAAAACACATGCTAGAGTGCACTCTTAGGCAGCAAAACTTGTGCTAAAGTGAGACTTGGGAGCCAAAACACATGCTAGAGTGCACTCTTAGGCAGCAAAACATGCTAAAGTGAGACTTAGGAGCCAAAACACATGCTAGAGTGCACTCTTAGGCAGCAAAACATGCTAAAGTGCCCTCTTAGGCAACAAAACTCATGCTAAAATGAGACTTAGGAGCCAAAACACGTGTTAAAGTGCCCTCTTAGGGGGCAAAACACATGCTAAAGTGCCCTCCTGGTTGACAATCCTCACTAAACTGCCCTCTTGGGTGGAAAAACACTTCATAAAGTCTGAGCACGCCACTGGTTTAGGCATCTAGTTAAGTTGAGGTAAAACTGCTATAAAGTAATAAAAGTACTTGGTCAGGTTTAGGCAGCACAACTTTCTACTGAAGTTTAGATACTACAAGTATATGGCAAGCATTAAGTGGTGCAATTTCCTGGTTAGATATAGGTATTAAAAGTACTCTAAGGTTTAAGCAACATACCATAGTATTATGTTTAGGTGTTATCACTTCTAGGTTGGTTTGAGGGGTTGGTTGATTACTTACCTAGGTTTAGGCAACACAACTGGTTAGGTTTAGCTACTGTAACTACATTGTTAAGTTTCTTTTCTTTCTTTTTTTTTGCAACACAATTGTGTTTAGACACTAAAACTGTTTGGGTAAGTTTAGGAAAAGGTCACAATGAGATTTGAAATTTATTTCTTTGTTACATTAGTCCTGCAAGTTGGATAAAGAGACTGAAATATAGTGTTTGAGGAGGCTATGTTTGCCTAAGGTATTTAAAAGTGACACATGCAAACCTTCCTGTACATCATACATTTAACAAAACACTGGTATGGAAGTCTTCCCACGCACCATTTGCAGTTAATGTTACTGTTCTAAAAAGATTTTCGTTTATGTAAGTGTGACAACACATTTTTATTTATTTTTTTTTTGTGTGTGTGGCTCACTAAAAACAGGCCGGTGCAGGTTTGAACAAAATCAGTTGTCTTCATACACAAAGCCTATAATAACAGTTCATTCTGGGGCCGCTTCCATGCTTCAGTTTAGTGTTTGTCTTTGTGCATTCGAGTGCTTATTGGTCTGAAATAAATAAATAAAAGTTGCCTCTTTTTCAGATGAGAGCGACGGAGCTTTTCAACAACCTGCTATGCAATCTGAATGTGTTATAATTATATTCAAGGAAGAGCTGAAAAGGAAAGCATGGGAGAGAGATGAGAGTTTTTCAACAAAGCCCTGGTTTGCCTGTTGTGTGGGCTGCAGCGCTGAATAAAAACCAGCTTTAATCTCACTCTTTTTCTTTCTCTCTACATCAATCTCCCCTCCACCAACTCAGTGTCAAGTTCTGCTATGAGACACAAAGTGATCTGTGTGTGTGTGTGTGTGTGTGTGTGTACATGTTGAACGAGAAGCTGCTGTCCTTTTGGCAGGCAGCAGCACACTGAAGCACCTCTCAGAAAAACTGGACTATTATTGAACCGCTCTTATCTCACGGTGAAAATCTCACATGAAACCGAGATTCAATCATAAATGTTGTAGCACTGAGAAAAACAATATATATCCCTGTGTAAACACGCAGACTTCCTTATACAGTCACCTAATAAAAAGAAGGGAAAACAAGAAAAGTCTGATAAGTTTAAAGAACAACAACACTGGACACATTGCTCTGTATCTGTTAACAGAGTAAGGGGTAACAGATACTGAATTTAACTGATTTTAAGAGGCTGCCTCATCAAAAGCAAGCATTCTCTGCACTTCAGTGCCACAATGCCAAGGAGGAAAGACATCAGCAAGGATCATAAAGAAGCAACTGCTGCTGTCCATTTGCGGCAACGTGTGGTGGAGGTGGTGTCTGAAGCTTCGGGTTGAGTGTGCCCATACATCCAGAAAAAAAATAAAATAAAAATGAAACTGGCGACACATTGCTTCTGCCCACAGACACACATCTGCAGTCATACCAGATTCATCCACTATCTCTGCCACTTCCTTCCAAACTTTATTTCTGAGACTTGTGTCTCTGTCAGTCTGATTGGCTGATGCATGCGTTGACGGAAGCATCAGAGCAATCAGACCCGATGTCATGCACGCAACCCATAATTCACTTCAGCAATGGATGGCGAGATCCCACTCCAGGTTTATGGAGACCGACATAGATGTCACACTCAGCTCAGCTCAACTGTCATAGTTTCCAAAACATTTGCAGTTCACAATTCTACACTGAAAAAGGCTGCTCGAGAGTCAATAAGATGTGGGGAAATCTTCACAGGAGTGGAGGTTCTGGCAAGTTCACCTCAGGGTCAGAAAGCTCTCACAATGAGTAATTAATGAGAAAAATAACGACAGAAACATTTGATACTCTACAGGCCTCAATGAGAAAACTAACTGTTAACGTTTAGAACAGTCTAATTAGAAGAAGACTGAACGCATATGGCTTTTTTTGGATGCATGACCAGAAGAAAGCCTTGATTTTTACAAAATTACATCCAAACAAACAGAAATGGCGACAGCAACATCCGTTGGACTGACAAGACTAAAGAGGAGAGGTTTGACCTCATGCAAAGCACCATGGTTGGTGGAAAACAAGCATGGCATGTCAGCACAAATGCCTCCCACCAGTCAAGGTAGTGGATGGGTGGTGATTTGGACAGGATCTGGACACCTTCTAGTCATTGAATCCACCACAAAATCCTCAAAATTCTGGATCCATATTATCCAATCAAAGCCCACACTTCAAACCCAATTAAAACGAGCAAAGTTGTGGCATATGTTTGGCTGAAAAGTTTGGTTGAACTATACTATGGCTGGATGGATGGATGGATGGATGGATGGATGGATGGATGGATGGATGGATGGATGGATGGATGGATGGATGGATGGA
>JBAMYA010000010.1:720103-757246 GCA_037176975.1 Arrhamphus sclerolepis
GGTATACGTCGACCTTATTGCTCTAAAATACGGTGAAATGGCCCTTTAGCCTTCTGATGAATCAGAAACTAACTTCACATCGTCGCCGTCAGCTCAGGACATTTAAAACCGTCCGTTTGTCACCAATCCAGCCATTTCACTTGTAACCGGATTCGGTTCAAAATGATTTTCAGTTGGTTTTCAGCGACCACATGGACTTTGCTGGTTCTGTTTTTTACTCTCTTGTTGCTGTGAGTGACGCATATTTCTGTCCGACGTTCATTCTGTCTGACATGGACCATTTATGAACTGTCGTTGAACTCTCAACCTCTCTCTAGGTATGGCATCTGGCCGTATAGGTTTTTCAAAAACCTGGGCATACCCGGACCAAGACCTCTGCCTTTTATTGGGACTTTATACGGTTCTTTCACGGTACTTGTCTGCACACACATCAAGATACCTTCAGAGATTGGTTTAGAAGTTCACTGATTACATTTCTGGCTCATCTTAAACAAACTTCCGTCATTTAATGTAGGGAATGCTGTCCTTTGACCGTGACTGCCATGCAAAGTATGGAGATGTCTGGGGGTGAGTGTCTGCAATATCAGAAAATATGGAGGAAGTAGCACTTCTACCATGTAGACGAGAAATAAAATAAATTATAAAGAAAGAACTACAAAGTTCAGTTGTCATATTCAGATTCCCCTTTCAATAAAATGTACACCAAGGGTGAGATCATTTGTCTTAAACGTTTTTATTTTATTCTTTAATCAGTTTTAGTTTATACTTCAGTAGTTTATGCCCACTTATGTGATTTAATCTCATCTTATTTTTTATGGAATTTGTTGTTGTTATTTTTCCTTTTATTGTTTTTAAATATTTCTGTATTTGTTCGGAAACAAGTAGATCTTTTTCTTTCTTTCTTTCTTTCTTTCTTTCTTTCTTTCTTTCTTTCTTTCTTTCTTTCTTTCTTTCAGATTGTTCGATGGACGGATGCCAATGTTAATGGTTTCAGATCCCGAGATTATCAAAACTGTGATGGTGAAAGAATGCTACAGTGTGTTTACAAACCGCAGGGTAAGAGAGGGTATGAGATTCGGTGTAGAGAGAAAATAAAAGAAGAAAAGATTCAAGATGGGAGGGGGGGTGACATCCAAAGACTGAGGATTACATCAGGCTGTACATTCCATCTGATGCAACTGTGAAAAAACTAACACAAACACTTTAACACACTTTCAAACAGGAAAAGTCAGTTATGTGTTTTTTGGTGCCGGGAGGTTATCAGTACAGACTAAAATGTCAACTATGAGGGGAAGAAAAGGAGTTTTATGAAGGGACAAAGTTGGAGCAGAATCATTTTCCATAATTTGAAATGTAGACATGCTGTTCAGAACGGCAGCTTTTATCACATATCTGCAAATGTCTGAACATTCACGGCTGTTTCTTCTGTTTGCAGGACAATTTTGATCTGAGTGGACAAATGGATGATGCAATTACAGTTGTTAAAGATGAAAGGTGGAAACGAATTCGCAGCACAGTCTCTCCATGTTTTACCAGTGGACGACTGAAAGAGGTTGTTGTTTTATTTCAGTTCTGTGTACCCCTTGCAGTCTTCAGTTTTATATGCTTTATTAAGTGAGATTTGTGTGTGTGTGTTGATAAATGTACAGTGCCAGACATAGACTCTTTGGGCTTCAATGGTTCTCTTTCGTCACCTTCACAGCACTGAGAGTTCTGTGCAGATCCGTATTTCCTATTTATTATTTCATTCCAGACATGTAAAAACCACTGCATGAAAAATAATACAAGTTCAAGATAAACATAATACATAAAATAAGACACTGATGCAGAAAAACAGGCCTACATAATACCTGAACCTTCTCTGTTTTTCACTGATGAAGGGCAGTTTGTTTTTTCATTGAAAGCTATTTTTCTGTCTATGAACACCAAGCTGATGTTACTCAAGTTATCATTATTATCATTATTATTATTGTTAATATTTCAAATCAGTGTCTGATTGTATAGCACTAATTGACAACAAAAATCCTAAACTGTCTTCTTCAAGCCAAATAATCCCAGCTACTGGAGCTCAACATTGTTCAGGAAGTTGCAGTCAAACATTTTCACTTTCTTTTTTTTATATTAAATTTCCATCATTTTTCCATCAGCATTCAGGAAGGCTCAATGCCGTCCTCTAAACTTAAGCCTTCAAATATGGATTTTGGCCTTCAAGATGGTTTTCTAGCTTTTCCCTCAAATACAGTTACAGTCATTGCACCTTTCTCTTCCTTCTTTTCATCTCAGCAGTGGGGAACACACAAAAAAGTAGTATGAAAATCCACTCATTTATCACAGCGTCTCAGTCACCTCAAACTGATGTGTCGGTAAATATTTCCTGAATCTTCCAGGAGTAAGAAAAAAAATCTTTTGTTTTTTACGTCTTCATTTGATTTTGTGGCAAACCAGAAGCCTGAGGAGTGACATGTAAAAGTACGTTTCATGAAGAATGGGGCATTGTTCTGATTAGATGTTAAAAATCGTGTCATCTCTATGTGTCTGCAGATTCACTGAGGGGATTCACATTAATAACACACCACTGAAACAGCTCATGACCATCTTTTTTTCTCTCCTTCAAAGATTTTTCCCATTGTTGCGACATATGCAGACCGACTTGTTAAGAAACTTGAACAGACAAATTTGGACGAGCCCATCGACGTCAAACAGTATGTTGTCAGTCTTTCGTATGCCTTCACATCAGTGCAGTGGGTTTCCTTTAAAAAAATAATAAGTGTATTATTGGTGTATATGCTTGTATCTCTTTTCCAGATTTGTGGCCCCTTATAGTTTGGATTCTGTAGCTAGTGCATCCTTCAGTGTGGAGACAGACTCCATAAACCATCCCGATGCGCCTGTAAACGTGCACGTCAAGAACCTTCTCAACTTGAAGTTTTGGCCTTTTATTGTATCAAGTATGTCTTCATACTGTTGCTAAATAATTGTGTTTTAAATGTGTGTGGATTCTGTTTCAAAAATATGCGTAATACTTTCAGTGATATTTCCCTTCGGTGGTCGTTTGCTGAATCTCCTAAAAATTGAAATGATGCCCAGACTGAGCGTGGATTTTTTCTACAACATCATCAAGAGATTTAAAGACCAGCATAATTCAGATAAATCTGTGAGTGTTTTTATGTCTTGGCCAATTTAAGAGGCATAGTACAACGTCTAGAAAAGACAACCAGGAAAAAGATGAGATGATCAGTGGTTAGGATTACGCGTCAGTGTTCTGCAGTCACAGCTTTGTTTTGTTTCTTTAAAGTTTGTCTGAATAACTGACTAACAGAAGCTGCTGTCAAAATTAGATGTCATAGAATGTATCAGAAAATATGTGTAGTCATTGTAAAATAGAGGTGTGTTTTTCTTCTTTTAAAAATTTGAGAAACATGTCAATTCTACA
Source organism: Arrhamphus sclerolepis (assembly GCA_037176975.1). Taxonomy (NCBI): domain Eukaryota; kingdom Metazoa; phylum Chordata; class Actinopteri; order Beloniformes; family Hemiramphidae; genus Arrhamphus; species Arrhamphus sclerolepis. The sequence goes on from JBAMYA010000010.1 coordinate 723,537, forward strand.
CTTGTCTTAATACTGACAGTATTAATTATTAAAAATATTGGTCGGCTTAGCTACCTTAAGCTAAGTCAAACACTGAACCCATCTAATTTTTTAAGAAGAAGAGGAAGATAAGCCAAAATATCTGGCTACTCTCGTAACTGTCACATACAGTGTTTAGGAAGTACTTTACAAGTACCCCAACTTCCTTTGCTGCATCCTTTCTCCTTTAGATTCAGATATGTTAGGGTTTGTTTTGTTTTTTTGACACCTGAATGTTCTTTGCACCAATTTAGACACGAGGAGACTTCCTGCAGGTGTTGATTCAGAACGAGATTCCAGAAGAAGCTGTGAAGAATGAACATGAGCAGCCAAGTAAAGGTGTGTTTTCACCGCAGCGGAGTACGCAGCTTTGAATGAGATGCTGAAATAAACACTTAAGGGGAAAAATCTTTCTGTTTTTGGTTACAGGTCTGACTGAACACGAGATTCTTTCTCAGGCCCTCATCTTCATCTTTGGTGGCTATGAGACAACCAATACCACCCTGTCTTACATCTTTTACAGTCTAGCCACAAACCCTGATCCATTGAACATCTTGTTGCAAGAAATCGATACCAAGCTGCAGAAAGACGTACGACAACGTGGCACGACTTGTTACCATTTATGATCTCGGTATACACCATCCTGATCTTTTTGTTTGGTGTTTATGTTCTGACATACGTCATGTCTTTAGGCTTCTATCACATACGAGGACCTGTGCAGTCTGCACTACCTGGACCAGGTTATTTTTGAGTCAATGCGTGTGCTCCCCACTGCGCCGCGGCTCGAGAGAAAGTGCAAGAAGACCGTGGAGATCCATGGACTCACCATCCCTGAAGGAACCATGGTTGGGGTTCCTGTGTACAATTTACACAAAGACCCTCGTTATTGGAGCTCACCTGAGCTTTTCAGACCAGAGAGGTATGTTTACAAAGAGCACAGCATTCTACAACTTACATCTAATATCAAAGAAACCTTGCCAAAGATCACTTCAGTTAAATTAACGGTTTCCTTTATGAAAAGGCTTTTACACTTCGCAGCATTGTGTTCTTTTAGCCACAGACTCTGGCAACTGTGTCGCTTTGGTTCTGTTGGACCTAACAGCTGCTTCAACACAGTGGATCATCGGTGATCAGTCGACCCACTCTTTTAGGTTATATTATCTTCATTTTGTTTTATTTCCAGGCAGGCTGATCCACTCCGGTTTTTATATTCATATTATTTACATTTCTTTTAGCTATGCATTTTACCTAAAAATGCATTGAGTTTCAACCCAGTTTTGAGATGTTGATTTTTGTTTTTCCTACTGTTTTTATGTCTCTTAATTATTTTGGTGTCTGTCACTTTGGCCAACTGTGTTGAGTTGAGTTGAGCTGTAAACAGCACTGTACTGTACTGTACATGTGCATGGTTGTATCTACGCTTAATTCATGGTTTTAAATGTAATTCTGGTCTGTGCAGGTTCAGTAAGGACAACGAGGGGGAGGTGAACCCGTATGCATACATGCCATTTGGCGTCGGGCCTCGTAACTGTGTTGGGATGCGGTACGCAATCCTCGTCATGAAGTGCATTCTTGTGCGTCTGCTGCAGAATTACACTTTAGAGACATGCAAAGACACCATGGTAAGACCAATATTTGTCATTAATCACAGTTTTCATACGGCACTGCTGTCAGGTGATTGGTCCATTGATGTTCATTTCTCTCTTCAGATTCCACTGCAGTTTAACTGGTTGGTGCAACCAGTTAAGCCAATAAAACTCAAGTTTGTTCCCAGAGAGAAGTGATCCAAGGTGGAAAAACTCCAAATGTAATATTTGTCTTGATTTCTAACTGAAGATTTTCCTGATTTAGAGTGTTAAGTTCTATGGAATGATTGTTTAAATACAGTGCAAACTTGTCATTTCTGTAGGAGGTTTTGCTGAATCAAATGTTTGATTTTTTTTTAATGAATGTTCAATATGATTGCCACTATATTCATGAAATACAAATTTTTGTAACAGAATTTATATTTACAATTCTTAATTTTCTTTTATTTTGTTCTTGTGTCTAAATGTGGATGTGTTTTTAAATATTCAGTTATGCAGATAACAGAATGATTAAAATATGAATAAACACAAATATAACAAAGGTCACTTGTTCACGCATCTGCCATGGACTTCAGTCGACGATAAAGTCAGTTTCACTGAAGAATACATTCCTGGATTAACTTCCCTCCTTTTCAGAGGTAACAGAATCCAGGGTTAAAGACAGGAACTGTCAGTACACGAAGAAGCGAGACCTTAAGGCTGTCCACATAAATAGGTGCTGCTAAAGCACAGCAGGATTTTTCTCCTTGAATTTAATGACAGTGCTGTCAGACAGGTCTCTACTGTAACACGTCTTTTTATCAGATGTGACATCATTGTCACACTGGAATAAGGTTAAAGAAAGGTCAGACAGAATTGGGTTGTGGGGAAAGCGCATGACTGTTACAGTGAGTTGGTCCCTTCACATGCTGACTGAATCCATCTGCTAGAGAAGTGAAACTAGAACTGAGGCTGTCACGCTCCACATGCAAGTGAACAGTGAAACCGCCGACGATGATGACCTTGTCTGCCTGGAGAACTGGGCCTGATATGAAATCTGAGAAATATTCTGAGTAAGCACTAGGAAGACGGTGCACAATAGCCAGGAGAATTGGTACTTGTGACTTGGAGCCTGCCATATAGACTACAGACTTAACCTCAGCTAAGCTGATTAGCTAAAGTTAATGATCCTACTTTGTTACTACTGATGAAAATGCAGTGTGTACAAGAGCGGTGTGAGGCATATGGACTTAACACAGATGTTATAGGGAATAATTATTTTCTATTTATTTAACAGACTCTTCTGTCCATAAACGGGTATTGAACCATTTGGGGGCAGTGTGGCATTCAGTCTCATATCAAAGAACATGCAAACTTGGTTTTAATAATGTAACTTTAGTGGAGGTATAACTTAAAAAAAATCAATTAAACAACTTTTTGCTGAAAGGAATGTATTCTCAATTCTTATATATTATCAGCAGTAACAAATTAGTTGCTTCCCTTCTTCATTAATATCCACTTCAAAGTTTAACTGTTGAAAAGTTTGTTCCCAGACATCAGTTTCACTTTATTTGTATAGTGATATATCCAGAATGACCCCAGGAAATCTGGGGTCAGGTTTCCTGTTGTGGCAGCAGTCAGGAAGACTCTCTTCAGTCCTGAAGACCTTAAACCTCCTATTTGTTTGTGACCTCTGGAATACAGCGTTTGGACGTGGTCTTGTAGTGTTTGCCCTGAACATGCTTGGCAACTGTTGTGTTTATGACTGCTCCTCTACAATGGAGGGCACAGAGCGACATGATGACATGTTTGTCTTGTGAAAATCCACTTATTTATCACAGTGTCTAAGATGTATCAGTAAACATCTCTTAACAGATTTGCAGAATTTCCATAGCATTCCATAGCAAGATATAAATGTTTCCATTGTGCCCTTTTTTTCAAACTGAAAAAAAAAACATGTCCTAAGGCAATTCTGGAATCGTTGAGCTGATAATTTATCATCATCATTATTATTATCATTATTGTTATTCCTATTTTGCACAAAGAATTTAAAGACGCTGTCCTAACATTTGCACGTCTCACCTGCTAAAAACATATCAGAACTCTAACACAACTGCAGAGGAAAGTTACTCAGGTTGACTATATGTGACATGTGGAACTACTTGGAACACAGTCACATTTACTGTTGCATTAATAACCATGAACATGAAAAGTGGTTAGGCTGGTCAGGGCCGCTAATGCAGATCAGCATACTTATATTCAACTTTTAATTTAACTGAAAGAATTGCAAAACAACATGCCAAATCAAAAATGTTATTGTTTCCTGAAAGATAGTCTGCATGAATGTGTTGAGTTTGACACCAGCAATAAATTGGAGAGACGTTTTGGATCAGCTGCAGGTCTTGCAGGACAAAAGGAAAATCCTAACAATGATGTGTTAACAACTAATGCATTTACTTGTTTCAAAGTGCCTCGGTCATCTTTCATTATCAGATAAATTAAAGTCATAGGTTCAGCACTAGGGGGTGGCACGGTGGCTTGGTGGTCTGCACTGTCACCTCACAGCAAGAAGGTTCCTGGTTTGAGCCTGTGTGGAGTTTGCATGTTCTCACCGGGTACTCCGACTTCCCCCCACAGTTCAAAGACATGGTCCTTATGTTAATTGGTGTTCCTAAATTGTCCCTAGGTCTGAGTGAGAGTGTGAATGATTGTATGTCTACATGAGTCCCTGCGATGGACTGGCGACCTCTCCAGGGTGTACCCCTGCTTATCGCCCAGAAAGACCTGGGATAGGCTCCAGCAGACCCCTGTGACCCTGCACAGGAAATAGTGGGTATAGATGATGGATGGAGGTTAACCATTGACAGTATAGCAGCTTTGAATGATCATGTGATTCTTCCTCAAGCCTTCATCTTTGGCCTATGAGACAACCAGAACTACTCTGTTTAATGTCCTTTACAATCTGGCCACAAATCCAGACCCGATGAACACCTTGCAGGAAGAAATCAATGCTAAACTTCAGAATGATGTACAACAATTCGGCACACAACTTCTTGTCATTTGTCATCCAGTATGATGACACCATCCATATCTTTCTGTGTTTACATTCCACCATATATTATGTCTCTGGACTTCTATCAAAGATAAGGATCTTAAAAGTACCTGAACATGCAGTACCTTACCAATGTGTTACATCCTCGCTCAGCCTCGATTTAAGGGGAAGAGCAAGAAGAGTGTGCATGTCTATGGACTCAGCATCCCTGGAGGAAACCTGTTTCAGACTCTTGTGTACAATTTTACACGCTTTTAGAGCTCACCTAAGCTCTTCAAACCAAGACTTTTACTGATTCACAGTTGTTGTGTAAACATGCATGGCTGTATCTGTGGAGAATCATGATTTTAAACGTCATTCTGGCCTGTGCAGGTTCAGTAAGGGCAATGAAGTGGTGGTAAACCCGTGTGCATGCATGCCATTTGGGCCCAGCCCCTGTAACTGAATGAATTCACACTCATACTGCTACCATCAGTCCATTTACATCTGTTTCTCTCTTCAGGTTTCAATGCAGTTTGTCTGGAAGTTTCAGTCATTTGAATCTATAAAACTCAAGTTTGTTCCCAGAAAGAAGTGATTTTTCAAAGTGGAAAATCTCCAAAAGTAATCAACATCTGGATTCCTGTCAGAAGTGTTTAGTTAGTACTTACAGTACTGTACAGTTGACATACAGTTTAAATGTGTAATTTTTTTAAATATGAATTGTTGCTGAATTCATTGTTCCACTTTTGTTCACTGTGATTGTCTGAATGTACACCAGGCGCACATCTTGTGTTGAACAATCACACTTTAAATATCTCTATATAGTAACCGCCCCCTGTAATAGGTTCTGTTAAACAGATGATAGAAATATCAGATGTATACATTGTATTAATGGAAGTCACACAGTATTAAAGACAAGTCAAGATCAGGTGACTGACTTGCACATGGCACATATTCTTTTTGTCTTCAAAAAGTCTTGAGTTGCATTTGCTGTATATTTATGGTCATCATCCGTCTGCACCGTGAAGCGTCATCAAACCAGTTCATTTGGCTGGGTGTGAGTACAGGAATAAATCCCACAGAATGGAACACCTTACCACTTCTGCCAGCAGTTATATGAATCCTCACTAAACTGAGCCCATTCATGAGCAGCCATGCGTGCTCATTGCAACACACAGCAGGGTGTTATAACAACAACAAGCTCTGGTTCACAGGGAAACTCAGGCAGCTCAGGCTGGAGAAAGAGGCAAATAGGCCGATTCTGATTGGCCCCGGCACGTTTGACAGGATGTAGGATGCTTCGGCTCATGAGCTGTTCCTTTCCTTCATCATACTTTTCTCTTCCCATCATGGTTTCCTGCCAAACTACCCTGGCTTTCCCGTTCTTAAATATTATCAGTGTTTTGTACTTGTTGTAAACTTTGCTTTGCAATTATATTCCTTCTCCAGTCTTCTTTAGATGTTGTGAAGGGGTTTGTCCTCACTAAAATAGGGATCCTGTGATAATCTATTTTCATTGTCTTCTGTGGTCATGGCACCGCCAGAGCTCTTTCTTTTGAAGAATATACAACACTGATGATTTGGCGGCACAGAAGGCTTTTTCTACTACTTTTCTCATACATTTGTTGTTGTTGTTTTTTTTAGCTTAATAGTGTCCTTGGACTTCACATTGGAAACACCAAAAAGCTGCCAAATACTAACTCATAACCTGATATCAACCCCATACTTTCTGCCTGCTTCATTTCTCTTAAAGTAATAAGGGACCAAAGACAGCCAATTATTTCTTAACAGTGTATTATCAGCTCAAGAAAATGAAGTTTTGTCTGAAGCAGTATTTGCTCATTTGGAAATATTTGTTTATAAATTAAAAACAAAACAAAAAAACAACTTAACCAAGTTAGGACCTAACTGTTACTCTGAATAAGTTTGTAAAAAGCACATTTATTGATATTTTAATTTGTGTGATTAAGCCAAAAAGGGGACTAAATGGATGTACCTCTAATAAAACATTCATTCCTCTGCAGGGAAAATGCCATTAATATCTTTTCTAGAGCTCTAATATATCAAACTACCATAGCACACATGTGTCACATACTGCATGTCTCAAAACAAACTGGGGAAAAAAACAACAACTTCTCAACAGAATACAAATGTTTATTGAAATTTTTCAAAGTTTATTGTGAAACAGCGAAAGTCAGTAATTCTTGAGGTCTGATAGACTGAGGTTTCCTGATGTGCATTCATAGCTCACATGTAGAGGAAATGTCCCACACAAACTATGATTTTATCATATAGTCACTTTTCTAATGTAAATAATATTTACAAAAGAAAAATAAAATAAGGTTATAGGAAATCAAATGCTGTTGCCAGAAAAAAAGGAAGATTGAGAAAGTTAGAACTATCTTTGGTCCATTAAATATTTCTGAATATGTGTGTTGACTTTAGCTGGGATAATCATCGTTTGAGGAGACAGAAATTATATTAAAACACAACAAAGATTTCAGGAAACCTCAGCAACAGTATAAATAAAATCCAGCAGAGGGCGCTAAAGTTACAACTTCTGCCCATCCATGAAATAAAAGGGTTATTTACTCAACCATAAAAAAAAAAACTTTTGACATTTAGCTAATAACACACTGAGTTTAATCCTTTCACGCCAAGTCAGGTGCTGGTTTCATGAAAAATAGCTTTGCTTTACAGCTTTTCCCAGTAACACTGCTTCCATTTTACTGAATTACGAAAAAAAAAGTCATGAAAATAATATCTGTGGGTGCTACCACACCAGAATAAATGTTGCTGCAAAGAAGAGCAAATTCAGAGTCTTAAAAATGAAGTGATATTTTTAAAAGACATGTCAAAAACAGAGCTACAATTATAAAGCTGCATCTTTTTTCTTCCTTTTTCTTTTCCCACAGAGTTTTCCATGTGATATTAGTGAAATTTGGCCCAGTCGGCAGCTCGCTGACTGCTTGTATGAACAGACTCACACATTCATGCACACAGGAAAAGGAAAATCCAGGCAGGCTCACGAAACAGTTTGTAAATAAAAGTTTCTTTTGTTTTTAATCAAAAAGGAGTATAAAACTGCACTGCGTTGCACTCTATGGAGCGACTACTGCATTATAAAAAGCAATGATGATGCAAACATAAAATCTGGGATAAAAAGTTTAAAGGATTTGATTACAAAGCCTTTTTGAGTCCTGAGCTTATCGAACATAAACAAAACTGACAAAAAGGCTTTTTATATCATAGAAATGCAACTGTAATTTTAAGCAAAACAGACAGGATTTGTCAGATTTGACTGTCCTCAGATTTCCTTAAGAACTTTTTCAACATATCAGTGGCTCTTGTTTGCAAAGAAATGGATTCTGCAGCATACGTGTTGATAACAGCTTGTAGAGGTTGAAGTGAGGTGCTTATTGTTCAGGAAAAGCAGCATCTTCCTGTCAAGTGTAAAAGTACTGATAAGAAAGACTTGTTTTGAAAAAAAAAGAAGGACTTCAGTAACTCCTCCCAACATGAAATCAATAAAAAAAAAAAAAAACATACTGTTACAAAACCTAAATGTATTTGATATATCCTAGCGGCACCAAAGTGCATCATCTTGAACTGAACACAAGTGAGTGTGAGGAGTGCAGGCTGATCTCAGGTCAGTTAAAGAGGAGCTTTATGTAGATTACCCACTGAAGTCACATCTTCAGGGTCAGCTAAAAGCTCAAAATCACTCTTTTATTTGCTTTATACACACAGACTGCTCTGAGCTGTCCAGTTCAACCAGCCTTTCACTGGTGTAGAAGAACGAACCTTCCTCAAAGGCATCATGGCAGCTGTTACTGAGAGAAAGTATCTAAATTCTAAACCACTGCCTGCTTTACAACTTAATTCTTACATATGACACATTTTACTTCAAATACAAGACTGAGATCTTGATCCAGATCCTAAGGCTGCTTTCAGGATATTTGAAACATTTCATCAGCCACAGATCAGATTGTACCAGTGCTCAGCTTGTTTTCAACTGTAGGTCATGATAACATTTTTAGTTTTATCCTGCAGAATTCTTCATCTGGCGTCAGGCAGAAATAAAAATAGAAGAAGACATCTTCATGCTGGGCTTAATGGGAGCTCTCTTGGTAACTTCAACAGCAAGGACTCCCTAACAAATCATAGAAAGATTATTTATCATCAAACAACAGAAAAAAAAGTAAGATGTAGCAACGCCAACAAACAAAAACCATTCTCAACATTTTCCAGTCAGAGACCTTTCTGAAATCAGTGCAACAAGGTGGGACTGACATCTGCTTATGAAGCACTGGTAAAATCTGGATGTAGCCTGTAAATGCCTTGATTTTGATTGAGATGTGAGAGATAAGTGAGCTTCCTGCTTTTGTCAGCAGCAGGAGCTCCTTCCTGCTGCAAGGAAAAAAATCTTCCACAGCTCTGACCCGTTGCAGAGATTTAACTGACACTCTTACCCAGAGCAGGATGCGGTTCAGTGCCTCATCAGAGGACAGTCTGCAAGGACTTTAGGCTTCTGTTACATGGTTGTCTCTCTAGCCACAAGTCCAGCCTGAAGTTTCCCAGCAGACATTATAGCCTCTACCGGCGAGGCTGGATGCGACTATGACGTGGAAAAGAGGAGGAGGGGCTGGAGGACGGTGACATGGAAGCCAGGGAGGCTGTGGCCGCAGCGTCCTCTGCCTCCTCTAGCTCCCCGCCTCCTCCATGGAGCTCCTGGCTCACACTGGATTGTAAGGCAGCCGGCGTCAGCCACTCTTTGGGCAGGCAGCTCTGGAGGAATGGCACACAGGAGCTGAAGTAGGCCAGGCGGTTTACCCAACGAGGGATCTCCCTGCCACACAGGATCTGAGAGGGGGGATAAGAGAAACCCTTAGAGCTTCAGATAGTTCAAGGAATGCTTTGCTTTAACAGTGTATTTGTTTCTACATGGTATATTCACTTTGCAGTAACTCTTAGGGAAGTATTGCATATATGCTGCCTTATGCAGTATAAAAGAAACTTCCGATACGCTGTACGTCTCTGGAGGAACAATTTATCCATTTGCCATGACAAAGAGTCTGCAGTACTTACACACAAGCAGTCTGATTGGTCCTTTTGAGAATCTGATGGATTTCCTTTAAATGACGGCACAGGCAATAACGCTGTCTGTAAGGGGAGTAATTATCATCGCTCAGCTATATCAGCACTATTACACCATTATGGGACAAGTGGCTTCCAAGAAATTCAGTGTTTTCCCAGTCTGAGAGCTGAATAGTGCTCGTATCAGCACACTGACTGAGGCTGCTGATGGACAGATATTTATTTTTTTTTATATATAATATGTATTTTATTTATATAAGGAAATAAAGAGAGAAGATTTGCTTTTAAAATCACAAAAAATATCTAGCAAACTATATGACTCTACATGATTTGGGTGTTGCACAACTAAAACAAAGGAATTACAGTTATTTTAGGTGGCGGCAAGAAGAAAATTTGCCTTCCTGAGATATGTTTTGATACAAAGAGAATGCAAAGCACAGTGGCCTTCATACATCATGACTACAGATGATCACATAGCTCTGCCCAGCAGGAAGAGGAAGAGGAGGAGGAGGAGCAGCAAGAGGAGGCTGGCATCCATCATAACGAAGCGTCTAATCCATAAATATGACCTGGTTTAACAACGTGCACTGTTCATGGCAAAGAAACTGACCTTTCACAGCAAACAAATGTTTCCTAATATACATAAATATAAGGCAAATCAAATACAAGAGGGAGGAAAGCAAATCCTTCCACCTTGACACAAGGTGGCACTGCAATAAGCCATAGTTCAATTTACCCATCTACTCCTTTTTAAATATTACATCCTCTTTTTTTGTCTTAGGCATGGATTTCTAGCTAATCCTAATTATTTTTTGTTTAGTTACCTGTAGCAGGCCAGATGACAGGTAAGATATGATGCTTATTTTTTAAACAACTACAACAATCATCTTTGTGTCCTGTCGTGCTCTCTGCACCTCCCATGTGAACAGATTACAAAAAACATTAGCTTTAAACCCTGAGGGTACCACTTCCTCTCTATAATAAGCTGGTGTGTGTGTGTGCGTGTGAGACCGTTTTACAATATTATTTAGTATACAAATATGATATACTGATGATGGTGATAATACTGTAGGTCTGTTTAAATATACCAGTATGATACAGATTGTTAATGTATGTGTAAGTATTTGTATTTCTAAATTGTGATTTCCTTGAAGAGGATCTGTGTGTGTGTGTGTTATTTACAGGACATATGTGCTGCCTCAGAGTGCATTTGTGTGTGTTTGCCAGCTGGCTGTTCAAGTCAGAGCTTGTATCAGTGTCCTAATCCCCATGTGAGTGCTGTATGCTAACTTTAAGACTCCCTGCTCATTAGTCACTCCAACATAAGCTGATTGGGGAGACACACACACCCACCCACACCCAGACAGGAGCAACAAAAGCAAAGTGAGAGTTTAACTGAGCATGCTGTTGTTGTTTTCTTAGATCTAATATCAAATAAATTCAGCTAAATGGAGCACAGGTCTGTGTGTGTGTGTGTGTGTGTGTGTGTATTTGTGTTTGTTTGTTTGTTTCTAGACATGGGCACACACTGAAAGACGATGGTGGAAAAAGTAACAATGTTTTCCTTTAATTTTGAAAAATAGTCATTCAGCTCAGTGAGATTACACTCAGATGTAAAAGTTAGCATGCCATTGGGGGGTGGGGGGGCTTTTTTGTCCATCCCAAATACCATTTAAAGCTCAGGTAAGCACTTCCAGATGACTTATTGTAAATAGGTGCTATATAAATGAATTGAATTGAAACAGCTCAGCAGTGCTAACAGATTTCTCAAAAACACGTTCAGTTTCTTAAGTCACCTTTGTGTTGGCAACATCCAACGTCCAATGTCATAACGGAAATCACAGTTGACTGTAGAACCTAAAGGTGGAAGCACGACAGATTTATTCCAGTATCTCAAACGTGTGGTGGAACGGCTCTTAAAAGTCCCCAGGTAACACTGAAAGCTTTGTTTTCCAGTTGTATACTGGTGGAAAGATGTTAGATTGTTGGTGGTGTTCCACAATACTAAAAATACAGTTTTCATTTACAGTCCAAGACCTGAGTTTCATTCACATGCTAAATACAGTCAACCCCAGAGTCAGCACTAGTTCGGTATTATTGACTTAAGAATAAGTTAAGCATTAAAGTTAAAGGTTTAATCTGGTTTAAGCTCAGCAGTGTCAAATAGACGTGAATCTCAAATCCTACTGTCACCTCCTTCATATGTAAATTTCACAACTTAAATATTCAGTTGAAATACAATCCAGTTTGAAAACCTGCAATGTGTTTCGTAACACTTTACACAGACTTGTCTGGATCTTCCTCCAACATTGACAAAGACCAGCCCACTTTCTGCTGGACTCTGGAGGTCTGAACCTCCGTCTGAGGATCAGTTAACTTGCAGGACAGGACACAAAGAAGGGAAATGAGTTTTTCTTAAGAACTAAACATGTATTTTTCTTCACTCCGGGCTGTTTCTCCAACCTTGGAAAGTTTCAAGAAGACTTTCTTCAACAGATGACACTCTTACGACCACATTGGCATCACAACCGCAACCTGCAAGTAACTAAGCTATAAAATAACCTGGAGCTCACCTTCAGCGGACCTCAGCTCCACTCTAAGCATCTCCTTCCCCACAAAAAAACTCCACTCTCAGCTGATCAATTTGAGGCTCGTTTGTCGTTGTTTTTTTTGCAGCTCCTGGGACTGACTGGCAGCACCAGTTCTCTTCTCTGTATCGTGGGATGTGTTGGATCCTTTGGGCACCTGGTTGGTACCTGTGAGATTTTACAAGCCCCACGGCTCCTGCTCTACTCTTCTGCCCAACAGAAGATGTTGTGGTCTTGTGGCTCTGCCAAGTTTGGATTATTGAATGCTAGTGCTGCTATTTTTATTCCTTGTGGTATCAGTGAGGAGGATGAACAACTGTTTTGGTAATAACTGAAGCTGTCACTGCCATCTTCACTCACCAGCTTGGAACTGAGTTTATTTGAGCTGTGTCGCTCTCATACAGTCCATCATACAATCATAAATATGCTCTGTGTCAGGATAAACTACTGCCAGCGACTCTGTGGAGGTGCAGTTTCACAGTAAATCAACCAATCAGTGCGCAGCTCATTTATCACGACAACAAAAAATCAGAGTGTTGCCTATTTAATCATTATTTAACACATCAAAACAGCTTTTTCCCATGACAAAGAGAATCACAAAGATTTGAGGTTGTGGGTAAAAATGCACATAGGCAATAGTCAGAAAAATCTAAATTAAACCCCCTATATAGAGACCTCAATTAATGCAGTTTATGGAACCTTTCAATATGTTTTATTCCAATATTTAAGGTAACTTTTAGTTGATAATTTTTATAGTAATATTTAGCTTTATTCACTATAACAAGACTATATGGTTTCATATACATCTTTACATAAAGAGTTACTAATATTTGTAAAAATTAAGCTTGATTAAAACACAATCTGGTGTGAATCCTCTGCTACTGTGAAGTTCTGTCTACAAAATATACGTCAGAGAAAGTGAATCATCAACTTTCTGTTGGTTTCATCGAGATCAGAGACACATCTAGACAGATGCGGGGTCTGAAAACGAGTCATAGGGCCTCCTCATCCTGGAGGAGGGACCAACCATTGTTTCTCAAACGGCCTCTGTTGGCTAGTACACATCCAATCAAAGCAACAAAGTGATTTATTCAGAGCAACAAAAGTCGACAGGAGAGTGTTGTGGAGAAGACTTTATCATGAGAGCATGTTTACCAGACGTCTCTTACCATTTGTAAATTAGATGAACCTCATCCACAACAATTGTCATGGAAGTCCAAGTTTTTAATTTTCGATGCCAAAGCAGGTTTAAACGACCACTGTTCCCCCGCTGCTACCATCTTATTTGTTTACCATCCAGTCTACAATGTCTCAGCTCTGTCGTCATCGAGTTAAACCCTCTCAGAGCCTCTTTACAAGGACAAACTGATCTGATTGGCTCCAACAGAGGGCAGCTAGACGGACCTGCTGAGCAAATGTAAATTTACTAGTGGCATGTTTAGATTTAGATTTGTTGGCCAGCTTTCATATCAAAAAATGTGAAACGAAAAACAAAACTTCTATTTTGTAAAACTGAACAATTGTGATTGAATCGTTTTTTTCTGCTTGCTCCTTGTTATTGGAAGGAGCTCCATTCTAACTCTGTCCATTGAGACTCTGACTTTGCAGCTACTTCAGACTTGTTCACGTCAACACTTAAAAACTGTTGAAAGAAAATGTCATCTTTCTCTTTAGCTCGTTCTGATATGACCTGAACGTGGCGACACACAAGCAGAAACGCAAGAGGTGTTAAAGTATGGGAGCAGAGAAATGTCTTAGAGAGATCAAGAGGAGGGAAATGAAGAAAAACGACACGTGTGAAGGAGGAAGATGAGATCCAGATCTGATACGATAACTCTTGAAGACCTGGCAGAACAGATATGGTTAGGGCAGGAGGCATTGAGTGTAAAAAAAACTCAGTCTTATGCTGGTGAAATGTTTACAGTAATCCATTTCCTTCTACTTTGTTTAGTGGGTTTGTGGTGTTTTCATGTCACGCAGGTTAAACAGCAGACAATCTGCTCTGCTGTTTGTCCAAAACCTCCAGCTGACCTCAGACACTCCATTAATTCCCACATAGGAAACCAAGAGACAGAGAAGGATATGAAATGGCAAACGGATGGTGGAGGAAAAGGCAAATTGAAAAAGAAAATAAGACAAACACTTAACATCCATCAGCTGCTCCGACTCGTTTTCTTCCTCAGAGTAGACAGCCTCACTGCTCCAATTCATCTTCGTTCTCCTCACAGCTGTGGACTCACAGAAGGTCAAAACCTGGAAAATAGGCTACAGACCAGGCATTTTGTCACCAGACACCCTTCACCTGCCTCCCAACACAGAGGAGCCGCACACAAGTGGGAGACAGCAGCCTCCAAATATACATCAGGTGGAACGGAGCAGCGACACTGCTCGCTTTTTCACTGCATTCGTTCCGCATTTACGCTGCATTTGTTGTCCTTTCGGAAGAAGCAAACGTCCGAGACGAGGTGACATTTTGTAACTCTGAAATTTGAAGAATCACACAAAATTATTGTGTGTCCGGACATGGAGCGGAGCTGATTGTATTTAAATCTCCTTCACTTTTCTTCTAATCAAATGTTAGAGAAAAGTTATAAGAAGTATGTATTTGTTGTTTTTTTAAGTGCAGGATGGTGATAACTGCACTGATGCTAGTCTGTAGCATGCAAACAGTATGTTTGAAGTTTGAGTCAGTAATAAGAGCATAGCACTTTACAATAGGGTACACACAATGTTGCTTAATCACCACTTAATTATTGCTTAATTATCAGAAAACAAACCATTAACTAACCATTCCTTCATTATACGCCGAGTTCATGCTGTGCAATTTAGACAAAAGATGGGCAGTTGTGGTAGAAATAGCACGTTGTAGCTCAGACACGTTGATTGTAGGTCGTGGGCAGGAGCAAAGATGAACGATAGAACCCTCTGATGGTACATACGTACAGTGTGAAGCCAGCGTTAAGGAAAGTGCTAACCAAGTTTGAGAAGCAGATGATGGTCCCGCCTCCTGGATGAGGAGGTGGTTTTCAGACCCTCCATCTGTGTTTGTCCTCGTTTGAGCTCGGGCAGCATTTTTGGCACCAACATTTGAAATGATGACTTTTGTATAGATTTGATCAGAATGTCTGTTAAGTGATAGATTATAAGCACCATAGGCTGAAGTAAGTCTACAAAAGCACTCTTTTAAGAACCTGTGGGTGATGTCACAGGGAGTTTGTCCAGTTCTTCTTATGCAACCTTTGGTTAAAACCAAGCAGCCACCATCCCACTTCCAGGTTGAAGCACAATGAGAAAGTAGGTGTTATTGCAGTTCCTTGACTGACCACTAGGTGCTGGCTCCAAAACAGACCTCCAACTTTGCAGCAGATTTAAACATATTTTCAGCATCATGCAAAAATCAGTTTTGGTCTCTATAGTTAGATTTTAATTCAGTTCAATTTACTAAATTCAATTTATTTATATAGCGCCTATTTACAACAAGTCATCTCTAGGCGCTTTAGAAACCCAGACCATGACCCCCCAGCACATGGCAACGTCATCAGTGGCAAGAAAAAACTCCATCTTGGGAAGAAACCTTGAGCAGAACGTGGCCCTTTGGTTGACCCTCCTCGAAGGCCAGTAAGGACCGGTTTACATCCATCAGAACTGTACGGAGGTGATATTTTTTATATATATATATCACATTCAGATACATGTATATTAAACATTGCATGAAACTGACCAATCAGATGACCAGATATTGTTTGACTTGATTGATTGACAGCTAGCCATTGGCTCTGATGTTGGCTTTGACAGCTTTGTCCCGACTCTTTTCCGCATGGCGCCATGCAGTTTGAGGAAAAATGAGCTCCAAAGGCTCTCTGTAGAAACCTATGGGTCACATGACCTGATGGTTCACCTGTTTCACCTGAGATCATACAGTCTTTGCTTAAGGCATTTATGATTTAATGTGGTTTGATGTGTATAATGGCGCATGTGTCATACAGCGGTGATTGTCAATGCTGGTTTTCGTTAAAGACGACTAGTTTTTATGATATTCTTGTTTTGCGCTTTGTTTGTACGCAGAGAGAAATGTTTGCTCTCGGTGCACAGAGCCTATCTCAGCACGGATAAATGGCTGAGCGTCGGGTTGAATTTCCAAACGCACCCTGAGCTTCGAGCCCCGTGGGTACGACGCAGCAACGACACTAATAGCAGACTACATGGCATTTAGAGCAGAAAGGTGTGACATGCAAGCCTTCACACTCACTGTCTGTCACACACACATTTGCATACATTCTCTGTGATGCGTTCCTCAGGGCCTGCCATTAATAACAGCTGACCTTTGCACATTTAGGCTGTGAAATGATGGCATAACAGACCTGAGGACAGCACGTCCCAACTCACTTCATCTTTTGTTCTTCCGTGGGCACATGATTTCATCCTCCTGATAAAATCACGTCCATCTCTCCATCGTTTTCTCTTTGTATGCATTCCAGTGAGATAGGTGTCTCTTTGTTGTGTTTATTTTTGTACGTCCAAACCTGCTTACGTGACAAGGTTGCAGCTTTATTAGCTAATTTCTATTATTAAATTTATCCAAGTGTGACCTGTCTCGTACCACTTCTAGTCCTGTTTATAGCTCTGTTTTTAATCACTTAATGATAATTTTATTTACCACTAAGCAGTCTGATTGCTGTTTAATGTTACTTCCTCTTTTGTGACATCTCCCTCGCTGGACATTATCTGAAAGTAGACGCAGAGCAGTTCAGGAGACAGGCTGGTTTTTTGTTGTTGTTTTTTTTTTTTACGTATCAGATCATGTATGCCTTAAAAAATAAATAAATAAATAAAAATCTTGGTTTGTTTAAAGCAAACATTAGTTCATTTTGAGCTACTGCATTAGTCTGCAAAAATCTTCGTAAGCATTCAAATTGAAAATATTCACAAATTCAGTCACTTGAAACATTATAGTATGGTAGTGTTTAGGAAAAAATAAAAGAGTTATAATCCTGAATTCTTTTTTTTTTTTTAACTGTAATCACCATCATTTTTAAATGTCACTGGATTATTTAAAAAAAAAATCAGTGATATTAAGACATGTTGTATTTATCAGAATTAGGTGTCCACAGTGTGTAAATTTCAGACTAAATAAAATAAAAAAATAATTCAGGTCAGCACAGCAAACGCTGGCAGAGCTGCTCACATAATTCTATAATCACTAATGTGACACTTCTCGCAGTCACACATTTCCTCATTTTTCACTCATCTAAGTCACGTATTCCTCATTCTCATTTTCATTCAGTTCATCCTTCTCTTCCTGGTCAGCATCAGTTATATTCTTTTCTTGTGTACATTTTCATTTTATTTTGGTTTATATTTATCTTAAGTCTAATCATTTGTGACCCTCAGACTCTCAAATAATTTTCCCTTTTTTCTTTTTTCAACCTATACATTTTATTTTTATGTACCTACGTACTTTTTGTACAGAAATGTAAAGTGTGTCTATTCGCGTGCCTATTTTTCTGTCTATTTTTGTGTATTTCATCATACTTCTTGATAATTTGGCTGCTGCTGTAGCAGGAAGTTTCCCACAGGTGGAATAAATAAAAGCCTTTTCTCACCTTATCTCAGCTACTGAAACATTTTGGGCCAGAAACACAGTGGATACTGACCATGACTAAATTTACTTGCTTATGACCAAATAAAGTGTGAAAATCATTCAGAACACAAAGAAAAATAAATGATTGTTTATATTATTGTTATAATTGACTGAAATGATTGATTAAGAAGATTAAAACGATTGTTGGGAGCCAAACATTTAAGTACACATCTATTTTCATTTTTCTTCTTTTTCATTTTTGTCATTTTAGTGGCTAGTTTTCATGAATGTGGAATAAAGATGTTTGCTTTAAAAATAGAATTAAACTGGGTATACTGGCTCCAGGACGTCCTTTGTTTTATAAAAATGTGTATGATATTTTATGGCTTGAATGCAGTTCATTATTTCTTTATGATTAAAAAAAATCTTGACAGATTGTTGATTTTTATAACAATTTTTGATATGATAATTGAATACAAATTGGTATATTTATCTATTTTGAGCATTTTAAAAAGGAAAGTTACTTCATTAGACATTTGTAGATTTATGGGAATTTATATACGCATACTATATCTATAGGAACTTTTTAAAGCGAATGTCAAATACATTGCAAGCCATTTTTATTTAATCACCGTATTTCTACATGATCTTGGCACACATCATACGTCTAAACAGGTTGTAATGATATTCTTCCTTATCGTTCTAAAGTGATGAATATTCGACTTCCTGAAAATGAGATCATTTTGTTTCGTGTTTTCTGATTGGTCGATGAGGTGCGTGGGTGCCTCATGAACTCAAGTGAGCTGTGATACAAACAAAACTTTGAGACATTTCTCCCATTTTCAACACTGACAAGTCCTGAAAACCATCCAGACATGTTCGACTCTGAATCAGACGTGGTTTTTGAAAAGTCGTCAGCCAGAAGAAGCAACAACAAAGATCACACTTTGAAAACAGAGGCTGGTGTCATCATGATGCATCAGCCCCTTTAGTCTATATTTGCACCTGTACGACGAGGTGCTCATGATGATGTGGACATTTACTACCGCTGCAGTTCATCCAGGCAATGGCCTCCTCCTGCAAGGAGAACCAGGACCAACGTCCTCCAGGAAAGGTGGGAGAGAAGAGTCCAGACCCCAGGGCTGCGATGAGGTTCCACCAGAGGAAGGTCCTCAAATATCAAGACCTTGCCCAGCTGTGCAGAGAGCATCGGTGGCTTGGTCTTGTAGAAGAGGGATGCAGAGGGTTCCCAGCATGGTGAGGGCGGTCCACATAGAGTGTGCTGGGAATATTGGGAAATGCCAACGTCAGCGTTGAGCAGGACTGACGTTGGCAGTATCTTATTGGCTGTGGCATGAAAGGGGGAGGAGCTCTGGAGCTGATGATCAGTGATTTGACCGCCACTGCTGACTGGATGGTTGACAGTCCAAACACCCAGTCTGAAGGCTTCAGTTGTTCCATAGAGCAACTGTGTTTGAGGCATCCCTCTATAAATTAAATGAGCAATCGAGGAAGTCTACACCCGATGACGAAGTCAGCTGAAGTCCTCAAAGTTTGCAAGTCTCCAACTTCACTCTGATTTGTGTCGTACACACAACTTTGTGGAGATGTTGGGCTGTAATGCATTTGTAAGCAGACGGTGCTGAAGCTGAACAGAGCTGTCCAGTCTCTCTCGAGGCTTCAGCTTGTGTTTCACCGTCGGCGCTTGATGATATCATCCCAAAATAATTAGATGAAAAACTTTTTCAGAAAAGTTTTTTTTTTTTTTTGTCCACAGTTGACCAGCTCTAACTTCCCGTGAAAACTCTTCCTTTCAACTAATTTCAAAGTGTTTTCTTTTTCTTTTTTTCTTGGCTTAAAAGTTAAAAGAACGCAGCTGAGCCAAACCCACAGTTTACTTCTGCCTTTCTTTCTCAATTGAAGTGATCGCTCTATCTGGACCAGAGAGAAGAGGGACGAAAACTCATTATTTGCCAAATGCGTCCCTCTCAGTTGAGTTGAAGTAGTTCGGGAATTGAGAAACGTTCCTTTTCTTTCCAGAGAGGCTGATGGACGACAGAAGAATGTCTGCTCTGTCATCGCTCCCTCCTTCACCCTCCATCTGTTTTTCAGATTGTTGTGGTCGAAGCAGAACACAAACCAAACTTAAAGCTGAGAGATGACCAGCTGCTATCTTTGTAAGAGTTGACAGGGAGACCAAGGCCGTCCAGCTAAAACAACACACGGATTCCCTGTGGATCAATCCACTCACCCTCTTTTCCAGTTAGTTATTTTAATTTCTCTTTCTATCATTTTCTCTTTTGTTCTCACGTTCTTTCTCTCTCTGGCTCTCGCTGGTCAAGTGTTCGCTCAGCCTGCCAAGCTCCTCTCAGTCTGTTCAGAAAAAAGAAAGAAAGAAAAAAAAGAAACTGTTTCTAATTCGGTAACAATTTGTGTCCAGTTTTGTCCAGAGTTGGAGTGTGTGTGTGCTTTCTCATTTTATTCCCATGATGCCATATGGGCCACACACACACACACACACACACACGTTCCCACCCCCAAAATCACAACTGACAGAAATAGTTGTTCCAGCATTTATGCTGAAGATATTCACTTCCTGTTGTCTGTGTTTATCTCAGTGCAGATCTCTCTCTTTCAGTGATGTTTACTTTTAAAATATTCAGGTTAATTCTAGTTCGACCTGGTGATTACTCATCAACCATCAACGACCCTGAGCTTTCATTTGAAGTTGAAGTTTGAAGTTAAATGAGCAATTAGACTCCCTTAATGTTTGCGTTGAGGCGTAAATTCTTTATTTATTTCCCTTTTAACAGAATTATAGGTCACTAAGAAAATAATAAAACAGGATATAAGTGGAAGTGAGTTAATATAAAATAAGAGAAGGGCATCTGACACAGCTCAGCGCTGTACTGTAGCCATCCGTTGCTAACCAAGCCTCAGTCCAGCTGCTCTGGCAGAGGAACTACAAACCTGATCCAGAACTTTCCA
Source organism: Arrhamphus sclerolepis (assembly GCA_037176975.1). Taxonomy (NCBI): domain Eukaryota; kingdom Metazoa; phylum Chordata; class Actinopteri; order Beloniformes; family Hemiramphidae; genus Arrhamphus; species Arrhamphus sclerolepis. The sequence continues at coordinate 744,408 of JBAMYA010000010.1, forward strand.
GGTTGGGGTAGGGGTGAAGGTTTGTGGCCATCCGAGCAGCCACACATGGAACAAAAGCGTGATTTTTATTTTGATATTCCATCCATCCATCATCTATGCCCACTATTTCCTGTGCAGGGTGACAGGGTCTGCTGGAGACTATCCCTGCTCTGTCTGAAAGGCAGGAGTCCACCCTGGACAGGTCACCAGTCCATCACAGGGCCACATGTAGACAGACAACCATTCACACTCACACCTAGGGACAATTTATGAACACCAGTCAACCTAATGAGCATGTCTTTGGACTGTGGGAGGAATCTGGAGTACCTGGTGAGAACCCACACAAGCACAAGGAGAACATGCAAACTCCACACAAAAAGGCCCCTGTGGAGGCTGGAACCAGGAACCTTCTTGCTGTGAGGCAACAGTGCTGACCACTAAGCCACCATGCTGCCCTGTCCTAAAAATCACAATTAAAAAAAAAAAAATAGAAGAGTAAATTTTATTTAAACAAAACAAAACAGGTTTCGGCAAATGAACAACTTTTTGTTGTAAAATCTTGAGCAAACGTTTCCTAAATCGTGACTTTTTGACATAAACCAGCTGCTCTCAGTTATTCCACTGTTTGATGACTCAAATGGGCGATGAAACTAGAAATATTCTCCTCATAAGTTTATGATTGTCTTTATGCGCTCTCGAGGGCCGGGTAAAAAGAAGTGGTGGGCCGGATCTGGGCCGTGTATTTGTCATGTTTTTTCATGTTTGGACTTCAGCAGTATCAAGTGACTGTGCTGAGCAGCCAGAATCACCTCAAACCGCCTTCTTCTTCTTCCCATTTCTCTCCTGAAAACACCCGCGGAGGAAGGATTCACCGACTTCCTTGGAAGCAGTCGGGTCCTTTCCACCACAGCTGAACTGAGCCTCGTTTGTTGAACCCAGATCCTGGAGCCTGGCTTGGCAGGAAGTTCAGGGAGGGAAATATTAAGAAACTGGGTCCCATCGTCTCCAACACACACTAAATCAAACCCACATGTACTTGTTTTTTTTTCCTTGTACGGCCAGTATTATGCAACCTCTTGGACAGTCATCGCCAGACAGAGGACGGTTATCTAACTGCGGCCTGCTTTGTGTCAAAGGGAACGTTGAGAACAGGGCCACCACTCGACCCGGGGGGCCACTAAGCCAAGAGGCCCTCTAGAGCTCTGAGAGTCCTGGATGCTGTGATGGGGAACACGTGTTGAGTGACTGAGCCTGAGCTGGAGCTTGTCAGGAACATTTATACCCGTCTAACCCAACGTCTCCTCCCACCAGGTGTACAGGAAAGCGGTCGGCCAGCTGAGCCAGGGCCTGATCAGGAGGCTGACGGTGCTCAGCCAGTACGAGGAGGCGCTGGTCAAGATCAACGCCACGGCGGCGGAGCGGCTCACGGCCGTGAAGGCCAAACCCCAGGCGGCGATACAGAGGGACCTGCTGTCCATCTGCAACGACCCGTTCACCGTGGCCCAGCAGCTCACACACATAGAGCTGGTGAGAGAAGGTTTTTGGTTTGTTTTTTGACTCCTCGTCTTTATTTAGTAGCTAAATGTACCCAAATAATCACATTTACACTTCGGGGGGGAGTCAGAAACTCACATCAGCACGTAAGTCCTGATGAGGGAGTAAAGCCGGGTCGATACCAGGGAGGGAGACCTGGTGGATGAGAACTCAGCATGGTGGTCAATGAGAAGGAAGCAACAGAGCCGCTAACGTCAGAGCTTCTGGTTCTGAGTCGGTCCAGCTGGATTCTCGTCTGGACGGTTCAGTGAACAAACATGGAAAACCGCCAGCAAAGAGAGACGCAAAGAGGGATTAAAGAGTTTGTTTACGTTTTCCTCTTTTCTTCCTTTTCAGGAGAGACTGAGTTACATCGGACCTGAAGAATTCGTTCAGGCCTTCGTCCAGAAGGACCCGCTGGACAACGATAAGGTACCAGAATGTGTAGGGCTTTTTGTTTCAGCTGAACTCGCATGTGCAGACCTCGTTTGGCTGCGTCTCTCTGGGTTTGAAGGCCGACGTCGTCGTCCCAGTTTACACAACACGGCAGAGTGTCGGCCGCGCGGGTCACATGGAGGGCGGCGGTCTCCAGACTAAACCGGGCTCTTCACACACAAACACAGACACACCTCAGCGACTCTTCCCTCCAGATCATCACCCCGGCGTCTGGAAGAGACCAGCATGTGTGTGCACCTCGTCTCCTAGCAACCGCTGGTTCTGTATTGGGGGGGCGGGGTCTGTGTTTGTCTGGCGTTCGGCTGCTAGGCAACAGACCTTTATTTTAACTGAGGGGATTGTGGATTGGGGGGGCGGGTTCAGGGTGCCTTTGTGCCTCAGGGTGGTTTCTCCTCGTACCCCCCAAACGAGCCACTTGAAAACCCCAGAATGACTTTGTGTGTGTGTGTGCACGTTGAAACGCGTCCAGAGGCGGCGAAGCCTCTACGTGGGGGAGCGCGGCGTCAGGCCGAAGGAATGTGTGGAATTAGATGAGAGAAGTCCGAACAAAAGCCCAGCACACACCATGTGAACGACGTCCGTCACTATTGTGCTTCTGAACACAGAGAGAAGCTCTCTGATTGGCCGCATTCGCCACTGAGTTAAGAGTTTATTATTCTGTTTGTTCAGCGATGCGTCGACACCCCCCCCACCCCACCCAGCGTCATTTCTCCAGCTCTGCACTATTCCTGCTTTACAATTAACTTCTCTGCTAATTGAAATTACGTCATCGTTGTAGAACTGCTTCAGCGATCACAAGAAGGCCAGCAACCTGGAGGCCTACGTGGACTGGTTCAACAGACTCAGCTACCTGGTTGCCACGGAGATCTGCATGGTGAGCATTTACACTTAAAAATCCATAAATTCTTCCCTTTGACTTCCTTTTTGGAATTTTTTCAAATGTTATTTCACACATGTCAAACTACAGCTCTGCTTCATTTAATCTGAGCGCTTAAAGACAATTTTAAACTTATAAATAGAACATTTCTGTCTATTTGATTCAGTTCTGACATCATATACCTGAGGTGGAGAGAATCTGGTTGATGTTAAAAAGTTGTGATTTAGAAAAAGATTACAACAAAAATTTGCTAATATTTGTCAAAATTTGTGATTTTTGGACAAAAAAATGTAAATTCCTGCAAAATTCATTATTTTTTTGCAAAATGTTGATAGTTTCCAACAAAAAACAAAAGAAAGTAATTTTAAGTTAAAAAGTCACAATTTTGTGACATTTGTGATTGAAATTTTAGAGCAAAACTCTGTTTTTTAACCCAAAAAAATTCAACATTTTTTAACATTTGTGATTTAAAAAAAACATTTTGTAAAGATTGTGATATTTGCAAAATTTTCCCTTTCTTGAAAAAAAGCGATTCTGTGAAATTCACCATTTTACAACAAAATTTCCTTTTTTACCAGAAAAGTCAGTGTTTTGAAAAAGTAGTGATTTTAGTACAAAAGCCAGGTACAAAAAATACAAAAAAATGTATGATAAAAGTCAAATTTTGTGAAATCTGAGAACACAGCAGGTTGAGACGGTAACCATGGTGATGGGGTGGCCCTTTAATGGTAACCATGGTGACGATGATGAAATAGTTTGACACCTGCATTATTTGACTAAAAGTAGATAAAAGAGTCGGTAAATAAAATGGATCATAAGATGAAACAAGCAGAACAGTCAGTCCTCACACTCTTTTATTTTTGTTTTGTTTTTTATTTTTTAACGACAGCCCGTGAAGAAGAAGCATCGAGCACGAGTCATCGAGTTCTTCATCGACGTGGCACGCGAATGCTTCAACATCGGCAACTTCAACTCGCTCATGGCCATCATATGTGAGTTCCTCCCCTGAACAGCAGCATGTCGTGGGTCTAGAAGCAGCTTAGCAGGGAACAAGAAGTCACTTGGAGCCTCGTGTTGTTTTTCTCGTTATCTGTGAATCCAGTGGTCATGGTAAATGAAAGTTTCCTTCAGAACATCCTGGCTTTCAGCCCCGGGTTACATAAGTTGGGTTGTTTTTTTTCTCTGTCATCAGTCAAAGTGGGCAGCAGAGAAAACAGTTGGTGCAGATAATTGTTCTCTGCTCAGAGTTCCCATGGTTCTGTGCTGCTGACTTGCAGAGTCACACGACTGTTGCAGCTTTTCTTTGAGTTCTTTTGTTTTTCTGTTGCGTTTGTTGGTCATGTGATAGCTGGAGGGTGTGAACTCACTCTGGAAACCTTTAAATATTCAAAGAAGTTGTTGTTTTTTGATTTCAAAAAGAAAAAAAGATGCCCTTCATCCCTGATCCTCCTGAAATGGAGGCGTACAGCGTAGAGACCTGGAATGGGGGCCCCCAGCTGGGGGGACCCTCTAAGTTCAGAGGAGACTGTATCTGGTCACTCTCAGGGGTCCGAGGGCTGGATGGAACAAACCGGTCTGAGCAGATGGTCAGCACTGACCAGAAAGGGAGTGAGAGCACAAAAGAGAGGGAGGAGGACAGAGGAGAGGACGGGAGTACCAGCTGTCCTCCTCCCGTCTCCCCTGAGGGAGGGACGGTACCAAATCTGTCCATGGCGCCCCTTCTCCAGGGACCGCCACGGCTGCGTTAGACTGGTGCCTTTAAAGGGCTTCCTAGTTTTTTTGTTTTTTCTGTTTTTCGCTTTCAAACGTAGAATCATGAACCTAAAGCATCTGTAACGGACCGATCATCTCATTCATCTCATCCAACTGCACCTTAAAGCCGGCGGTTAGAAATGTGGGAAGTTTCAACTGGAACTCCTGCATACGCAAACTTACGCATCGTACACCACCGCTGCTCGCGTCCATACTTTCACTGTTTGTCACTTTTACTCACGTTAAGACAAAGATGCTCTTAATAAGCGCGATACGCTTCTGCGCTAAAGCGTCGCCGTAGCTACGGCGTAGGTGTGAAGAAACGTGACTGGTAGGTTTGCATACGGACGTAGTTTCCTGCAACATTTATCAGCTCCAACTCTCATAAAATATACTTTATTTGCTACATACAGGAAGTAAACAAAAGGAAGCACATCGCTGCAGCTGCAGCGCTGCAGAAAAGAAGCACGAACGCCAAAGACGGCGTAGCTATGGAGAAGCATGAATTAGGCTTTAGGTACATCGTTTTGGCAAACTGACCTTGAAGAATTTGACTTTTTTGTTTTTCGATTCTGTCATGTTTTATTCAAGTCAAAGACCGCTCCCAGGAAACACTGACATTTTTGTTGTTGTTGGTGGTGTTGTCTGACCTATTTTGTTCACCTGGGTTGTTTCCGTGCACACGCACATCCGTGGGAGGATTACCAGATGGGAGGCTGAGTGCTGGGGGGCGGGGGGTGGGTGGGGGTTCAACTCCATTGTTTTCCAAGTCCTCGTGCATCGCTGCATCAGAGGAAACGACATGAAGAAAGAGAAGATGTGGAGGAGGGTGGGGGCCTCAAACACGACTGCTGGTGGGGGTGGGGGGAGTGTCTGGCTGAGTGGTGGTCATGTGATGGTGTTTGGGTGTTTGCTCTCTAATCGTCTTTGTGCGTCTCGTGCAGCTGGAATGAACATGAGCCCGGTGTCCCGGCTGAAGAAGACCTGGAGCAAAGTCAAGACGGCCAAGTTCGACATCTTAGAGGTTCGTATCGCTCGAGGCCACGGCGAGGGTGGGGCCAAAAACGTTTTTAAAAATCGCTGTGGGTTTTTTTGGCGTTTGTCGAAGCGTGTCGGAGACCACGTGTCCAACTTAAGGCCACTTCATTTCATCTGGGCCGCGAAGGCGTGAAAAACGATCATAAATCTGATAATTAGAACATTTCTGAAGAAGTTTGAACATCTGATCCAGTTCTGACATGAAAAAGAGGAAGAACTGAAGAGGAGAGCAACTGGTTGATGTCGGAAAATCACAATTTAAACAGATTTTTCAATAAAATGTTTAAAAAACAAAAAAGCTTTTTTTTTTTTTTTTTTTTTATAAAAAAGTGATTTTAAGACCAAGTTATGCAACAAAAAAAGTAATTTAAGTTAAGAAGTCATAATTTTCTGAAAAGGCAAAAATTTTAAAATAGTTTCAGTAACAAAAAAAAAAAAAAAAAAATCAATTTCTCAATGAAGGTTGTGATTTTTGTGAAATCTTAGAATTTATACAAAATTATGCTGAAATTCGTTTGTTTTTGTTGTTTTTTTTGTGAAAAAAATTGCTTTTTGAAATTTGCAGTTTTACAAGAAAAATATTATTTTAGGACAAAAGCTGCAATTTAAGTCCACGGCATGAAACTGAATTTTTGCCAAGAAAAAATAAACTTTTTTTTTTTTTTTAAAGTCATATTGTGAAATTTTACAGCAAAAGTTATGAAAAATGAACTTTTTAAATGTTACGACCGAGTCCAGGAAATCTGACAACAGACGGTTGAGAAAGTAAAGGAAAACGGACCCTTTAAGGGTAACCATGGCGATGATGTGGCCCAGGATGAGTTTCACACCTCTGCGCTTGATTAAAAAAAAAACAATAAAGGTTTGTCATCACTCGACAAATGGCAGGAAGGAAGAAAGAGAAGCGTAAAAGGAGAAAAGTGAAGAAAAGGAGGAGAAACTTCTGGGAAATTCAGGATAAAATCTCTGCTCGGGCCTGTTTGGATTAAAGCGTCTCAGGTGGCAGCAAACGCCCAAATCTAACAGCAAACATGTGGAAGCCTCGTCTCCATGGTAACGGAGGAGGGAGGAAACCCCAGATGCTGAGGTGTGACTGGACTTCCCCTCTTCACTGGCTGTGAGGAAACTCGCTTTCAAAGACTTCGTCTCTTCAGGTTTCCTCCTCTTCACCTGGGAGTCCCCCCCCCCCTAAGTTACACAGCTCTTGAATGTTTCTGTTTTTAATTCAGAAGCCTCGCTGAAGTAAATCCCCGCCTCGCTTTTTCAGAGCTTCCAGAGGGTTGTTGGATCTGACACACGCCTTCTCCACATCGTCACCATGGTTACCGTTAAAGGGCCGGTTATTCTTCGCTTTACTTTCTCAACCAGCTGTGTTCCTGGACTCAGTCGTTTGAAAAAATAATGAAAATAAAGAAAAAGATTTGTCATAAAATATCATAATTTACTACTTTTATCTTCAAATTCAGACTTCTGTATTAAAATCAAGTTTTTATCAATTACTACAAAAAATTCTTTTTCATATCACAAATTTAAGAAAAAGTTACTTTTTGTAAAAAAAAAAAAAGAAAGATCAAAACTTCTTTTCAACAACCTAGCCTTTTCATCGCACAATCATTACAAAGTTGCATCGTTTTGATTCAAACTAAGAATCTTTGAATTCACAAGTCACAAGCAGCAACTTTTAGTTGAAAGATCTTTTCCTGAATCAGCTGCTCTCCACCTCCGTTATTCCTCTTTTTCTTTTCTCCAGTCGCTGCAGAATCATCGTCGCTCTCCTGGGCCGGATTTGGCCCGTGGGCCCCAGTTTGACACACGCATGTTAGCGTATAACCAGACTAATTCTCTGTCTCTCCCCACAGCACCAGATGGATCCTTCCAGCAACTTCTACAACTACAGAACGGCCCTGAGAGGCGCCACGCAGCGATCCGTCACCGCCAACAGCAGCAGGGAGAAGGTGCGGCCGACAAAACCACTTCCTTTATCTTGCGACCACGGCGTTTGTTTGCGTTTCAAACTTGCGGCTCGGACCGACCCGTCTGCGCTTCACTGTTACATAAAATCCTGCGGCTGAGCTTTAATCTCGCCGCTCTTAAAGGAGATGTGTGCGCTACCGTCTGGACGCTGCGTTCCCATGGCGTCCACGCCGTCCGAGGTTACATAACAGCTCAGAGTGGACACGGAGGCCGAGCTAGATGTGGGTCAAGATGCTCGGAAAGGAAAAACAGACAACATGGCCTCCCGCCAGATCACATACTGTTCTAACCTCTGGGTCAGGCTCCGCTCGCGTCATCAGACGTTGAGTCTGTTTTTTTTTTTCATTTTTCTTTAATGGAGACAGACTGTTCTGTCAGTATCTGTCCGTCTCCTTGAGTTTTGTCGAGGATGCTCTTCTCAGAGCCAAGATATGCAAACATCCAGTACAAGAGGTCGGGGTCACGAAACGGAAAGTTCCCAAGTAGTCTGGCATGTTCCCGCCGCCGACCTCTCCCGCTCACGGCCTCCTCCAGGCGCTCGCAGCCACTTCCACAGCATCCAGTGTGGCGTGCCGTGAGAGCACAACAATTTCAGACATCCGACACTCGCTTCTGTGTTTGTTCTTGTTTTCGCTCGAGACAACATTTTTAGAGGAAAAGGCCAAACGTCTGATCCGAAACAGACTCGCGTCTGCCTGTGTTTGGTTGTGTAGCAACAGTTCCTGTGACGTTTCAGCAGCAGGAAAGTTCCAGTTCATTCCTGTTGCATTACACACACACACACACACACACACGGCAGCTGCAAAGTCTTAGTTATGCTTTTATTGTGAAATCCCAAATTCATCTCTGGAGTTTAGATTTCAGAATAAAAGCATAACTCATTCTACATCAGTCAGTGCAGCAACGTTTGATGGAGTGTGTATGAGGTGGTCGACACTTTAGCCACACAAACGTACGTGTTTTATTTTCCTTTAAACCGTTTAGAGCTCATGCGTCAAACTCCAGGCCCACGGGCCAAATCCGGGCAGCCGCTTCATTTTATCTGGCGTGTAAAGAAAATCATGAGGTGGCACATTTCTGATGAAATTCGACACTTATGTGTAATTTTATGTCAAAATGCTGCAGAAAGTTGATATTTTCCAACATAATTTTCAGTTAAAAAGTTGTGTGACATTTGTGACTGTACAATACAAAGTCTTGGTTGTTGGGAAAAAGAGTCAATCTTTCAAAATGAGCAGTTTTATTTCAGAATTTTCTTGTATTTTACGAAAAAGTAAACTTTTTTAAAATTTGATTTTGCAAGAAAAAAATTGATTTTAGTAGAAAAGGTCATTTTATGACAAAAAAAACTTTTTTTCTGAAAAAAAAGATGTGATTTTGTGAAATTCACCATTTTACAACAAAATTAGCTTTTTGTAGTTTTATAATTGTGATTATACAAGAAAAATGTGATTTTTAGGGTAGAAAAGCCTCAATTTTATGCTAAAAGTCATGACTTTTGTGAAACTTTAGATGATTCTTATTTATTTATTCTATGATTTAGTCCAGGAACCAGCGGGAAATCTGACAACATGGCGGGTTGAGAACATAAAGAATAACCGTCTCTTTAACGGTTACCATGGTGATGATGTTTGACACCTCGGCTTTAGGTGTGTGGGTCGTGTGTGCTTTCATGAGCCTCCAGGCGTCTCACCGTGACTAGATCACGTGTCCCCCCAGACCCAGACCCTCCTCTGGTTCTGGACCCCCCAAACCTCTGGTCTCCAGCTGTGAGAACAGCTGCCTCTCTGCTCCCCCGTCTGGTTGTATCTTCTCAAACTCCTGTTCAAAGTGTGACATCGTTCAATCAGCTGCGCCCAAAAGCACCATCCAGGCGACCTCTGACACACAAAGAACGCAGCAGGAGGCTGCGGGTGACTGGAGCTCAGCGTCCTCGGCATGAATGTTTGATGGGAGCGAAACCAGGCGACGGACTTTCTTTTTTTAGGTCACTGTGCCAGTTTGCTGCCGCAGCTTCAGTTCAGAGACATCGAACGATTTCAGACTTTAGTTTCAGCGGAGTCTGGTGCTACAGCACAGACAAGCCGTGACCTACATCAGAGGTGGCAGACGTCATCACCATGGTTACCATTAAAGGGCCAGCTATTTATTTTATAAACCAGCTTTGTAAACTTCCTGGACTCTGGGAATTTATCTCACAATGTTTAAAATCCTCAAAATTTGGAAAGTAAATAAATAAATCACATTTTATGTTTTGTAAAATCACAGATTTAAAACACCGTTGACTTTTGGGATTTTGCTTTGAAATTTAGCAAAAATCACAACCTTTACAGGGTACATTTGTCTACTAAAATCACATTTTATTCTCCTAAAAAATGGTAACTTTTTTGTTAAACGGGTTTTTGTAAAACTTTTGCTATAAAATTTGAAATTTTGCAGGATTAGGCTTTTTTAAATTTAAATTTAAATTTTTTTTTAACTTAAAATCACTTTTTTGCAACATTTTGACAAAATTACAAAAAAGAGATAATTTTACAAAAAAATTTGAATTTTCAACTTTTTCTTGTAAATCTGATGTCTTTTTTTTGTCTTTTACCATTTGGATGAGTCGGAGGATGGATGGATGAGTGGATGGATGGATGGGTGGGTGGATGGATGGATGGATGGATGGGTGGATGGATGGATGAGTGGATGGATGAGTGGATGGATGGGTGGGTGGATGGATGGTTGGATGAATGGGTGGGTGGATGGATGGATGGAAGGATGGATGGATGGGTGGATGGATGGATGAGTGGATGGATGAGTGGATGGATGGGTGGGTGAATGGATGGTTGGATGGATGGATGGATGGATGGATAGAAGGATGGATGGATGAGTGGATGGATGAATGAGTGGATGGATGGGTGGATGGATGGATGGATGGATGGATGGATGAGTCGGTGGATGGATGGATGGGTGGATGAGTGGATGGATGAGTGGATGGATGGATGGATGGATGGATGAGTGGATGGATGGGTGGATGGATGGATGGGTGGATGGATGGATGAGTGGATGGATGGATGGGTGGATGGATGGATGGATGATTCGGTGGATGGATGGATGGGTGGATGGATGGATGAGTGGATGGGTGGATGGATGGATGAGTGGATGAGTGGATGGGTGGATGGATGGATGGATGGATGGATGGAGGGGTGGGTGTGATGAAGGGGAATTCCACCCCCCCATCCTCACCTCTCTACTGTTGGGTGGAGGAATGAATTGCTCTTTGTTGCTGCACACCTGTGTGAGTTTATCTGGATGAGCAGGTGTTTTCCTTCTGGAAACCTCCACACAGCTTCCTGCTGAAATTAAATCCTCTCTTTCTCTTTCTGTTGTCTTGCAGATTGTCGTCCCGTTCTTCAGCCTGCTCATAAAGGACATCTACTTCCTCAATGAGGGATGTGTCAACAGGCTGCAGAGCGGCCACATCAACTTTGAGGTAAATAAGCCCCACCCCCCGAGGGAGTTTCTACACCTCTAAACGTCATGTTTTCTACACATGGCAACGGCCTCAGTGTTATTTATCACCACTTCCCTGATGACGGTGTGATAATGAGGAAGTGAGGGTATTTATAGTGGTTAAACTGTGTTTCCGTGGCGCACACATGACCCAGTACTGTTTCCATTTGCTCTATGGTGACAGTTTTAGAGAATCAGTCACTATTTTAAGGAACTCAGCTGAGCCTTTTTCCGTCCTGTTACGCCATTCCTTTTTTTTCTTTTACACTATATTTGAACACTGACACCTCAGAACAGCTGACCGCAGTGGACCGTTGGTCACTGGTGGGGTCATGTGCTGTCTTTCTTAAAGCCAATGCGAGTCTTTTAGCCTACAGACGTAGACGTACCGATCACAAGTTTGAATGTTCTCAGCAGCTCCACCTAGCTACCCTCCATCAGAGCTCATTAATTACATCCAAGGTTCTTTGGGAACCAATCAGATCAGTCTGCCCTTGTAGAGAGCTGGATGGTGAACAGCGGTCGTTGAATCGTCTTTGACATCGATGGTTAATTAGAGACTTTGAACTTCTGTGACAATCGTTGGGTTCAAGCAATTTCATCCGTCTCAGATGGAAGATGGTCCATCGTGGTAAAAATTGTGCGCCTTGTTCATTGCTCTGATTGGTTGTAGAGGTAACTAACTGTGCAGAGGCAGTTTGAGAAGCAACAGTTGGTTCTGCCTCCTGGACGAGGAGGTCCTATCACCACATCTGTCCAGGTGTGGCTCTGATCCATCAGGCTGGGACTCTGCTTAAATTGGACGGTTTTTGCTAGTCCAGATATCTTAAATGAGCCTTTTTTAAAAACTTGTTCCGACTTTTAACCATCAGTGTCGTCATCTTTCAGAAATTCTGGGAACTCGCCAAACAAGTGAGCGAGTTCATGACCTGGAAGCAGGTGGAGTGTCCGTTCGAGAAGGATCGCAAGATCCTGCAGTACCTGCTGACGGCTCCAGTGTTCACCGAAGATGGTGAGTTCATCCGTTTCTTAAGCAACAAGAACCAGAAGAGACGAGCACAGCCGCAGATCAGGCGTTTTAAACCTGCATTCTGGTTGTTGGCCAGCAGGGGGCAACACCTCCCGAAACGCTTTGTTTGAGTTCATGTTTTTAGTCACGTTGTGAACAAACTGACAGAAGACGAGTCCAGAAAGGTGCTTTCAGATTCCTGCTTTAAAAAAATAAAGATTTAAAGGGGAATAAACGTGAATTTGACTTTTATCATAAAATTGATAAAATTTGTACTAACATCACAATTTTTTCTTATATAATTAAAAAAAACATTTTGTAAAAAAAATGTTTTTTTTGTCACAAATTTTCTCAAAAAATTTAAAAGAAACTTGACTTTTTCTTGTAAAAGAAACAAATTTATCAAATCAAGACTTTTTTTCCCCAAACAACGAAAATTTTTATCACAAATTTCACAAAATTGTGACTTTTTAACTTAAAATAACAATTTTTGTTGGAAAACAACCATTTAAAAAAAACATTTAAGTATAAAATTATTACAGTTATAACAGTAAATTATTTCACATTTTTGTTATAAAAAGGTTAATTTTTCAAAGATTTAGCAAATCTTTTCTGTAAAATCGCTGACTAAATCCTGACTTTCTGACTTAAAGCAGCTGCTCTCCACCTCAGTTATTCCACCTTAAAGCAGCTGCTCTCCACCTCAGTTATTCCACCTTAAAG
>JBAMYA010000010.1:765224-781668 GCA_037176975.1 Arrhamphus sclerolepis
TAAGCTTATTTTGTTACTCAACTAAGGAAGTAACTCTGCACAACAATGCATGCACTGAAAAAGACATAAATAAACCTTGTATTCCTAAATGTAGTCAATGTAGTTCCACAGTTTGTTTTTTTTTAGTTTTTTACATACAGCAACTGCCAGAGGTAAGAAACGGTTAGAATTCTTAGATCTAGATATACTTTTTTCCCCCTTTTAAATAAGAACATATTGTAAAATTATAAAATTATGCAAAATAAAAAGCTTTACTAGATTCCTTTTTCAATTCAGACAAAAAAAAAAGGACTAATATTCTTGAAACAAATCTCTTTTACTTCCTTAGAAAGCAGCATCTGTAGTGTGACTTTTACATTTGAAGTTTGGAATACAGCTTAAGCTGCCACATTTATTTAATTAATTTTATTTTGACCTTGATAGCTGGTGGTTTTTGGGTTTTTTGTAGTTCAAATGCATTCTATTATTTTGTTAGATTTTGTCTCAGGGAATTTCTGCTTTTAAATTCAAGCCTGAAGAATTAAGTCTCTTCCAGATAGTGAGGCATCGGATCAAATTTGTATTGGGGATCATCTGATATGAATCGTTATAATGTTCATCATCAGTCAGATTTTTGTGATGATTTCTTCTCAAAAATTCATAATTAAGATCTTCATATTCAAACTTCCTATCCCCTCCCCCCATTTGATAATGTTGTAACAGTTTTCCTCCGCTCCTTCTGTCATCCTTTCTTTCATTTTTGCCCCGCTTCAACTTCAGAATTCTTCAATCTCCTTTCCCGCTCTTATCACCTTCTCATCCTTCCTTGTTGCCTCCTTCACTTTCTATCCATCCTTCTTCATCTGTGGCTATTTTTCCTCACCGTCCATCGCTCAGTGTTTCTGCCTCCATTAGGGGGAAATGGAAAAAGTGACATCAGCTATTTGGTAAACGGAGAGAGATGGAGAGACGGAAGGAGACAGAAGATGAAAGGGAGGATGGAAAAATGAAAAGCAAAGGTCAGAAGAGTGACAGAGGGAATGATTGTAAAAGAGAGAAAAGGAAAACAGAGGAGGAGCGAAAGGAGAGTGACAGTGGTGAGAGTGAATCAAAGACAAATATGGGAAGACAGAGGTAGAGATCCATTAAAGACAGAATGAGGGAGAGCGGGGAAGGCCTCACCTCATTAACCTCGTAATGCAGAGTAAATATACAGTCTAAATGGAACACAGACCATGCGTGTGTGTGTGTTTACTGTCAGGCTTCCCTGTGTGTGTGTGTGTGTGTGTGTGTGTATGCGCCCACCAAATATATTACTAAAATACCCAAGTGGTGATTTTATCTTTTTATTAGTTTTATGTGTGTTACATGTACATGCGAGGATGTGAACAGAATACTGACGGACATTTCCACATCCTAAAAAGAAAATTGGTAGAACTCAGTTTGGGTGATATCATTTAAACAAACAAACAAATAAACAAACAAAAAAAAGAGTAAAGTTTGTGTAGACTGTATAACAGGAACTAGACAAAACCCCTGTGACATCACCCACAGGTTCTCTGAAGAGTGCTTTTGAAGCCTGTTTTTCCTCGTACTGCGCAGTGCAATATTGGAAATGGTTAGAGCATCAGGCCTGGGAGCTTGCTGGAACACGCCCACCTTAGTTCAGTTACAGTTCAGCTTATTTAGATTGGCGTCCTTAGCTTATGCTACCTATGATGCTAATTAATATTACTTTACATTAATTCTGATTAAATATATTCAAACATCCTTATTTCAAAATTCCGCAACCTTAACTGTCCTCGCTTGATTTCTTCGGTTAGAACTCTCTAGAGGCGCTCGTTTTGGGTGTTGTTGGCGAGTGCTCCAACCTTGGAAGAATCCTAAAATTATCCAAGCTTGACTGGAGGACCCACTTGCTGTAAGAAGTAGAAACTTATTTGCTGGAGGAAGTCCAGCTGGTGTAACCAGGCTAGCAACCAAGATGGCTGCTTCAGACTTTGTTTTTGTTTCTATCCTTGAACCCTTCTACACTAATCAAAATCGCAGGATTGTCTTAGAACAATTAACAACAGAACAAGCTATATTATCTTTAAAACAAAAATTGCTATGCTCTGTTCAGTGCAGTTAAGTAGGGATGCCCAAAATACCAGTTTACCTGCCCCACAGCTTCGGTAGGAGATTGCAACGAAAGCTTTGTTTATGCGTTGAGTCTCGTATGATGTGACTAAAGGGTGTGCAACACAAAATGATGATGTATGTCTACATAAATGTGATCAATATGATAAGTTTGGTCAACAGGTGACAGAGTGACGACAGACTGTGCTTGCATTGTGCGAACCCCATTCATTTTCTATGGAAAGCGAGGAGGCACATTCATTGCATATGCAAGGGATCTAGGGAAGGCAGGGCAACAGGGCAGCATGTGAAAACTATACAAATGAGGGCATCCGGTGAGAGGGCAATATCCACTCATAGTGAACATTGCTCTCTTTTGCACTATATTCCTTGGCTTTATCCTTATGTTGCTTTAGTGGCAGAATCAAAACATGAAAACTTTTATTAAAAAGCCATAGAAGAGGAGCTGATGGAGATCATTGCAGATTTTTTATTTTTTTACAATCCTTTGCTGGCTGCCTATTGGGACAACAGGTGAAGGAAATAGTTTGCATGGAGAAGGTCGAGAGCAGAACTACTGTCGTTTGCTGAGACTGTCTGGTTAAAGTTCATGCTTTACAACAGAATAGCGAGGTTTAAATAGACCCCAGATGTGGCTGTAACGTACACATCTCCACAAGAAAAAATTGGGGGGAGCAATGTGACCGCGCGCAAAATTGCTCGCGAATAGTGGACATGCAGCATGAGGGGTGCTCAGCTGCCCGCATTTGTACAGGAACGTGAGGGTGAACAAGTAAATAAAATAATAATTTTATTATATAAGTATTAGAATTATAAATATATAATTATTTAATTTATACAATATCCCTTTTGGGATTATTATTTTATTAACTTAATTGAATGTGCACAAGACTGCCCAAGAAGTGCACCAGATGGAATATAACTATATTAAGTAATATTAAAAAATAATAAGAAAAAAAACCAACTGAAGCATTACTGCCCCCCCCAAAAAAAAAAAAGAAAAAAAAGAAAAAAAAAAAAAAAGAAAATGATCTGGATACCAAATTGAAAATCTAAGAACTATCTCACAAACGAGTATCCGGATATCCGCATATTCTGGTCCAGCTTCACACCATTCCATCACATAGGTCGATGTATATCAAGAGTAGTCCAAGACCGTTTCCTTTTATGAATTCTTTTTAATACCATTATTAGATTGTAGGGAGGGGAAAAGAAATCACAGATTTTCAAAAGATGAAATTGATTGTATGAAACACCACGAGACAGCAGTCATCATAATACTGTATATTTGCAGTCAGCTCAAACCGAGAACAGTGACAGACTGAGAGATCATCAGGAGAGAGGAAAATAAAATAAAACAAAATAAAATGGGGGAAAAAAAAAAGAAAAATCAAGGAAACGCGGAGTGTTGTCTCTATCTACACAGAATATTCTTATAACCCCTAAAGTCCCACCCACCCTGTCCTGCCCTCCCTTGTTCCTTCCGTACACTTTTCAAATAGTAATCAACAAATAAACAAAACACGCAGTGGAATAAACAGAACTTCAACACAACATCTGCACTTTGAGTGGGTCAGAAAATCAAGAAGTAACGGTTTCTGGTGTTTGCTGTTTGAAGGTCGCTTGATAATACTTGCAGTACATTTAATCATCAGAAGTTTTTAAGATATTATATTATTTGTATTTCAATTCCAAATGGAGAATGTCAGTTTTAATTTGACAAACACCAGAAACCAGAAGTGGTCTCAGAAACGTAGAGTCAAAATGTGAAAACGTCCAACATCAAGGAAGAGAATTCAACTTACATTCAGGATTATATTATGTCTAAAAATCACTCCATTGTAATAAAAAAAATTGTTTTTGAACTTTTGCATCTTTTCAGAAGCTGATTCCACAGTTTTTTTTTTTTAGTTTTTTTTTTAGTTTTTTTTTTTAAGGGTAATAGAAAATTCTTCATACACTGAAAAGCTGCATCCAACATTTTCAGAGTAATGCCTCTTTTGCAGAGAGGAAAGAGAAAATGAAGGGATGTAGAGTAAGAGGAGGAAAATTGTGCCAAAAAAAGTGATGATGTCGAGAAGGAGGATGAGCAGTTTAATTCCAAAAAATAAAATAAAATAAAAATAAGGGTAGAAATGATGCCAAACAGTGGAGGAGAGTCTATTAGAGGAGGAAGAGAAAGAGTTGGAGGTACGGAGTCTACAAAGGTTAAAATAAGCCAAATGACAAAAGTTTTCCCATGCATTCTTCTTAGTCCCTGTATGGAAAACAAAAATGAATCAAACACGAGAGACAGAAATAGCCTCCGAGTTTTTTTTTCTTCAGCTTTTTTTTTTCTTCTTTGCAATATTTTATTTTTACACTCCTTATTTAAAAGCTCTTTTCCCCCTCCAGTCCTGAGCTTCTTGGACTGGCTGATTACGTCCAGTCAGAGGGGGTCAACAGCCAGCCGTGAGTCTGAGCTGAAGATGCCTTCACATCTAGAGGGAGGCTGAAACTGTTCTCCTTTTCATGAGACCAATCACAGTTACTGCTCCTGCGCGTCGCACGTCATTTAGAGTCTATCCAACCAAGTGGGGTGGTGGGGACGTCCGTTCATAATGACAGTGTCTTGGCATCCATTCAACCTGTAGTGCCTTCTTTTGTTTCCTTTTTTTTAAATTATTATTTATCCTCCAGTTTTTCAATCCAAACAAGGTATAAGAAGTTCTGGAGAAAGGACAAGAAAAAAGAGGAATGAATTGAGTAAAGTTGGTCTAAAAAGAGGAGTAAGGAGAATATAGACAGAGAACCCCAAGAATGTCCAAAAAAAAAGGAGTGAGTCTCTTAGTAGTCTAATCGTTTCATGGCGACGTCAAAAAGTCGCTCTGCAGCAAAGAGGGAATCCGCCTGGGAAAGTTGTTGCTGTGGAGACCAGGTTGTAGCTGGACCTGTTTGTCACTGGTGGAACTGGCCAGTTGGAGTCGTGGTGTGCAGGAATGGGAGGGAGGTGGTTTGGTTTCTGGAGGCGGAGGTTCCCTTTCTAGAACATCATTGGGGTCTTGAGGAATGGCCGGGACTCTGAAACACAAACACAGATGACATTAACATTAAGCTCCACTTCTAAAAGGTTTCATTCTGTGTAAAAATGCAAAACAAAAGACCACCCCAAAAACAAATACAACCCTCAAAATTTGATACGATAGTGGCTATTTTAAAAGTCTGATGTACTGATTAAATAACTTAGAGCTATAATCAAACATGCAGGCCTTAACATTCAGCTGTAATAACACTGTGACACCCAACATTCAAAATCGCTTTAAGTTACAAAGACGTGTCACTTTTTTATGTGCATTCTGCATTCATTTGACACATGGGTTATGGATACACGCCAAAAAATACCCAATGCAAATAGATGAGATGCAATATCCACTTGAATGCTAGAGGTGCTAGCGCACGTCTGTGCCATAGTTGACCACAAGTGAACTGTCACGACGCTCTATGGCTTTTATATACAAATGCTAGCTGTGTGTGGTGTTAGTGTTGAACTGAAACGTCAGTCTGACACAACAAGTTGTCAAACGTTGCAAAGTACGCACAAACACAACTGATGTTTTCCGGCAATTTCCCACATGGGTAAAATGAGACAAAGTATATCCCAGGACTTAAGGTGACCTTAGACATCCTAATGGCAGCTGTACGTCTACACGATGTTGGTCACGTGTCTCCTACTTGATATTGTGTATTTTGTGCTCAGATTATTTATTACACTTCTGACAATGTAAAATGTACAAACCCTGATTCTAGCTGTGACCCTGCTATGCAGAAGATATAGGCTTTAAAACATATATTAAAAAAAAAGAAGAAAATTTATGTAATTATATTTAGGACCCATGTGGGTACAGAACTGGTTTTACTGTTGATAATGACACTCTTATCCCCTCAGCAGCATCTTCACAAGGGCTTTTAGCTTTTGTTTGCACATTTCACACCAAAAAAACATTCATCTCTGGGATACAGAACTTGATTCCTTCCTGAGCGCTATGGTGGCTGGACATTCCCAGGGGGTTTATAAATTGTAAATAAATAAACTGTACCCACGAATGAACCAGACTGGTGTAGGTCCACAATTCTTTTCCTGACATCTTGGCTGATTTATTTTAATTTTCCCATGATGGCACACAAAGAAGCAGGTGGTTTGAGGTGTGTCTGAAAATACAGCCACAGGTGTGCGCCCATATAACTCAAATGTTGTCACAGTTAAACCCGTCAGAAGCTTCCAAAGCTGTGACATCATCATCTGGGCTTTCCCAAATCGTTTTGAAGGCTAGTAATCTTAGTGTATGTAAACTTCTGACTTTGAAGAAGCAATGAAACATTCTTTAAAACAAAATTTCTCCCTCATCATTCTGGCATTTAGTGAATAGAAATAATTTTGGTAATCATAACTGACCTAAAACAAGGCAAGTTCAGTCTGATTTAATGTCAGTCTGTGAGAAAAAATAAGGTTGTGTCTTTTTATGAAGTTTATGTAAACTTCTGGTTTCATCTATGTTCATATTTCATGTTGTTTATTCAACAGCTCAAACATCCTTATTATTATTTATTCTTTGGTCTGTTTTTAGGAGTTTTATTTTGTGCAGATGTTTTACTAACAGTAGAGCATGGCCAACAAATTTGATGTGTTAACTTTAGATTTGCGTCCAGGACTTTGTTAGGGTATTAAACTTGGTCTTCTCTTGTTTTTATGGTTGTAATTTGCAACAAAAAGCATTTTTGCTTTGAATTAGTTCATTTTAAGCCTACTTACTGACTCAATTTCCTTCAGGACATTTGTTGGAACTAAAGCAGTTCCCTCTAGGGAAACAAAAGCCTGTATTCATATAATTTTAATGTGATAACCAGCAAACGTACCCATGGAGTGTCTTAAATCGTTTAAATCTGACAAGTTGCTGCTCTAAAAGTAAAATATTCAGTTTGAACAGCTACTGGTTACAGTTTCAGCTCATAGCAAAAAAGAGAAAAGTGTGATCATTAATGTAAATCTAATGAGCTCACATTTGTACAGGAACTTCATACTTTAATCATAATATTTAAACAGGATGTATGTTTTTTTTTTTTACTGTATGTGTTGAATCTCCGTTCCATCTGTGAGTTGAATCTCATATCTACGATTTTGTGAGGCGAGGCTCCCTCCCTCTTTCTTTTTCTCTCATTTTACCACCGTCGCTCTTCTTCCGCTCCCCGTAGTGCTGTTGCTGCACCCACACAAACATTCGTACGTACAGCAGAAACACACACGCACACACACACCTTCCTCTCCCTGCGGTGTCATTGTTTTCTGCGAACGTTGCAAAGTGTTTACATTTCTGCATAACAGCAACCATAAAGCTGCCCTCCCTCCTCTCTCCATCCTCTTCTCCCCCTCCTGACCTCTATTACTTTCATATGGATCCCCTTTTGCTCTTTGTCATCTTTTTTTGTTTTCTTTTTCACCTCCTCAGTTTGTCCTCACTTCTTTTTCAACTATAAAACGAACTCTGCGTTGGAATAAAATGAACTTTCTTAAAATTTCTCTTTCATCTCCTGCTTGCCTCTCGTTTCCTTCTTCATATTCTCTGCCTCCCCTCATCCCTCTCATCTCCTGCCCTTCCCTATTTTTATCACTCCACAATCCCCCTCCTCTCATCCTCTTTCATCCCTCTATTCTACATGCATCCCCTCCTCCTCACCTCCTCTGTGCTCCCTCCTGTCCTCTATCTGTTCCTCTCATATATTTTTATCCCGTCCCATTCTTCTCTCTGTCCGCTCGTTTTTATTTTTTTTCTTCCTTTCCTCCTCTTGGCTGCAGGTCTGGCCCGGTGCATAAAAGCTGCCTGGAACTTAAAGAATCGCAGTGTTGATCCTTCAGCACTGGCCTTATAGCTCCAATCTGCATCCTCCCTTCTGCTAACACACCAGCGCTCCGTGCCAGCTTCATGGTCCTGCTCTGTAGGACAGCCAGTGTGCAGTTAATCATCATCTCTGTCTCTTTATTCACAGACAAGCCAAAAACTCTGATTATAAATGACAAAAAAAATTAATGAAATGAGATGAACTCCCCAAAAAAAACAAACAAACAAACAAAAAACCTTGGTACTTGGATATCCGTAAGCTGGACATTCGGTTTTCAATTTCGATTTTTTTTTTTTTTTTTGGTTTTCCTCCATTAATAAAGATTCAGGATGACATCAGCTGTGAAGTGCACTTCACATACTGAGTGACAAGTTGGCAATCAACTCCATCACCATCACATTTATTCCCTGGAAAGAATTTATTTCGGCATCCTCTGTCGGTCTTTCACAGGTTAAGTAATTCGAGTACACATTCCTTGTTGGGTGTTGAATGTCTTGTTTGTCCACGGGCACCTGACACGGACCTTGTTAACCCGCCCGACGGATGACCAGTTTCTGCCCTGTTTGTATTCATATCGCTGTGGGCAAGTAGTGTAAAAGGACCATTGCCTTGACTGGGGTTTGAACCTGCGATCCCCTGAATCATAATCAATACCTTCATCTGTCTCGCGATCCTTCTGTAAATTGGGAGCACTAGTGCTAATAAGTTTAAAAAGTAAATTTCGAGCTCAAGGCAAAAACGTTGAGATGCCATTTTGTTTGTTGATTCTGATTGCCAACTGTCTGTCCTGTAGATGCCAACTTCTTTTTTTTTTTTTTTTGGCAGTTTACATTTTCTGCCTTATCAATGAATATATTAACGAGAAGATAGCAGAGTCTTGACCGGTTTTCCTTTCAGTCTCTGACCTTTTTTTAGCTTCAAAACATTCTAAGTGATTACATTTGTTGTCTAAAATGTTTTGGCTGTTGTTACTTTTCTTGAATCAAACCAGGCACACATTACTTCCTTTGCTAATCTTTAATTTCCATAACATGCTCCCCAATGACAGCACAAGAATGATCTGTTTAGTTGATTTCTCACTTTTGAATGTAATTAAATTAACTCTGACTTCTAAATTCCCATTCCAACTATGGTTGACGACATATGAAACAAAAGTCAAAAGTTCCATTAATACCGAAATTAATACCCAATAAAGTGGACTAGTCTAAAAAGATTTTCAGTTAAAAAAACAAACAAACTCTAAACGATTAATTTAATTCATGAATTATAATTTCAACTGTGCCTTTTTGATTCCCACCCAAAGAAAATTATCCTACTATCTAAAAGTTGACAATTGTAATTCATTATTGCGATTATTATAATAATTATTATTATTTTGAATTAAATGTAAGTATTTAACAGGTTTAATTGTCATGGCGAGTCACTGGGTTGTAAAACATCTGAACATGTTGAGTAGTTAAGTGATTTTAATCTACGGAAACCTGAAAATATTGTATCTTCTAGGTTTTGTAGCGACGGTCAGCAGATTCAGTTTGTCTGCTTTCATAAAGAACACTGACATGTTTGGGGTCAACGTGTGACCATCTTTAACTTGAGACAGATTAACATCTTAACATCTGTTGATATGAGCTGGTTAGAAAACATCCACAGTGTAAAATATTATGCTTTAGTTTCTGAAGACATGCGTGAGAACCTTCTCCTTTCATTTATGGAAATGGTGATCACCTTTTTCCACACATGTGCCTTGTTATCCCACAAGCCAAAGAGCAAAACCCTTTATTTTTCTTATTTACTTTAACAGGTGAATACTTGAACATGTAAATTATTTGCTTATAGAACTAACTTTTCAATTATTTTACAGTCATATTTTTAAATTCACACTGTGGCTGTTGAAAGAACAATTCTCTATCTGTTTATTTTTGCTTGTGTTCCTATTTTTCTGACCCAGCAACCCCATTTCTCCCTCCCCCGCTCACCTCTATATGTCGCTATAAAACACACCTCCAGATCGCGTGCGCGCGTATACGAGTGTGTACGTGTGTGTTTCCTGTCCCGGTTAAAAATGATGCTGACCTGCCTTGTTAAAAGTCTATCAGCTGGGTGGAGAAAATGTCACCAGGTCTTGGAACAAGGTCACATTTTTCAACTCTGTCCCAGAGAGTCTGCACACCTCCTCCTCGTGCTTCATCCCTCCTTCCTCTGTCCTCCTTTATCCTCTTCTCCTCTACATTCTCTGATATTTATCTTTTTCCCCTTATCTTCCTCTTACATTATGCACCTAATTTCTTTCCTTCCTTTTTCCCCCCACTGAGCTTCTTCTCTCACTTGTATCTGTTTTTTTTGTTGCCATGGGCACATGAGATCACACATGCACATAATTTATCTATTATTCTCAGTTTCTTGTTTTTTTAAAAAGAAAAACTACTATATTTTATATCACTTAATTTTTGGCACCGACCGGGACCTCAGAAACACTTAAACCTTGGTGGCTGTGATAAATGAGTGAAAAGAATAAACGATAACTAAACTCACATCAACACAAAGCGAGTAGTACATTTTTATTTTCTATGTTTTCATGGACAAAAATGTTTACATGAGTTGTTTTAGTAATATTCAGTTCACTTGGGTTGACGCGTTAAAAAGCAGACCTCCATCCGGCAGGAATGAGCGCGGATAGAAGAGGAGTTTGTGGAAATACTATCATCTTTAAAAACCTCGGGTTTGAAGAGGGCTGGGTATTGTTTGAAATTTTTCCATACTTTCTTTCAATACCAGCTTATTAAGATTACAGCAAACAGGAAGTTGTTTTCAACATTGATAGTGATACGACTGGGAAACTTATCAAAAATGAGTCTCGACTGTCATCCGGGTCTTAGAACCAATGTAATCTCGCCCATGTTGGGTATTTCAATAGTTTGAAACACTCAACAAATGATCATAAATGATTCATTTGTTTGCCTTTACTTCTTTTGGACATCTGTGTACTCTTTCGTTCACTAGTCAGAGATTTAGGAGGGCAACAAATTTAACAAAAAAAATAATAGCTTTTTAAACATAATTGGTTCAAAAATGTTCAATTAAATCTTAATATTGATTTGAGGTTGTAACACTCAGACCTAATTAAGCCTAAAAAAAAAAAAACTTTCAGAAGACACATTTAAGACCCCATTATATATAATTAAAAAAGTTTTTAAGTGCAGAGAACTGAACTACAGATCAAGAAATCAGGGGAATTGCAATTCAAAGTTCAGTTTACGAAAGTTCTGTTCAATCCAGAAAAAAAAAATTCTCAAGAAACCAGTCCAGGTTTTATTTCTGACCTCCACGATCCAAAGAAAGCAATTTTTTACACAGTAGCTGGTCTTGGAACCAGACCAGATCCCTGGGACTGAACCCTCCACAGAACAGACTACAGTCCACCACCATGACGATGCTGCTAAAAACTCGCAACAGGCGACTAAAGAACGTGTTTGCGGGACCACATGGGGCAGAGTGAGCTGTGATTTCTCTTCTCCGAGCTTGAACTGGAGCTACTGGTCGTCTATCCAGAGTTGTTTGAAACTGACGCTGCTACAAGACATCGAAAACGGGCATCAAATTAGTTTTTCGATACTGGTTGGTACTGAACCAAGCAGACCAAAACCACAAAGGTATCGACTTTCTGTACCAAGCCCTGGATATGAAGGTTTTCTGAGTTTAGTTTTGGTGAATATTTCTTTGGAGGTGTAAATATTTTTTCCTTCATCTGCTCATCTCTTTACCAAACTTATTTCACCTGTCCACTCCTTACTTTCCGTCTATTCCTTCTTCCATTCTCATACTCTGTTAAACATTCATGTCCGTTTGCTTTTCACTTCACTGTTTTCTCTCGTCTTTAGTTTCTCTTGCTTTCTCAGATCCTGTTATCTTCCTCCTCCTGCTCTTGTCATTTCATTAAACTTCTTTTTCCTGTCTTTTGTGCTTTCCCTAACTCCTCTCTCTTCTTTCACCCACTGCGTTTTTTCATTTTTCTTTCCTCTACCGTGTTTCTATACTTTCTTTCCTGCAGGTTCCCTGCATCCCGTCTTCCCTCCTTACACCATCTTCCTCTGATCTCCACATCTGTTCCATCTTCTTCACCTTCTCCTCTTCCTCTCTTAATATTCCTCCGTTTCTTTACGATGCGGTCACTGATACCTTTTTTTTTGTCTCGTATCCACCTCTCTTGCCCCCTGTTTCTCCATACACGCCTAGCGCTATCCCTTGCTTATCGTTTTTTTTAACTCCCTTCTTTCTCCTTCTCTCTTTTTGATTGTAATGCAATGTCTTTCTTTGTATTCAGCAGTTTTCTTCGCACTCGTTAATTAAGAGTGTGGAAGGTGAGAGAGGCAGGGGAGAGGTGTGTGTGTGTGTGCGTGTCTGCGCAACTAAACCACCGTAGGTGCAAAATGCTTTTATGGCAGTAGAGATGTGTGTGTGTGTGTGTTTGAGGAAAGCAGCAAAGGGGTCCTACTGGGCCAATCAACATTAATGAAATCAGGTGGGTCTGTGTGTGTGTGTGTTTGTCGGAGTGCTTGGCTTGCAGAAGAGAGGGGATCTAAAAGGGGTCTAAAGAGGAGTGAGAGCTAATTAGAGTTCCCTGTCTCACAAGTGTGTAGATCAAAACCGCACAACTACAGGTACAGAGAGCACATACAGTGTGTGTGTGTGTGTGTGTGTGTGTGCGTGTGTTTGAGCCTGTAGATATTCATTTATACACTCAGAGTTTCAAGTGAAGGTTTTCAATGTCAGGGAGGACTGAGCACAGCTGGTGGACAGAGGACTACACATGCATACTAAAACACACACACACACACATCCATAGTGTACTTGTGAGGACCCTCGTTGGTCTAATGCATAACTGCAACTTCATCTCAACTTTCCCAGTTTTAAACATCTCCATCATCTGATGCCAGGCTTCTAATCCACTAGTTTGCCCGAGCCCCAGTTTTAAGGACTTGTGACTCGTTGACTTTGACTTGTGCATTAACATTAGCATTCGTAAATCAGAGACGAGTGCTCAGACTCTTATTTTATCTATCACACCATAATGACCAAGCATCAGATAATCTCCAGATACGCTTCCCCACGTACATAACAGGGCTAAAATGCCACTCATTTCTAGTCATGGAACAATGATTTCTTGTGTAGTTGTAAAAGAATTACTGTGTTAAAGCAATAAAATGGAACTTGAAACCCCGCCTCCATTTTTATTTAAAAATTAGAGGTAGTTCTACTTATAACGAGACAACTCGCACCTCCGTTGCCCTCTCCCTTTTATTACGTAGCTTTACGGCGCTGACCCGCTCAGGCAGACCACGAGTCTTCACTGCCGGCACTCGTCACGGTGTTTATGGAGTTAGCCAGATGCTAATATCTAGCATTATCACTACGAATGTCATGGCAGAGCCAATGAAGAAAGTGAACAGGGTAACATCAGGAAAGACAAGTAAAAGAAAGAGAGCGATGGCGCAAGCTCAATATCAGACTGCTGAGTGAAACAGGCCTGAAGGTCAGATAGCATGCTAGCCTTGCTACTACTGGATCAGTAAGTCATTTATGTTTCTTACTTTCCACTTCCTGTGTGCTTGAGTTTGGTTGATCTTAGGCCGTATTACTAAAATTCTTTTTTTGCTCACTTGTTCATAAAAGAAGCCAAGAGAATATTCTAACAGACAACTGCACTTCTCAGCCAGAGAGGGCGCTAAAGAGCACAATTGTACATGGTGTAGCTTTCAATAAGAACCATCTAAGAAATGACAGGGACAACAAACAACAATTCACACAGATAACTACGTGCTGCGATAATGTTTTTCTTCTCAGCTAGGAGCATGGCAGCGTTGTCTATGATGTGGAGACAGAGTGGGCAACACCCAAGAAATGTCTTCTGCACACTCATTACCTAATGAGTGTGGTTCACATGTGTCACCTAATGAGAGAGTTCCACACCACAGGCTGTACAATGATTGGACGAACCCCCATGACTTCATCTGCAGGGTACTGAGCAGCACATAGAAGCTGACTGGAACAGGCCCACCTTCAGTTCAGTTGCAGTTATCTACTTTAGCATGGCTGGCTTAGTTTGTGCTGACCATTACCATTATTACTTTTCATTCATCAAATCTGTCCAAACATCTAAATTTGAAGTGTCTGAAAGAGAAGAACTAACAAGGCTCAGTGTGGACTCGCCAGGTCAAAGGCAGTTGCAGATGGGCAAGCCTACTGCCCTAAACCTGCGAGATGATTGACTGCAGGTGCCAACATACATCCATTTGGATCCTGAACTGGTCCTCTGTAGCTTCCAGCTTCTTCAACCGAGCCAAAAAAAAAGTATAAGTGTATTCTAAACTTACATGCTGACATATGCCACTAAATAAGAATAAGAATAATCCTTTAATCACCTCACAGCGGAGAAATTTTTCATTACTGCAGCAACAAAATAAGTACCAAAGTAGTAAATATAGTGGAAAAAACAATATAAACACTATTAATAATAAAATAAAATAGAGTATATATATATATACAGTGCATAAATACAGTGTGTACACCTCTATTTTAAAATGACTTTTTTACGTCATGGAAGTGTCATCTCACAAAGAAATACCGTCACTCTAATTTGGAAAAACTATTACTTACAAAAGAAGCATTTTAAAAAAAGGGATTCTTCCTCAAAAAAGTCACCAGTCGGGAAACCGCACATAAACCCACTTTCAAAAACATTTTGACATGTAGATATTTTACAAATACGCTCAATGAAATATTGGTACACGGGTCACATGTGTGTCTGCTGAGGTGCACATCAAAGGGAGGCCACTGTGTCTGCCTAATGTCTCCACTAATCTAGACGGGGCCCCAACACACACATGTGCCTGCCATGTGTGTGTATGTCTAATAAGTGTGCCTTTGAACATGCTTGTGTACAGTGCAGTATCTGTTAATATGTGACATGTGTGTACTGGGGGAAGGTTTGTTGTTTGTGAGCATATCAGCATGACTCTGCATGTATGAGTGTGTGTGTGTGTGTTTTCATGTACCTTGTATCGCACCGTTGTCTTGCTGGTTTCCATTAAGTTCAGGTTTGTCCTCGGCTACAACAGCGTCTGGTATGAAACACAGAGACAAGACAGAGCCTCAGTGGGTCGGCTTATAAAAAAACAAAAAAACAACAACAAATGGCACCTTGTAGTTGTGTGGGTCAAAAACAAGCTGGAAACAACAAACGAGGCACAAACAAAACACTGCGTCCACTTAACCACACTGCTGTGGAGGAGCTGGAATCACTTGATGACTTCGTAAACTGACACAGAAAAAACCCTTGTGTACCTAAATTAGTTCCTTCAAAACATTCAAAAACGTTCTGACTGCTAACTAGGGCAAACAGAAAAAATATGAACACAGGAAGAAAACTTTTGTTTTTCAACAAACAAACAAAAAACCCCAGTTTTGGTTCAAATTGGTGTTCAGTTTGGAGTTGGTTGTGTTTTCTGAGCTACCGCGGCCCTACAAAGACATCTTCAGTGGAGCCACTGCTAAAGGAAACAGAAGAGGTCCTCCTACCTTCTGTTCAGTTTGAGCTTTTATTGCAACGACGTGTCAAATTTGAGTAGATGTTTCTGCAGAAAAGCAACACGGCTGCAGTGGTGAAGGAAGTACTGTTGATGTGGGGAGAAATTACAAAGCGAGTGGAAGTGTAATTTAAATATTCAATAAGTGATAAGAGGTTGGAATGTAGCTGTATAATATAAATACAACAGACTTTTCATGTAGTTGAAAAAAACCAAAACAAAACAACCAATCAAATCTTTTCCTGCTTCCCACACCAATACGGGCCTTCATGGCCTACGTCACTGTGACATCACGACGCTAGCTGGAGGCAAAACGCAGGGAAGCTGGAGGCTAGCACTGCACACACTGTACGAAGAATGTCGTCTTACTGTGTTTTTGGGTGCCAAAACCAAAAAACTAAAAACACAAACTTAAAATTTTACCAAATACCAGCCGCTGCAACTCAAAACAATCGTAGAGAGCTGTGGTTGAACGTGATTAAACTGAAAAAAAAAAACACCCGTGTTTGCAGTGAACGCTTCATATTAGTTAAGGTGGTTAATACGCAATATATTATCAGTTTTCGCCTGAATAACGTCATTGACTAAATTGTGACGGAAATAACGCTTAGTTAATCATTATTTAGGGAATTATTATATATATTATACTGTAAATCTTAAACATGTCCATTCAAGACGTAGTTATAGGCATTTAATGATTTGAAGGCCTTCAGTTTTTCTTTTGTGTAGGCGCTTGGTCTCTCGATGAGGTACATGTAAATATCTGGCCACTGCGGGGGGGGGGGTCATCCTGTTAAATCGTCCATCCAATTCCTGATAATGTAGGGGTCGGAATTCATTTTTTTCGATCGGAAGAGCACACATCTGAA
>JBAMYA010000010.1:781768-792187 GCA_037176975.1 Arrhamphus sclerolepis
TTAGGGGGGCGGGTACCAACGAAGGCTAACAAGGAAAAAAACCTTTTTCCCCCCCCTAACTCTTTTCGGGTCTGTGAGGGTTTCAAAAAAAAAAAAAAAAAAAAAAAAAAAAAAAAAGATGTTAAAGCTATTTGAAGTCGCGTATTCTTCATTCTTAACCAGTCTCAAACGCATGTGAATATAGCATAAAAAAACCCTTGTTCTTGCTCTGAATCTCCTTTTTCTTCCCCACATTATCTGAAGTCATTTGGGCCACAAACATAAAAAGATAGCCAAGTCGCTGAAGCAAAGCAGACACACTGAGAACAGGCAGCCTCGTCTGATCTCTGGCACGAAGCGGCGACACGCCCACGGCTGGAGGTGCACGTACAGTAGCGTCAGTATTAGTACTGTAAAGCGAGCTGGCAGGGCTTTACTGCAGTTGTACCACACAGACAGATTAACTGCACATTTACTGCTGCTGGTGATTACTCCGAATTTTATGGAAGGAAGGCAGAAAAACAGCAGCAGCTTGTAACTCTGTTTTAAGAGCCGCTTCAGTCAACAACAGCCCGTACACAACAAACAACGACATCCAGGTAAACACGGTTGTTTGGCTTGCAAATGTGCGACAGGACACAAAGCTTATCAGTGAAGGACAGTGGAAGCAAACCAACGATGAAGGAATGGAAATAGTGGAAGAAAGAAAGAATTAAAGAATGTAGGAAAACTGAAACTAAAGAGAAAGCAAAAAAGAAGCAAAAAAACATGCAGTTGTACCATTCTTGGTGGTGGTGTTAGCGGCGTGCAGCGGCTCAGGAGAGGGGGAGGACGAGGATGAGTGTTTCAGAGCATCTTCCACTCTCTCCCTCCTCTTCGACTCAAACTCTAGCGCCTCCTGCAGCTTCCTCTTGGCTTTTTTCTCTTTCTTCAGTCGCTTCTGAATGGAGGCTGGACGGAGGAGGAAATGAACAAAAAATGTGTCAAGCTCTTATTTCATCCTGGGCCACACCATCACCATGGTTACCGTTAAAGGGTTGGTTATTCTTTACTTTCTCAACCAGCTATGTCGTCAGACTTCCTGCTAGTTCTTGGACTCGTTTAGTTTAAAAAAGAAAAAGAAAAAAAAAGCACAGTATAATTGCTATTTTAGAGTAAAATTATTATTATTATTTTTTTAATTGTTTTAAGATGATAAATTTTGCAATATCGTACCTTTATTTTACAAGGTGAATTTTGTTTCCCGTAAAAAGTCAGCTTTTGTCCTAAAATTACTAAATCTTTTCTCGTAAAATCACAAATTAAAAAAAAAAAAGTAAAAAAAGACAGAGATCACTTAAGTTTGACTTTTTAGCTTCTGTTGGAAAATATAAACTTTTTGTAACATTGAGTTCTGACCAAAAAAAATTGCAAAGTTTTGTCGTAAAATTTTTTATTAAATCCTGACTTTGTGACATAAACCAGTTGCTCTCCAACTTTGCTAATCCACCTTCTGATGTCAGAACTGAATCAAACGGACAGTCGCACTAAAATGTCCTCAGAAATGTTCTCGTTATACGTCTATGATTGGCCCGGATGTGGCCCATCAGCCTTGAGTCTGACACGTGTTTGTCATCTATGGTGCTCTCAGAAGCACTTTTCCTTTTTTCTTTTTTTTTAAGCAAAGTAAAGCAGCTCCCTCCTCCGTCTCACCTCTGCTCTGTAGCTCAGAGTTGAGCTGCCGTTCCAGACTCTCCCGCATCTCTCGTTCTCTGTAGAGCTCCATCTTGAGCTCCCTCTTCTCCGCCTGGATCTGTTTGTCCTGCGCCCGGGCATTCTCCACGGCCACCTTCAACAAGCCCTGAATGTAGAGGGTTTGGACACAAAAACAAATCTAGTGGCTTTCTTTGGACAATATTCAGTCTTCTCCGACAGAGAAACACACGTAGCACAAGACCAAAACTAGGGAGAATAAAAGATGAATCTGTGCGTGTTGCTGCCCAAAATTTAGCAGGATGTTGTGCCACTTATGGAAAAATGTAACAGCGGCACCTTAAAAAGACTCTCCTACCATGCAAACAGTCATCACAATAATCACTTCTGCTGTTTAGGAATTGAAAACTATAAATGTAACAGTACAAATTTCAGTGTTTAAATATAGTTAGCAAAGCTCGGAATGCTTATAATAGTTATTAATAGATATTAATAGCTTTGAGAACACTGCGACTTCTATTCCAGAGGAAAACCTGAAGGAACATGTATCAAATGTGTTATTACTTTAAAAAAGTTAAGAAAAAGCTGTAAAAAAATATTAGTGTAGTTGTTTTATAATGTCAAACATTTAAGGTATAGACTAAGAAATGCCTGTAGATTTATCTGAACTAATATTTGGTTGTATAACTGCTGTTTCTGAGAACTACATTCAACAATTCCAGTCCAGGACCCCGTTGGACTACATTCCACAATTCCTCTGCAATTCTTGGTTTTAATTAAGAAATGGCATTTATGATGTTTTCTATTGAAACAAGGTCCAGGATTGGACTGGCTGCTCCATGCTGCTGCTTTCTGGTTCGTTAGAGGTCGCTGTCTAGTTGAAACAACCATTTCAAGAACAATTCCTCTTCAGCAGAAGACAACATGACCTCTTCAAGTAGTTTGATGTATTCAGACTGATCCATGATCCCTGGGATGTGATGAACAGATGTGATTCCCTCTTTACATTTAGTTTAGAGTTAAGACCTTCCTTTTTTAATAAAGCCTTTAACTGTAGTCTCTTAGACCACCTCCTAGTTATGCTGCTATAGGCCTAGGCTCCTGGAGGGGTTCCTGTTGTCTACTGAGCATCTTCACACTGTCTTCTCCATTTTCAGGTGTTGTCATGGTGATGTTATCTTCCCCTCGCCTCCCAAACCTTCCATCTTCCATCCTTGCGTGTACCTGCACCCGTTGACTGGATGTCTCTGTGAAATGAACGTTGGTGTGGCCGACCTGCAGTCCGACCCTCTGACCACCACATAATTAAATATTTTTATACCTCTCCTCTCTGTCCTCTCTCCTAATGTCTTCCTTTACCCAACTGCGTATCAGCAGGAGGGTCCCTCCTATAACTGATCTGGGTTCTGCTCCAGGTTTCTTCCCAAGAGGGAGTTTTTTTCTTGCCACTGTCCGGCTTTGCCGTGTGCTCAGGGCTCCTCAGAAGCTCCTAGAGATGACTATGTTGTAAAGAAACAGCATATAAATAAAACTGAATTGAACTGACACCATCCCCAGATCATGATGCTTTCTCCACCATGCTTTTCTGTCTTCAGTGTTCTGTGGCTTGAATTCAGTGTTTGGGGGTCATCTGGCAAACTCTCTGTGGCCACTAAACCCAAAAGAACAACTAGCTTTCGTTGGTCCATAAATGTTGCACCATTTCTCTTTAGACCAGTTGTGTTTTCTTCTCTTCAGCACGTCTTTTGTTTGTTCGTTTTTTGTTGTTTTTTTTTTAAATCAATGGACTTTGTGGGATTTTCCTTGCTGATACCGTCACTTCTTCTAATTGTTCCAGTTCTCACAGGTAGCTATAGAGCTTCCTTGATTACGCTGGAGCCGATCATTGGCTGAGTCTTTGTTATGCTGGTTGTTCTTCATCCATTTGAGGGGTAGCTGCTCTTTCTGGTTTTAGTTGCCGAGGTTATTTTCTGCACTCTCATCAAAGTACACCATTCCTCTGAACAACACCTGGAATGACTCACTTAACTTGATTTTCAGAGATAAATACACTATAACCTATAACACTATAATTAAGTGAACTAACTGATTTGGACAGAAATAAGGATTAAAACATCTTAGAATAAATGAGTTAAAACAGTGCAGTGAAATCAGACAAAGTTTCCAGTTTAACTTTAAATGAGTCCAGAGTTGGAGAACATTTGATATCAGAGGAAGTTTAGTCCATCTATGGTTAGCATAGTAGCTAAATGCATCTTCACCCTGTTTGGTCCTAACTGGAGCTTCTACCAGCTGACTGCTACCTAAACATCTCAGAGCTCTACTGGTTTATATTTTAGTAGAAGGTCAGTCATGAATTCTGGCCCCATATTATTAGGTGATTTATAAACTAACAACAACAGTTTAAAGTCTATTCTGTCGGCAACTGGTAGCCAGTGGAAGGATCTCAGAACAGTTTTCAGGTGTTCTGGATGAGCTGAAGACCAGACAGAAGACCGCTACTGTAGTCTTCACTTTACAACTAAGCAAATCTTAAAAAAAGTTAATATTAATTTAAAAAATGATTTGGTGAACAAGAAGTTCACTTGAAGATTCTCAATTTATTATTAAATCTCTGCTGAAATATTCAACTTTTCATTTGGTTTTGACTAAAACTACTGAACATTTACTTCACCAAGACCTTTTTGTCTCCTAAATCTGATAAGCTAACAGGTGAAGCTAACAGTAATTCTCCGTTTATCTTCTCTTTTGTCTCAAACCACCAACCAAACTTTCAACTCACTGGTTTCAATGAAACTTCAATAGAGAATGGAACTGTGGGAAACCATCATCGTACACACACACCCTTCTCGAAACACAAAAATGAATCTCTATTGCAGCATTAAATGCCATTAAAATAATTGGCTGCACAGCTGCAGCAGATACCTGTATGTTGGTGAGCAGGGTCTCCACTGACGACAGACCGTCGGCGAACAGGAACGGAGCAGGAAAACCAGGCGGCAGAGTTTGACCCAGAGAAGACTCTTCTGTCAGAAAACACAAACACATTCTCTGTTTTTGGCTTGTTTTTTTGGACCCGAGCTGGTTGAAATAATCACTTCTAGGTGGTTTAATTATTATTTATCTATTTTATTAATGTCTGTAAAGGCCTTTCGTACTTTCATCACCTCTCTGCAGATATATAAATGGAGGTTTGAAACAAACTGACGTGTTACAGAGTCTTTATGCTTCATTTACAAAGATGGAAATGTGAAAAAATCTACAAATATTCATTTTTCTGAGTTTTTTTTTCTTTTTGTTGTTGTGTTGTTCTCTGGGCTGCTGGAAAACCGGTCTTCAGTAAGGTTCTTTAACCTCATACGAAGTCCCACCTTTAAACAGCTTCATATTTAATTAAAATTAAAGTGGGAGGGCAAACGGGTGAACAGGACGTGGGCACTTCTGCCCCCAAACTCTTTCTTTTGTTAATCTTTTGTTAAACTGTAAAATAAACCAGTTAGAGATGGAGGGCGGCAGCTGTCACGTTTGAACTTTATGAAATGTTGCTGTTTACTAAGGAATAAAAGTCAGCAAAGCAGTATTAGAGAAATCAATTACACACACACACACACACACACACACATGCAGGTCGTTAGTATTCAGACAATCATGTGGGGTACTAATTGGCAAGGATTAAAGACATCCTTGATTTGTGCGCGTGTGTTCATTGTGAGTGCGTCACAGTGTCTGCTCAGCCCTTAATGCCTAACACACCGACAACTGGGTTAACTCTGCTGTGAAATTAACGCTGATTAAGATGCACTCGAACACACACACACACACACACACACACACACACACACACACTGTTCCCTATCTGTCACTTCATCCATACATCCTTCAACCAAACCTTTCCACACCCTCGTATCCTTCTCCGTCACCCCCCCACATCTTATTCTTTCTTTGCTTCATTTTTTCCTCCACCTCTTTTTCATCTGCTACTCCTTCTAGTCAAGCCTCAATCTCTCTCTCTCTCTCTTCATTTCCTCTTCTCCTTTTTCGTCTAATAAATTTGGTACAACCGCCAAAAGCAAACTGACAAAAGAAAAAAGTTCTTTGGATTTTTTTTTTCTCTGATTTTGAAGATGAAAATAATTTTGATTACAAAAAAAACAACAACAAACATAACAGAAAATCAAAAGTATGATAGAAAAAAAAAGAGGGCGAGAAAGGGAGGAGCTAAGAGTAAAAACAGGAAGAAGATTTCCTTTTCTCTTTTCTTTATTTTTATTGTTTTGGATTTGAATTTGGGGTCCGTTGAAAACACTGGAAAGACAAGAAAGCAAGTTCACCGCAAAACTGTATCAACAGGATCTGGAGACAGTCGGCTTCTTTGAAGGACCACGGAGACGCAGCCAAGGATACGGCGCAGCGTCGGGTCATTTCTGATCACGAGTTTAGTTTATTACCGTCCAGATGGAGGGAGGCCACGGAGAACATTCTGCCGTCCCCTGAGATGGGCCGTAACGCTTTGTGTCTTTCTGTTGCTTTTAAAAGTCTAGAGGGTCTCCTTAGTTACAAATGAAAACCTCAACTCTTCTCACTTTCTTTATTATTTCATCGTTGTTGTTGTTCAGATTCAAACTTTGGGATTTTGCTTTGCTGAATGAATAAAATTACACTAACAAAAGAAATGCTACATGTCAGCTTTAGTGTGTCTTTTTTAGAAAACAGTACAAGTCAGCTAGCAACCATGCAGCAAAAGGGTGTCCATATGTCCATGGGATGGACGAAGTTCACCAAACTAGAGGTTGTTTGCTTCCATTTTTAGTAGATTACTGACAATTCAAATGGCAACAAACACTAAGTGTTGACACTGTGAGATGAGCTAAGTGTTACATCCTCCACATCAATAGCCATCTACACATTTTTATTCTTCTATCCAGTTAGTTATCTTCAGATGTTTTCATCGTCTGTCTGAAACCGTCTTCAACCAACCAAACTTCACCGGCAAAAATCTTGAGGAATCGTCTCAGAGTGTGACGGCCTGCCGCTGCCTCTACAACCTCTGCCAGCTAACCGACCAATAGGAACACACCATGAAATAACATAAACATCAGCGCGTCTAGCGACAGTAGCCTAGCAACAACAGCGCCGGGTACAACGAGAAAAATGTGCAACTGAAATAAAGAAGAAAGACACTTATTTTTCTTGTTTTTATTTATTTACCCCTAATTACACATAAATGAGTTGCTTTATATAACTTAACATGATGAAGCCATGCTAACCTCTCTGTACTGACACCAAAACAATTTTATACCAGACTATAAATATACTTATTTCTGCTGTAGCCATGATTCAACCAATGTTCAGTTGCTCATTGTTTTATGTGACCTGAACTAATCTTATAAGACTGTAAAAAACATTACAGTACATTGCTGGTTATGGTTTCCATCTCGACCTTGACAGACAAACATCCAACTATAACTTTCTTTCTCTTCGCTGGAAACACTTTATCACAACTGTGAAGAGGTCACATGACCACGACACCTCCGCGTCAGACTACGACGACTGTATTTCTGTCTTTTTCTTAATATCTTTGTGCCCTTTTTTCTGATTTGAGAGGAAGTCGGCCCTTCTGCTGACGTCTGCAGCCGCACCTCAGGAGTACGAACGTCGGTGGGAGAGTAAAAAAAAAATATTAGATGAGCAGAATGTGTTATAAGAATGGAAAACTCAGAGTGAGATGGAGGGGGAGAGGCCCCCACATGCTTTTAGTGCATGACCTCTTGACTCCTTTTAGCCTCCTTCACTCACTCCCCCTCCTCCTCTTCCTCAGATCTATCCATCCATCTCTCATCCCTCTGATTGATGGCTCAGAGACAGGTGATCAATGGGAGGAGCGCAACGTCCTGATGCTTCCGTTTCTCCGTTTGTGCATCTCGCTCCGCATGTGTGTGTGTGAAAACAGTGGAAGGAGAAAACTGTCCTAAGTGAGGACAATTTGTCAGTTGTCAAAAGAAAATGGGTGAAGGTTTAGATTAAGGTAGATAATGGAATACCCTCACTAGTAGACATCTGTGTGTGTGTGTGTGTGTGTGTGTGTGTGTGTGTGGTCCAACCTTTGTCCTTTGTTATTTTCTTGATGGGTGCAGCAGAGTTGGTCAGTGCAACATCAGCATCAGCCGACACCAATCCTGTCGAGAGAGAACACTCAGTCTCTATTTTGTGTGTCAGAGCAGGAACACACACCACGTCTGAACGCGTATGTGTGTGTGTGCGTATATATATACACATACATATGTTATACGGACCGTCTTATAAACAGAACTGTCAGGATCTGTGTATGTTTGCACAACAGCTTATATACACTTTTAGTGAATCAAACCATTACCATCTTAAGTAATGGATCATTCTCCAAAGTCTCAAAAGTCTCTTTGATCGAGATGAACGTCTCAACCCCCAAACACAACTTTTTTGTTTCTTCTAAATCTCCCAAGCACGCGCTCGCCTATAAACCAGAGTATTCAGATGTGAGACGATGAGTCCTGCAGCGAAGGTTTTGTCAGAAGCAGATTGTGCAGCAGAGCACGAGGAGGACTGGAAACTAAACGAACCACGCGTCTCGGCCTCCACCCAACTGACAGTTGCTGGGATCTTAACGGAGCCGTACATGAGACGGTTCCCAAAGTCCTCAAAGCAACAATGTAAAGAAGAACGGTTTCTGTTTAGTAGAGCATACATTAAGTCTAAACAATAATATTTTAGACCCAGTATTCACATCTGCAGACCACGAGAAATGTGATCGGTAGATTTGTGCTTCTTAGTTTTCATACTGCTATTTCTTCTTTGTCGTTTTCAAGTCGGGTAGAACGATAGTTTGGTTTTGTCTGTAGACAAAACTGACTGATGACCTCGCATTTAACAGCGCCAACTCACATAAAGTTTACTTTATTTGCTCCGTTGCTACATCTGTCCTACGTATAGGAAGCAAACAAACTCAGCACATTGAGCTACAGCGCTGCAGAAAAAGATCACACACTGCCACCTAGTGGCTGGTTGTGGAATTATAGAGACGCAAACAAAAATGCGGAAGCACAAATGCTGACGACAGTGTATCCCACGTGTGTAGCTTTGACGCAGAAGCATCAACCCTACGTGTAGTTTTAGTAAACAAGAATCTGATTAAAGACGTAGAACCCAAATCAGAAAACAATGAGACTGTGTGTGTGTGTGTGTGTGTGTGTGTGTGTGTGTGTGTGTGTGTACCGAGTCTTTCAGGCGAGCTGGAGGCTGAGCTGCTGGGCTGCGACTGCAGAGGAGTGTTGTTGTCATCAACAGATGGAGACAGAGAGGGACTGTCGCACACTCGCTCCTGAAGAGATGAGAAGAGTCAGAGTCCAGTTATAAGGACTCCCCTGGTCGCTTGATTTTTATTTATTTATTTATTTTATTTAAAATGTCGTAAATTCTTAATAAATGACACTTTAATCATCAAGGTGAGTTAGCTAAGTAGGTCTGAGCCATCACAGAATAAAAAAATGCTCTTTGTTTCTTTGACATAACTGATAGAAACTTCTAGTTGGTTATTGTGAAGTAAAAATCAAGAGGATGTAATGCAGTTCTCCTAAAAAAATTCAATTAGAAGGTCAGGGCAGTAAAATACAGAGCACGTTAATAAGAGAATGATAAGGACAGATAATAAGTCTTCAAATGAAAAAACAAAAACAACAAATAAAACAACATTGTGAAACTCAAAGGTCTTCATTTGCATCTGTGCTGAAAAAGTGAGGAACTGCAGCCGCTTGGAACCGATCATCATAAAGTCGTGGTGATGACTTAATTTAATCTTGTCGAACGTGCGGGTGAGTCATGCTCTGATCTGTTATCTACCAGAAGAGCATAACCAAGCACTTTCTGTAGACGTGAAGAAGACTCAAGCTGCTCCTAAGTCAGGGCTCAGTCGCTTTCAAGCTTCAATATTAGTGAAAAGAACATTTAAAATATCCAGAAGGTTGTTAAACGTCGCTCAAATTTAGTCGTTACCTTGATGACAGGTGCGCGGTGTACGTGCGTGTGTATCTGCTGCGCTGCGGCGGCCATGTTGGCGATGGTGCTGAGGTGGTTCATCTGGGACATCGCCATGGCAACGGACGCGGGTGGCAACCCCATCGGCAGCAGGGGGTGGGGCATCATCATGAAGGGCAGGTCCAACCCTGAGAGGAGCAGAAAGGTCATTAAAGTAAACCTGAATACGTTCACCTGCTGCAGGAGCCAAAACAACAGAATTGATTTAATTTTTTTAGCATGTTTCAGAACAAAATCGTCTTTGCCGTCTTAAATCCAACAAACACAAACACACCAAAACAAAGTCTCTTCCAGCTAATAAATGTCTCACATGGCGAGAACAAGGTACCTAATTTTGCTTTAAAAAACAAGAAACCAAAACCACATTAGAGTTCTGGCTTTCACTCAAGTCTTCCTCAGGTAGGACTCTAGCATCTAGCAGCTAGCATCTAGCAGCTAGCATCTGTCACAACCTGGGAAGAAGGACTCCAGTTTCTGACACAGAACTGGAAATTATATAATGCCCCCCCCCCCGTTTCAATCTGAAACATAAAAACAGAGCACCAGTTGTATACAACACATCAGCGTGGCACAGCTGCACCATCCTAACCTCTGCTCCAAACCCATCCATCCATCCATCCATTATCTATACCCGCTATTTCCTGTTCAGGGTCACGGGGGTCTGCTGGAGACTATCCCAGC
>JBAMYA010000010.1:792287-820067 GCA_037176975.1 Arrhamphus sclerolepis
GGGGGGGAGAGAGAGTTTGGGTTCTAAAAAAAAGAAGAAAAGTTGGGGTTCTGAAACTTGTTTTGGGGTTTTTGGCCCCCCCCCCCCCCCCCCCTTCTTTTTTTTTTTTTTACTTCTGTATTACTCCTCTTTTTGTGAAGATCTTTTTAACCAAAAATTGTGGTGTGTTTATTGCAGTAAGCTGACTTCATAGTGTGCGAAAAGGACTCACACGGCAGCTGGACTCGCTGGCACAGCACAGAACTCATGGAGCAGAGATTACGTGGCGCAAAGAGGGTGAGGAACAGTGCTTGCTGGTAAGAATACCATTAAAGTACAGTTTGCAGCTGTGAAAAGGTTTAAAACATTGTGTATTGCAGTCTTAAACTGGACTGACCAGCCATATGCAGCCACTTCATGAAAATTCTCGCTCATGAGATTGATCTGGAACCCTCCCATTCACAGCCAGGTACACCAGTACAAAATGTACTTAACCAATTGAAACGGCACTGGGGCTAGCTTTATGTGACAGGATCGGTTGCTCATTCCAACTGCTGCTATTCATCCATCCATTATCTATACCTGCTATGTCCTGTGCAGGGTTACGGGGGTCTGCTGGAGCCTATCCTAGCTCTCTTTGGGTGAAAGGCAGGGCCCTGGACAGGTCGCCAGTCCATCGCAGGGCCACATGTAGACATACAACCA
This sequence comes from Arrhamphus sclerolepis, assembly GCA_037176975.1. Classification (NCBI taxonomy): domain Eukaryota; kingdom Metazoa; phylum Chordata; class Actinopteri; order Beloniformes; family Hemiramphidae; genus Arrhamphus; species Arrhamphus sclerolepis. The sequence continues at coordinate 792,972 of JBAMYA010000010.1, forward strand.
TTCACATTCTCACTCACACCCAGGGACAATTCATGAACACCAATCAACCTAACATGCATGTCTTTGGACTGTGGGAGGCAGCCAGAGTACCCAATGATAACCCAAGCAAGCAGGGAGAACATGCAAACTCCACACAGAAAGGCCCCTGTGGAGGCTCGAACCACAAACCTTCTTGCTGTGAGGCAACAGTGCTGACCACCAAGCCACCGTGCTGCCCTGCCACTACTCAAAACAACCAGCTGTGGAATTGCTATTTACACCTTGGATCAACAAGAAAAACTGACCACAAAACTGCCAACAGTCATTTACTTGCATTACAACTCCGCCGAACAGATGGAGGTTCTTCTGGTTGCCTGCCTGTCCAATGGCTTCCAGAGGCCGTTTTGTTCAGGGTACGCTGGTAGCTTACTGCAAATCAAAGTTGAATCCAGAGAAAATAGACTAATTTGTCATATTGAAGAAGGAAATCCCTCATTTAACCGATTTGGAATTAAAAGTAAGGCCTAATCTCAAACATACTACATGACAAAAGATAATTATGGTTATAGACAGGTGGTTTTACAGGACATTAATCTGTGTTGAAGAATTACGGTTAATCTGTAATCTTAATATTAGTGCCTATAGAATAATTGTGTAATATTTTACATGTACATGCAAATGAGCTATTTCACAGTATACAACTGCAAATCAAGTTGGTACAATATGAAACGTAAAATGGAAAACAGAAAATTCACTGCTTCTTACATTCAGTTTGAATTGCAGACAGCATGAATCCAAAATACCTTTTTATTTTGTCAACTTTAGTTAATCTGTTAATATGCACCACATTTTGCTTTTCAGATCAGCAGCACATCACAAAAAGGTTGGCTCGGGGGTATTATAATGTTAGTATGAAAATTTAAAAAAAAAATCCTACACATCATTTTTGGTCATTGTTATGGAGATATGGTTCAAAAGCAATAGCTATAAAAGGTTTAAAAGAGCAAGATATGAGCAAAGGATTACCACTTTGTCAACAATTGCACGAAAAAAATCATGTAAACTTTAAAAAAAACAAGTTTCCACAAGAAGAGATTGGTATAGATTTGAGAAGTTCTCCTTCTGTAGTTGATAGTCTCACAAAATGATCCAAAGAATCTGGATGAATTTCTGTGTGTAAACAGCAAGGCCATTTACTCAAGGTGGACACCTGCGATCCTGCAGACGGCACTGCATCAAGAACTGTCACTCATCCAAAGCTGATATAACCAAATAGGCAAGAAATGAGTTCAGGAAATCTTTGTCAAGCACTACAACACAGAGCTACATTCACAAATGTCTAAAACTTTAGGTTGCAGAAAAGGAAGCCTTATGTTAACCTTGTCCAGAGGCGTTGTGGACGTGTATGGGCTTGTTGGCATCTGGGATAGACCATTACACTGTGGAAACATGTATTGTGGTTAGATGAATCAGTATGCCAGATCTTTTTTAGAAGAAATAGGTACTGTGTTTTCTGGGTGAAAGACAAAAGGGAACATCCAGACTGTTATGAGCAAAAAAAAAAAAAAAAAATCCAAAAGCCAGGGTTGTTTAGTGCCCCTGGCAAAGGTCATTTACATTTCTGTGATGGCAGCTCCAAAGTAAAGCAAGACTTTAGAGCAGCACAGGCTGCCTTTAAGATGAAGTCTTTTCCAGGGATGGAATGGAAGAAATGGGGACGGGTACTGGAATGCCAAGGAATGTGCAGAGTCATGCAACCACGACGACCCCTGTTCTCTTGAGCACCTTGAGAGGTGCTTTCAAGAGCAATTCGTAAAAATTAATAAGAACTGAATAAGAACAATTAATCTTAATAATTATTCAACATTCAAAGACAAGAGGTTGATGGTAAATGCTTTATTGTCCCAAGATCTTTTACTAGAATGTTGCTGCAGCTCTGAAAAACAAAAGTGGATGTTTATTAACAAGTGCAATGAAGCTGATGAAATAAAAGCAAATACAAACATGAAATGTCCATTAACATTGAATATCTTTGGTTCATATGATCAGAAAAGAACTAAAACTCACAATAAATGTAAGATTCATTTATTTATTTTTCAGCATTTTCTTCATCATTCTTCCGTTTTCCAATTTGGGATTGTGTCAAAGACTAAACCATAAGCTTTTATGATCAGAGCACGTCACAAAAAATCCAGTATAATCATTTGCAGCACATACGCTGTGCAAGCCCTCCGTTATAAAGTGCTCTAAAAGTTGTTAGGTGTCACATGACATAACTACTATCTATTAGGAGAGGCTGTGTGTTGTACTGCTGGAGACTGGTGATAGACTTGGACCAAATGAAAGGACTGACAGAAACTGTAGAAGTGCGGTTTACTATAAATGATCATGCCTTACCATTGATTTAACTAATGATGAGTGCCCTGAGTGCAACAATAGTAATTTTGTCATAAAGCTGTCAGCAGTTAATCAATCTGCTAAGGGTTTTCCTCTATCAATGTAAGATTTATTAAATGTTCATTTAGACTTGTTCAGGCTTGCTCATGCCTGTCAACACAAAACAAGTCTGAATATTGCACAAGTACTTTGATGTTCCTATTTGTCACAATTTCCATTATGATTTCATACCTGCCACTTACTAAGAAAAATCAAGGTGACATTATTACCCCCCACCCCCCACCACACACACACACACACACACACACACACACACACACACACACACACGCAAACGGCTGCTTTCATTCCAATGAAACAATAACACTGATTGCTGTTGTCGTGACGACTGAAGTGATAGAATAATCAATGTGAGTGTTTGCAGCTTCCAGTGCGAGTGTGCAAATACATTACTTCTGGAGTAAGAAAAAGAGCGAGTATCTGTTTGTTTGTGTGTGTGTGTGTGTGTGTGTGGTGTTGATGAATTGAGTCATTTAGTAGAGTGTGTGCTGATTAATCCAGGCAGAGTGTTAATACAGGAGATGGCAACAGATTAAATGGCAAACATTAATAAATATTGCCATCTTTTAAACACACAACAGGAGTGTGTGTGTGTGTGTGTCATCTGAACACATTAAAGTCTGTCCGTCTATGGTTGTGTGTTAACGTGTGTTTTCCAGCGCTCACTGTTAGCCAGTAGCTGCTGCTGCTGCTGCTGGAGCTGCTGTTGATTGACAGCCCCTAGGGCGGGCCCCCTCCCAGGACCTCCTGTTGCACCTCCACCTCCTCCGGCTCCTCCTCCCACCACTGGTGCTCCTCCTCCTCCTCCTCCTCCCCCTCCTCCTCCTGGTCCTCCACTGTGGGCTCCAGCAGGGGGGCTGGTCAGACGCTCCTTATCCCAGGAACACTCGCTCCCTCCTGCATAGAGATGCAGAAAGAAAAAAAAACACTGAAACTGTGACTTATTGGGGTCGTAATGATCAGTTTTTAGGAAGACAAAGGTGATGTCTTCATGTCTGGCCGGTGACCGTTATTACCAAGTCATCACAATACATCACGTTCTTAACGTTACTGCTTCTGGATTTGATAAATGACACATAAAGACGACATCTCATTGGCTTTCCACTTAAGCAGACCATTTATACTGGACACACTGTTTTACCGCTCCGACTTATTGTGTTTTTATATTTTATATTGCCTTTAATTTTCTTATTGCTCTTTTCTTTTGCATTTTATGTGATTGTAAACAACTTTGGTGAACTTAATTGTCCGAAGGTCATACCTTTGACCTTGACCTTTTATCTGCACGGCACTTGGAAGTTGCTTTTTAACAGTTCTATAAAGTACTTTAAAATGTTTCTCTCACACACGACTAGCGGAGTCGCTCTCTTGCCTTTATGTCTTCGTCAAGAACTCATGCAGGTTTCACGAATCTCTTGGTTGGATGAGCAATTTTTAAAAATAAAAGATGCAACTATAGAGGGTTTGCGCGTGATGTCACAGCAGTGGAAGTCGCTGCGGTTACGCCCACTGAGTGGCAGAACGATGGAGCCGAGCGCCGGCGTTGGAATAAATACCATCTACACTTAGGAACAATATCAAAAATTGGGGCTGATGTGTGATTGTACAAACAGGTTTGAAAAGCAGTCAGAGCTGTTTTTACTAGTGGAAGTTAAAAAAATGATGATGAATCACTGTCTTTTTGCCAAAGGAAAAATAGCTGTATTTGAATAGTTTTAACACAACTCTCAAGTCAGTCTAGATAATCTCATGTCACTCCAACCTTAAACATCAAACAAAGGAGAAATAGCCAAGATAACAACAAAACACACTGTAAGAACAACAATGTAAAAAATAATTAACATCCGTAAAATGTGTCTAATGGCTCCTTTGAGTGAGAGAAACATACCAGCTAACAGTTCACAGCAGTAGTCAGAAACTTAGTCAGTGATTTTCAGGCTTCGCATTGTGTATTTTCCCTGCGTTGAAATCAGATCCACATAAATGTCAGGATACGTGATTTCTGGCCGCTCATACGGGACAATGTTGAGTCCAATTGTCCTTAATTTCATGTCATATTCCACATTTTTCCTGGTCTCGTGGTGTTTACTGCTACACTCCGCCGTGTTGAGTCGGGTTTGTTTTGCCACTCAGTCCTGACTAAGAGGGGCGTGGCCTAGAGAGGCAGTGATGTAAACGTATACCCTCTATTGAACTTTCTTTTTACGCTTTTCCAGTTTCCTTCAAGGTCTGAGTCGCTGTTAAATATGTTCTAAGGAAAAGTAGCCAGTGAGCTGAGCAGTGAAAGAAAAGGGTCCACTACTGTGATTAACCACGTCGTCTCGAGACGGCTAGTTTGTGATCGAACACGTCCCTGCAGTCCACAGCCGCACAAATGCAGTCATACCAGATTCATCCAGGATTTATTTATTTCCGAGACTTGTGTCTCTGTTTGACCACAAACTCTGATCATCAAAAAGTAGGACATTTGAATATATTCCTGTCTTGTGAGGCCTGGTCATAGACAGATACCACTCGCTACGGACCTGCCCCCCACGTACGGGGGGCTACAACCAGATTGGCTGATGGCTGCACTAATGCTTCAAAAACTGAAGACTTCTAACTTCTGACGGGACCAACGGACTACATTCACACAACCTACAATTCAGTTTGGCTACAGATAGGGATGGGAATTGAAAACCGGTTCTTGTTGAGAACTGGTTCCCAATGTTTGAATTCCTTGGAATCGTTTGCCAATTTTGCAAATGATTCCCTTATCGATTCCAGTGGGTGCGAATGACGTCACCACGCACGTTGCGTGGCTTACGCAAGCCATGCATCGTGGTCCAATGCAGCCAGCAGTCAATAGTAAATATGGCGCCCAAGCCGTACAAATGCTCAAACATCTGGTTACACTAAAAATGACAACAACAGGGCAACTTACTTGCAAAGCGGATATTTCATCAAAGGGAGGAAACACAACCAACATGCAGAAACATTTGCACACAGCAAGCAGTAACTATTAATGAATGTCGTGTTTTTGATCCGCTCCGGACTAACGCTAGTGATTCTCAACCCACCATCAGCAGCAGCGTTAGCATGTCCTCAGCTAATAATACTGCAGCTAACTAGCTAACTACCAAACACTGTCTATCACGTTAGCGCCATTGTGTCAAATGAGAATCAATGAGGGAATCGATAAAGAACTGAATCGTTAAGCAGAATCGAAAATAAATCATAAAAATCTTATAAATTCTCATCCCTAGCAACAGATGATATCACCCTATTTAAAGTCTAATCTTGAGAGAGAATGAAGAATGTTTCTCTTCAGAGTTCTCATGACTATTTTTTGATCTAAATTAAAAGAAAACTTAAAACAAAGTATCATGTGTGATTTCATTTAAAACATAATAATTGATGTAAAGTGATAATACAGATCAATGTAGAAAATAATCTGAATAAAATAAAAATGAACTTGCATAAATGATCTGTACTTAATAATAACCAGTAACTGTATATTCATATATATTTTTATGGTGGTTTTATCCACTTAACTTTATTATGACAGGGTAGTATGACATCTGAAAGACTTGGATCAGCTTGATGGACAAGTGCAGTGGATTTGTGTAGCTTTAACAAGTTTGCGTGAAAGTCGTAAATCTTGAGGCCTGATGACATTCATCCAGGATGTCTAACTGGAGGAAAAGAAACACGGGGGGTGTATCTGTCTGCTGCATTAACCTCTGCCTCCTCATTTTCCTTCACTTCAACGTCAGCCTCTGCACTTTTCAGCTAACTCGTTAGTCTCCAAATGTTTTCTTTTCCTGTGATTCATCGCATGAACAAAACAACACGTGGTACTGGCCGGCTAGCGGCTCCCACCTCAGAACATACTGCCAAAGCCTACAACTCACACATCAGTAAACGTGTTACGACTGATTTGAAATCTTTCAAATCGATCAGTTCTGTAGTCAGAACCTGAATCTGTGGTCAGCTTATGTTCAGTGAGTCAACATACAGCAAACCTGGGATGAATATCAGTTTTCAGGTTCAGCTACGCAACCTGCAGTTGCTGGTGAGGAGTTTGGCTTGTAGGGAAACTCCACCCCCCCTTCAGTGTTCTTAGACCATGTTATACTTACATCATCCATTTGAGCGTCTTTTATTGGCAAATAAATCTAATTTAATCAAAGAGTTAACCTTCATAGTTCACTTCCTTCCTGGGCAGTCACACGTCTTTGAAACATAATGAATTTCAATTTCCGGAGCAAGTTCATTCTTGCTATTTTAGTGCCCAGACTGGATCAAAGTTTGTAATTCTCTCCTCGTCCCTGCTTTTTTAGGACTGACCACAGGTTCTGGGTGGCATTAAGATCTGTGGAGTTTCCAAATTTCAGCATTGTGATCTCCGAACCACTTTATCATCACCATCACGCTGGAAAATGCATGAAACCTCTTTATAATCCACTGAGATTGGTGTAACTGTTTTTTGACAGCATTCTTCATTTAATGGTGTTTTTGGGCAGAACCGCTAGTGAACCCACAAACTTCGATGATAAGTAACTCAGGATGTTTCGCTCTTGGCATGATACAGGATTCCTGGTAGGACACTCAATTTTTCCAGGGGCTTCATTGAGGAAAATAACTTTACACTCGTCCTGTACTGTCCAATTGTTGCACTTCCAGAATTTCAGTCTGTCCCAGGTGCTTTTCGTGAAGAGAAGCCGTCAATGTTTTATTTTTTCTTCTTCTTTTTTGCTGCCGTTGTCCAGACGTCTCTGCCTCAGTGTGCAGATGCCTTCACACCCACCAGCTGCATTGCTGAAGCTCTGCACTGGCGGTGACATGACTCCTGAGCTGAAAAGGTTCTGGCGGTTACCGGGCAACTCTTAGATGTCCCGAGTTTTTTTTTTTCACTGCAGTTGAAACTCCTCATATTTCCTCACACATTTGACCGTTTTGATGCAAACACCAGAAGACAATGCCTTCCTGACTGACCTCCTCGGGAACGATCAGTCTGCTCTTAAGATTCAATTGTGTTTCATCAGCAGTAACTGAAATGTGAGTTCACCACGTTGGGCCAGAACCAATATACAAATTGATTCTATTATTCTGATTTGATTATTTTTTTCTAAGACTCTGAAGCTCTTTCATACATTCAAATACATCTCTTCAACTTTAGACAGCAATCAAGAAACCACGTGTGTTCGGGTGAAGGTTACAAAAAAACGGTATAACACAAAATTTGTATCCCTGCCAAAACCTTTGGCCCCCCCGACTGTACATTCTGGTCCATGTGAAATTCCATCCATCCATCAATTTTTTTTTTTGGACCTGCTTCCTCCTGATCCCAGCTGTCACCGGGCGAGAGGCGGGGTACACCCCGAACAGACCGCCGGCCCATCACGGGGGTCCACACGGACACTCTCCCACGGTTAATTTAGTATCCCTGGACTGTGGACGTAGGCTGGGGTACCTGGAGATAACCCACGCTGGCGGTGAAAGTGCAGTAATTAAACTAGAAAACCGTGCTAACCACGACACCATCGAAGCACCCAGATTTTTTTTAACTTTTACTTGCAGCAAGAAACATTTCTGAGTGAAAAACTACATCTTCGTCCAGTTCATGGTTCCAGTTGAAGTTCATCGTGGTTTGTAGCTGGAAGTTGGCATTATGTTGTCTCAGGAACATTCCTAAAATATTTCTGTTTGTGAGATATATTTGGTCCTTTTTTTGTTTTAAATTCTCTCTCTCTGGTGTGCAAAGCTGCGTCTCCACACTTTCTCCTGCTCCCCTGTTCCCCCTCTCATCCATCTTCATCTCCCTCCATTAGTTTGAATTAGCAACCGTCTCTCTCTATTATTGCCTACTGAATTCCCGGCGCGTGTCTGCGTGTGTGTTTGCGTGTGTGTGTTTGCGTGCGCTTGTGTGTGTGTGAGAGAGGACGACAGCTGGGCCTCATCCCCTCCGCCATTTACACCGGGGAAGAGAAGAAGAATAAACAGATGGGCAGATGTTCTCTCTCTTTCTCCATCTCTCCTCTCATTTTTTCCTTGGCCTTGTCCTCCCCCCCCATCCCCCCCTTTCCCTTTCCTCTGTCACTTTTATTAGCTTTTTCACATTTCCATCCACGTCTTCTTGTCTTTCAGTCGCTCACAAACTCCGGACACTTGGATCTAATTCAGCTTCAGTAGCTGAAGATTTGAGCTGTTTTTTGTTTTTTTTTGTCTTCAAAATTTAAAGGATGTGTTCTCTCTTTTTTTTTTGTCTTTAATCAATATTGGGATGCCAGCAACTGCTGTAATCATTCCTCCTGTTCACACCGTTTGGAGGTTAAGAAATCCCCTCTTAACTTGCTTTTAGTCTAAGTGATCAGGGACAAAATCCGCAGCGGAAACTCTTCTGTGACCACCAGTAAAGCTCTTATCTGCCAGAGTAATGGTCTCTACAGCACAAAACTCAGCTTTTTACTCTCTGCTGCCCCTGAAAACTGGGAAAACACAGCGTTGAAGTTTTTCTAAAAACACCCTCAGAAGATATGAGCTTGAGTCAACCTTAGTTACCCTGAATTTTATTTGTGTAAAGACTTATTTTGTCCTCCATCATTAAACATTGAGACTCTATATTACCAGTACAAAGAGGAGAAATGATCACTGCAATTTTACTGCATATACATGGACACACGACTATTGTACACCTTAATATTTTGGCATCTGTCTTCTTGTGGAAAACAAAACAAAACAACTGTTTTAAGTTTAAGTCTGGAAACACGACTGTACGACTCCACACGACTAAGACCCAGAATAACAAGCTGAAAAGTTTATTTTTTTTGTTTGTTATTCTTACTTTAATTAGGGTGACGGTAACTTATTACAGAAACGCAGGTGATGAAGATGAATGCAAAAAAAAATGTGATAAATCGTAGACATTGATATGATTTTAAAAACAAACAAAATTCAGTTTCTCAATATTCCCTGATATACCTACTATGACTCAGAACACAAAAGCCTCAAAAAAGACAGTAAGAAAAAACAAAAAGTGATGAAAAGGCTTTTAAATAAACAATAAGAGTGAATCAAATAAAAAGAGCAATGAATCGTCGTCCACAGCATGTCATTTTTGTCACTTCTGTCCAAAGGCATAAAGACGGTAAGTGGAAAACCAGTGGAAAACCATTCCCAATTAAAGAACCCAGGCAGTTTTCCATTATGCCTCAGTGGTTTTGCATCAGTTCTGACAGGGAGCGTTTCACAAGTGCAGCGCTCGCGAGTGCTGCCTGCTTGCCTGATTCGTGAGATAATGAGTTTAGCCAAAGGTTTCAAAATCAGCCTGCTCGTTTCAAGGCCGTCTCATTCTTCCAGGAATTTTATATTAAAATTTTTTATAAAGGATGGATCATGTTAAATGTACAATTTCGACTGCCTTTGCTGTCCTTTCAGCCTTTGTATGTTTCCATCACAGTGTCGGACCCGGTAGGATCCACAGATTTCAGAAACTAACACTCCATACCACTCGGTGGCAGTAGTGAGTCACAAAACTGTTTACAAAATTGCAGATATTTGTGGGGAACAAATTTCCCGTCACAGAAGATAACTCATTTTTTGAATTCACACACATATTTATCAACTCCACTTTAACATTTAGTATTTGTTTCTTTCACTCCTTATACTAAATATCCATATTCTACTATATACGTACTTTGAATCCATCAAAAGTATAATGGCTTACTGAAATAAACCAGTAAATTTCAAAGCAAATAAATTAGAAAATAAATGTATTATTGTATCAATATCAAGGTTCAAAGATAATAATTTTAAGTTTTTGTGCGTGTGCATTTCAAGCATCATTCTTCTTCCACCGTACACCCTCAACTAACTCTCACATCCTTCTTTTCTTTTTCCACCTGCAAGAAAATTAACAGAATAATCCAAACTTTCTTCAAACCTGGACCTTTCATAAGTTTTATAATGCAAAATTACGGCATTAATAATTCAAAAATCAGTGAAAAATAGGATTAAATATTTGTCATTTTAACACTGAGCTAAATAATAGTCATGATTTTTTTTTTAAATAATCGAAGAGATCTACAGGTCAGCAGGCCTTTATCTAACTTTCTGTACAACAGTTCAAGTTTTTCATATTTTAGGTTTCATGGACGATCAGCTAAGATGTTTGTTTAAAGTTAAAATCATTTATTTCCATCTAGCAGAAGAAAGTCTGGGTCTTAAACGAACACTTCAGTCAGGAAGAACCAGCTTTCATTTTCCATTTAATCATTCTTTCTTTGTCTCCATTTCTAAACTCATCTTCCTCGTATCCTGACAACACAACATGGTTTCCATTGAAACAAATGCCCCATCGCTCCTCATTCATCCATCACTCAATTCTCTCGTTTTTATCAAGAAGCTAAAAAAAAAAGAAAAGAAAAAGAAAGAAAACTTTGACCGTCTCTGTGAGCAAAGCAGACCCGGGTGTCATCTTTCACTAACCAAACACCCACAACATCTTTTCCTTTTCTTCTCTTTTCCTCTCGCCCTAAATATCCTTTTCTCTCATCCCTCCCTCTGTCCTGCATGGCTTTTATTTTCTTTTTCGTTTCATACACCCCGTTTCCCCGCTTCCATTGTCCGCCACAGTTTCCCAGGCCGGTGTGAGTGTCTCTCACAAAGAAAACAAGGTCGGACAATGAAAAGAAGGCTCTCTGCGAACGTGAAAAACAAAATCAGCAGCAGGAGGGAATAAATAAAAAAGAAAAACAAAAAAAAAAACGACTCGGTGGAAGAGAATAAAATGACAGAACAGAGGAAGAGTGACTATCAGCCCATTTGCCAGGTCAGCTGGAGAAAAGGAAGAGGAGAAAAGAAAAGAGAAAGAGGAGAATCGGGGTGGAAACAGAGAGAGGAGGACTGCTCCCACCTTTCTTTTCCTTCTGCTTTTTGTTTTCTGGCTCTTTAATAATTCACAGAAGCAACACAGCAGAGATGGAGTGCACCGGAAAGTAAGAGTGTGTTTTTATAGGTGACACGTAAAAAAAACAACAACATTCAGACCTAAAACGATATGAAGACCACGGAACAACAAAGTTGGGACTTTCAGATCATTCACCACTCAGACTTCGTTTACACGCACGAGACGCTTCGGAAGTTACAAACTTTGCATATCGTAGACGCTCAAACGCGTAAAAGTGGCCACCGAAACGCGTGACGGCGTGTGAAACGAGGAGGGAAAAAAAATAGGATTTAATTTCAGGGAAAATAATAAAACGCTTGATGACTCAGGTCCTTGTTTGAGTTTTGTACAGGAAGAAACGCTTTAGCGCACATCTGGAAACACACACTGACTTATTGTTCTCAGCCACTAGTGAAGTAAACAACAAACAAACAAACAGCAGAACAATTATCAGAACTGGATAAATCATCTGAATATTTGGAATAAAAGTGCAAGAATGTTTAAAAAAGCTATATCTGGGTTATTAAAATATCCCATTATCATGATCTTTTTCTGGATCTGTGCCGTCGTTTATCCGTTTGTGTTTGTCAGAAATGTGGACTCATCTTGTCTCTATTTCAGGTTGCAACTTTTCTTTGAAGGTTTTATTTAGTTTTACTTATGTAAAACTTTCACATCTACATGCTGAATAACAGCACTGCTTCTGTACCTACGTATGGAAGTTAAAGTTAAACTTCATAAGTTCCAATAACTAAACGCACCTCTTTTTTAGCCCCCTCCCTCCGTCTCCATGGTGACCGCTCAGGTCCGCTCAGCCCACCTCTGTCTGTCTCTGTGTTTATGTTTGAATTTATGCTCATGGAGGAAAGAAAGGAAAGTACTCAGGGGATATAAAACTAATAAAGGCCTCTTAACCAAAAGAAAAAGAAAAAGAAAACAAAAATAGCTTTTTTGGTTTCTTGGGGGGGCCTTTTTCAGAACTGTAAAAACAAAAATTAAATTAAAATCTGGGCCTTTCACAAAACATCAAGGGACTTCTGAGCAAGATGCTTTTCTTAGAGTTAATATTTGACTTTTCCACACAACCTTTTATTTAACTTCACCGTGTTTCAATAATTTTACCAATTTTTTCACCTTTTGCTGAAAATTATGCAGTTTAATATCTCATTGTACTCTGAAATGAAAGTTTAAAACAAAAAACAACAGATGTTAAAAAAGAATAACTAATGGAATCCATTTATAAACCAACTTTTGACTAAAAGTAGCCGCCTTTAGAAGCGATAACAGCTACAACCGAAGTCGAGTACTCTTCTACTCTATTGTGGTACTGTACACACAGCTACTGAAGCGCAAGGATTATTGCTAGTTCTATTAATTCTAGTTCTATTTCCGTCATTTTTGAAGTTGCGGTTGTTTTGTTGATTGTTTCGCTGACGTCCTGAAGCAGTCGCTCAGGAAGAGCGAACAGGATTAAAAAGCTCCGCTAGTCCCGAGGGTTTCTGATGACTACTGCTCATGTCCACACAAAACCTCCACAACTGTCGACGTACATACGTACGTATTCATGCGACACAGCTAATCCTCGCGTTTACGATGTATTTAGCGACTGTGGCCACAGTTCTCACGTGTCACCACACGAGTGCGTGTCTGCGAGTGTGTGCTGCACCTGTGTTGGAGTGTAAGTCGTCATTGTCTGACTCGTTGCCGTTCTGGAGACTCATCATCATCTTCATCTTTTGCAGCTTCTGGAGCTCGGCCATGGCTGCTGCTGTGAGGCCTGAAAACACACACACGCACACACACACACACCTCTGTTAGAGTCATCTTCATTATGACAAACGTCTTCAGCAACACGTTGTCGTTACTGTCAATCAGTGTTTGAATCACCGTCATCGGCTGCCCTGAAACCCATCAAGTCAAATATTTCTCACAGTTGACCAGCATCGGCCTCTCGTTAGCACCTCACACAAATTCGCAGGTGCTCCTTGGCGTTACCCATGATGCTTTGCGGCGAGTCGTGACACACATTACTGACAGTACGGCTCGGCTGTTGATGTCAAACCTTTTCTTTTCGTCGTCAGTGTTTCTCTGAAACGTTGGCATGTAGATTCACTGATATGCACATGTAGGAGTAACACACACACACACACACACACACACACACTCCTTTGTGTGGACTGAGATCTCTGGCTCTGTGCACTGACCTGGAACTGACTTCTATACACAATAACCAGCAGAGTGAGAGAGATGACCCTCTGTGTGTGTGTGTGTGTGCATGTGCGCAGTTATGTGTCTTATTGTGCAAATCCACTATCGTGTGTAAGTGTGTGTGCGTTGGCTTTTCATTGTGCTGAGTGTGTCTGTACAATTTGCTGTCGTGTATAAATGTGTGTGTGAGACGGTATGCACGCATGCTTTCAAGTGTGTGTGTGTGCGTGTGTGTGCAGGTCAGTTGGTTTTGCCCCGGTCACGCTTGACGGCCTTTGAGGAATGTCCATTACACACTGTACAGTTGTCTGTAAGCTATAAAGAAAACAAGACTGAGGGATTTTTAATTTAAAGAAGGATGGATGGATGGATGATGGATGAGGGAGATGTGAGGACTAAAAGTCATCCAGTGATGAAACCAAACCAGGATGTAAAATATGACATAAATACCTACATACACTCACTTCCATCAGTCCACCTGTTCGATTGCCTGTTAATACCAACAGCCAATCATGTCGTGGTCAAAACAACCTGCTGCAGTTCAAACTGGGCAACAAGAACAGGAAGAAAGGGAAGAAAGGGGATTTCCATGACTAATGTGGATGGTTGTTGGTGCCAGACAGGTAGGTCTGAGTGGTCTTGGATCTTAACATACAACCATCTCTACAGAGAATCGGTCTGAAAAAGAGAAAATGTCCAAAGAGCAGCAGTCCTGTGCAGGAAAATAGGTCAAAGGTCAGAGCAGACTGGGACAGATTGGTTGGAGATGATGGAAAGGTGACAGTAACTTAAATAAACACTTGTTACAACCAAGTAGGGCTGAACCTCAAATCAATATCACCATTAACTGAACATGTTACCATGTTTGATACCATTCTATTTTTTGACCTCACTGATCAATGGCAAGGTTTTTGCTGCAGATATGCACAACTCTTAAAACAGCTGGTTATTGAATATTTAAGTAAATAAATAAGTAAATCAAAATAATTGACATAGATGAGATTAAAGGCTTTTTCCATTGATTGCCCAGCTCTACCACCATGGTGTCTAGTATCTTTGAACGACCAACATGTTGACCCTTGAAGCAGATGGACCACAGCAGAAGAAGAGCACTCCTGTCAGCTAAGAACACGTAACTGAGGCTACAGTTCACGAAGACTCACCAGAACTGGACAATAGAAGATTGGTAACCATCTGGTCTGATGAGACTCGGTTTCAGCGGTGACATTCAGACAGTAGGGTAGCAATTTAGTGCAAACAACGTGAAAGCATGGATCCATCCTGCCTTGTATCAACGGTTCATGCTGGTGGTAGTGGTGTCATGGTGGAGAGGATATTTTTGCCTCTTTGTACCATCTGAGCATCGTTTAAACACCACGGCCTTCCTGAATATTGTTCCTGATCACGTCCATCTTCTGATGGTCACAAAGCTCAAATCATCTCAAACTGGCTTTCTTGAACATGACAATGAGTTCACGGTACTCCAACGGCCTCCACAGTCACCAAATCTGAGTTCAACAGAGCACCTTTGAGATGCGGTGGAACAGAGATTCACATCAACCGTGCAGCAACTGCGTGATGACGTGCCAACGTGGTCCAAAGATCTCGGAGGAGCGTCTCCAACAAGTACAGTTCATGAACAGATTAGCTGAATCCAGAACCTCTGATCTCAGCTATCAAAAGGAACTGAATGTTTTTGCCACTGTTCACTCCAGGAGTTGTTTACAAAAATTACAACGCATCTAATCACAAAACGAAACTGTCAGCAGGTAACGACCCAGATATACAAGATTAAAAACTTCTACAAAGCAGATAACAAGTCCAATGAAGCATAAATCCACTTCGACCCAGGGTAAATACACCGCTATGACGAAGGCAGAGGTGGTGACAAACCTGCACCAATGATTCTCCTCAATATAGTCTGTGTTGGAGCTATTGATGGTGTTTCCACAGGGTTGTTTGAATCTGGTGCTTCATTGACATGACAGATTGTGGGGCTTCACTGTGCGTTAACAGTAGACTGGTGGGGTTGTGTTTTGATACTCGAGGGTATAGAAGTCATACGACTGATACCAGAAAGTTATTGATTTTTCATACCCAGCCATAGATTAGAGAAGGAAAAAAGTGGGATAGAAAGATGAGACCTGAGGCAAACTGACCAGACGTTAGCTCTGCGTTTGTGTTGAGAGAGCAGGAGCATTATGGAGAAAGTCAAGCCAAAAATAAGAAGTTTTAATTTTCGTACAACAGTAGAAAGCACCAAGCTCCTCACAAAACACACTTCAAAGCAAATGATGTCACGTCGTGTTTTTGTATTCTTTAAAAATATTTTACTATAATGTATGAAATTGGGGAAAAAAACAGAGGAAAGCTAGAGATAAAGAAAAGAAAACAAATATACGAAAAGAATGAGGCAAGAAGGCAAGAGCAGAAACAGAAGGGTGAGAAAGTGGTACAGAAGATCCAGGAGAGAAGGAAATGATGATAAAAATAAAAAAAGAGGGAAAACATGCGAACAGAACACTGGTTTTACTTTGTTAGATACAATTATAATAATACCATGAAAGCATGCTTTGAAAATCATGTTTCCCACAGGACCAGAGACTAACGACTTGGACGAACCATTGACGGTTCCTCAACTGTAACAGTGGCATGGACATTTTAACTTTCTAGTTGAATGTCTGGTACAGTAATTGGATAAAAGTGCCATTAAATTGTACACAGATGTTAATGTTCCCCCGAGGATGACTCCAAAAGACGTTCACTTCTGATTAGTGCCACCATGAGCTGAATACCTCGGATGGATGGCTTTGGATTTTGGCACACAAAATCCCATCTATGTCTGCTAACGACTGGTGATCGAGCCCTTCCTCGCCAGCATCCCCAGTAGCAGGGGCAGACGACACAGAGATCGTTCAAGATATTTTCAGTTGTAGAAAGAAAGACACAGCATGAACAAAGATCACACCCATCAAATGGTCTTTAAGCTTTAAGCCAATAAAGGCAGTTTCCACCTGAAGAAAACCCAACACCAAGTTCACATTGTACGATTTCAGCCATCCCAGATGAAAGATGGCTTACGTTGGTAAAAGTGGTCCATTGTATCTCATTAACAGTGGTGGTAGAACTCACTCTGAGCAAAGATGGAGTCGTCTTGCAACCAAAGACGGGCTGAGACAGATATCAGCAGCGTCAGAATTTGGAGGAACTGTCAATTTACTCTGACGTAATATGCATCTTTGTGTATGATTTATAGATTTCTATGTATAATTTTACACTCCTGATGTAATCGCATACATATTACTTCTACTTTGATAACAAATTTATTACAATACCCTTTGTAGAAGCAGCTATATGGGCCCAATCCCATTTCCATCCCTTAGAAGGGCTGAGGGGGAGGGCCACATAGCCCTCAAAACGAAGCCAGTCCAGTACCACACTTCAAACGAAGGGGTAGAAGAGATTTCCCAGCATACACTGGAGGAGTCAACAACAACGGAAAGCTTGCGCCCATAAATGTAAAGTATATGCTTCGGTATGTCATTTTTACATCCTTACCGACACATATACGTCCATTTATGGGCGCACTGCTTTCTATCCGCTACCATCGTTGTTGACTCCAGTGTGGTCCCGTTCACTGCTAATCAATAACGTTCGTTACATTAGCTCGGTTGCTAATGTCACTAACATTGACGTTCAACACCATAGCCCTTAGTGTTGCTAACATTAGTCACTGATGTCACTTTGCTAACTTTTCCATCTGATAACAGGACCCGTTTCTGATATTTTGTAACTGTAACATGTATATGTCCTTTAGAGAAGCCAGAGGAAACCCATCGCCTCTTAACATTGTGGGTCGTGAATGAGCAGCGGTTGTCATGGAAACCTGCCACTTCGTCTGATGTACAGTAACTAGCAACGACATATAACTGTGAAGTCAATTTCTAGGGGAATGTAACCCTCACTACTTCCTTTAAAGGGGCGGGGGTAGGGGAGGGGAGAGGTCAGGGCTAAGGGGAGAAATGGGATTGGGTCATGGTCATTATAAAGTAGGCGGGCCATTTTTAAGTAGAAATCAAAAATTAGCCCTCGTTAGGGTGGCTTTAACTTGTGTTTCATCAGCTGCCTTTATCAGGCCGCCATTTTCATTTTGATGAAACCCTCAGCTTCGTCCGCTACAAACACTTGGATAACAAATCCAAAGGGCCCAACAACATCTAGACAAAATAATTGAATGGTAACTGTTCATTAATACCAATGTAGAGAAGCTGGTGATATAGTTTAGTCTGGATTTAACCAAGCAACAATAACGACATGATGAAACAAAACTGATATTTGTCCGTACAGCTCCCAGCTCAGGAAGTAGGGAAAAAAAAGGAAAAAGAAAAGAGGAGTAAGGGGATAAAATGGAAAATAGAGGCCTTCTGTGAGGTCAGAGAGGGACCCACACATTGATTACTCTACTGAAGAACACCTTGACACACACTTGCACACCAAGCTGCATGTGGCGATACATGAAATACACATATGCGCACACTAACACATACACACACTTGTGCGTGTGTGTAGGCACATATTCGGACACTGAGTCACAACGCCCGCTTCGCCTCACTGCAACCAGAAGTCGATCAATATTGAGGGCAGAGCCACAATACTGTTCTCCATCATGACCATCAAACACACACACACACACTCCTCTGCCTCTTTCTCTCTCAGATCGATGGCTGTCCGCTGTGTCCACGGTTACCGAGCATCGACCCCCGTCGCTAATGGCGACCACGGAACCTTGGGAATTAGTGTGTGATTGATTGACAGACTGCTTCAAAGACATGCGCACCATATAGAGCGTGTGTGTGTGCGTGTAAGTGAGCGAGAGGGAAAGAGAATATACATTTTCCCGTGTGTGTGTGTGTGTGTGTTTCAGCATTCCCCTGTGGGTTGTGTTCACCTCATTTACCCATCTCTTTTTCTTTTCCCGTGCATCGTAATGCTTTCCGAAGGACGGATGGATGGATGCATGGACGAATGGATGGATGGATGGATGGATGGACGAATGGATGGATGGATGGATGCATGGACGAATGGATGGATGGATGGCAACAACTAACAACTTTTCAAGAAAACAGAAAAGACAACATTAAAATAATAAATCCCATCATTATTTTTATTTTATTCTGTTTGCACCTTCGGGCCACCAGATAAAATATTCAAACATAATATTTTACCACAAAATGAAAACATGTAAATCCTCCCTGATGGATCTGTAGCTCTTTTCTTTCCGCCCATACGTTCAGCACATACAATCATGACTGCGTTAGTCTGCAGTCTGATATTCTCATTCCAACATTCGCCTCACAAATCAAATGTGTATTGTTTGAAAATGTGCCAATATGCAACAGTTCATCACAGAACCACACAATGTGGTCTGCTGCCAAAGTTGTAATTCTGTTTATTTGAGTTTTGCCTGGGAATTATTACATGTCATTAGAACACCTAAATTTTTACGATCTACATGTAAAACAATATCCCCAAGTCAGACCCCTCTCTGCAATTATGGGGAAAAAAGAAGATGATGGCAGGAATTAATGATTGCAATTGGAGTGTATTCTTTTTTCTTTTTTTCTGTACCTGTTTTTTCCATTACAAGGTCATGGGTTGAAATACTCTGTTACTTTAAAAAGGTTTTGTGAGAGGCTTTAATGGTGCCTCAGCTGAAACAAAAATGAATAATAATGGCGAGTCCAACCTCCTGCCAACAGTCTCAGAAAAAGCAGAAAATGCATGCAGTTAAATTGTTATCTCAGTTAGCTTTCAACTGGATTGTGTTCCATGAAAATGTTTTACTATGGCTGCAGCTGGAGTTAAATTTATTATTATTATTTTTTTCTCCATCTTGACTGTCATTTTCCTCATTGCAGACACGCCACTATATTAACAAGAATGTGAGTTCAGCACTGATTGTCCCTGACATCATGTTTTTGGTCCGTCTAGCACCAAAAAGGAAAGAAAAACATCCCCGTCTCTATCTTTATCTGTTCCACTTTTCTTTTTGTCTTTCTAGCAGGACAGTTAGCCTGCGCAGTATCAGTTTACAGGGAGTTTCTCTCACCATCACTGAGACACATACACACTCACACAAAATTTACGCCCCGAGGTGAAAACCAATGTCTCCACGTCATTCAACAACCACCTTGAAGCAGCTTGGCTGAACTGAGAACTACTTGTCATCCTCCATAACACTTCTGTTGCTGCCCCTGAAGGAGAGAGACTCCCACCGCTTCACTCCTCTTCCTTTATGTTGTTTTGTCTTAAGCAACCTGCGATTTACACACAGCTGCAATAAGAAAGAATTCACGAGCAAACGATTCTGAAAGCGAAGCTTGTCATCGTGGCCGAGGATCACTGCAGTTGGCCAAACATACAGCAACTTCCATACTTAAGTGATTTGCTTTTTCTATGATTCTTATCTGAGTTTAAAATGGGAAAATTACCTCACCGCTGTTTTTCTTTGCCTGCTTTCACAAGGCTCAGTAAACTTTTATGTGGCTTGACAAATGTGTTTGTGAAAGAGTTCCTGAGAAATAAAACAAAATTGGAGTGAGATGAATGGGGGGAGGAAGTTGTAGTTTCCGGGTGGGGGAGCTGAGAGCGGACACGCCCAGAGTGACACCAAATCTCAGCATTCACCCGCACAATCCACCGAGTGAAAACATGCCGCGGGGTTGCATTTCCTTCTTTGGTGTCCAAGAATGAACAGAGAATTTTGAAGAAACTGAACGGAGCGTTTGTCCTCTTCTGCCCCTTTTCACCCCTGCAGGTTTCAATCACCAGCATGTATCTGCTTCTGCTTTTTATAGGCTTCATTGCTGACATAGCTGAAGCTTTTTTTTATTGTTTAACACAGCGGTGTGCCACTCTATTTCATCCTTGACCACATAATCACCATGATTACAGTTAAAGGGATGTTTTTTCTTTACTTTCTCAACCAGTGACACTGTCAGATTTCCCACTGGGAAGAAAAACAAAAGGAAAAAAAGTGAATTTTTGTTATAAAATCTCAAATTTCACAAAATATTCAACATTTACTGTAAAATCGAGGCTGTTGTATTAAAAATCTCAATTTTTCTCGCAAATAATTCCAAATATTAAAGATGCTTTTGATAAGAAAAAATGTTGTAAAAATAACAAATTTCACAATATCCCATACTTTTCATAAGAAAGTGAACTTTTATCTTAAATATCAAATTTCAAAAATATTGTGGCATTTAAACAAAAAAAAATTGAGATTTTTGTACTCAAATCAATTTTTCTTTAAAAGTTTTTGAAAAAAGTTGACTTTTTGTAAAAAGAAAAAAAAAGTAGAAGCAAATTTTGTTGTAAAATTGCAAATTTTGAAAGATCAAGATTTTGTTTTTCAAGATTTTCTTTTATCATCTAATCACAAATGTCACAAAGGTTTGACTTTTTAACATAAATTCTATATTTCATTTTTAAGGTTTTTTTTTGGTGAGAAAATATCAACTTTGTTTGCAACATTTTAACATAAAATTACAAAATCTATCTACAACTTCCACTTCTTGTAATACAATCATATACTTTTGTTATAAAAAATATATTAAATATAATAATATATATAAATAATATAAAAAAATTGTAAAAATCATGAGTTTTGACAAAAGTTCACAACTTTTTTGTTGTAAAATCTTTTGCAAACATCTGCTAAATCATGACTTTTTGACATAAACTAGCTGCTCAGTGGTCTCCTGGCTGCTCTCCACCTCAGTTATTCAGATTTTTGATGTCAGTTCTGAATAAAAAATACAGTCACACTGAAATTTATTCAGAAATATTCTAGTTATAAATATATAATTGTCTTTCCACAGCCAGATAAAATGGAGTGGTGGGCCAGATTTGGCCTGCGGGCCTTGAGTGTGACACGTGTGGTTTAAATGAATGAATGAATAAACATGAAGTACTAATGGCATATTTAACACTATCAGAAGTCAGGATCATGTAGATTAGTTATAAATCTGGAAAATCTGTCTGATTGCTTCTGAAATATAGAACTCAGTAAGTTGTCTCTCACTAATCAAGTGTATTTTACAGGAACTGTTTTGAATAAATGGTGCAGCAGACCAACTTAAGTTATCTTACACAAACACAGTAAAACACACTCAAGACTTTTTACTTTTGACATCAAAGCATGAAGAAACAACCCTGCTCCTCTCATATCAAACATTTCCCATCAGCATCTCAAAGTATGCGATCTTGATCATTTTCTGTCACCATAGAAACACAAAGCATCAAAGTACCATAATTTGGTGCTTGGAGCCAAGCGTGTCTGAAGGATGACGTGGGAAGATGAAGAGCACGATGAAGATAATGTCTTTTGTCTCTTACTTTCTAATTTTAGTGGAAAGTCCCTGAATAAAAGCAGACACTTTCAAGAAAGGAATGTAAAAACATGAAATGAAGACAGTTACTGTAATTCATTTTAGTGACGTTAGATTCTGGGGTCCTTTGATTTGCTTCTGGCTTTTTGCAAATGTGTATTTGCTTTTAAATATGACTGGTGTTAAATTTTGACAAATGTTTACTAATATTAGATAAACTAATGTCAGTCTCACTAGTTTTACTCCTCCTTTGTTTGTGGTGATAAATGATACATGGGTGTGTTTCCTGTCTTCTTGTGTTCTGTTATGTTCCAGGTTATTACAAAATAAACTATTGAATTACGTTTATACATCATGAATTCTTGCTGAAATCACCAACGAGGCATGTCTGCTGTGCCTTGCCAAGGTACTGAATCTGAATGAGGGAGCTGATGGGAGCTGAATCAGTGTGTGTAAAGCAGTTGGAATGGTGGAAAACATCAGTTTAACAAAGCTCTGTTGTCACTAAAATGCAGTCCTGCCTGCGTATCTGAGAGGACTCAGTGATACAGAACCAGGCTCCCTCTGTTCGGTCTGTGTTAACACTATGTTGTTGTTGTTTTTGCAAAGCAACTCTGAGTGAAAAAGATTATTGTCTGCTCTCCTAAATTATTATCATCATTATTATTATTATTTCTATTTCACAGAGGTAGTGGTGCCACAGCACTGACTTTGGAGGGTCTGAATGTTAAGCAAATAAGCTGGTTTGACTGAATGATTTTTAAGGACTTAATCTGCTGTTGGAGGAAAAAAGAGGAAGATTGATGAAAGATTATTTAAGTCTGTTTAAAGACTGATTGTAGATGGTTATTGTTGTGTTCAGGGAGGATCTCCTGTAGCCTATCTGAAGAAAAACTAGAGGAGATCATGTGTTTCAGTACATCACCCCTCATTTATGGAACGCTCTCCTTCTCTCTGTGTGCTGACTCTTAAAAAAAAATATATATATATAGGCTATATATATATATATATATATATATATATATATGTATCTATATGTGTTTTACTGTAGTCCTTTTATTATGTGCCTTTTAATATCTCTGTATTTTTATTTATTTATTTTAAATCTTACTCCACATTTCATTGTAAAGCACTTTGTGATCTTTATCTGTGAAAAGCGTTGATTGATTGATTGATTGCTTGCTTGAAGAAGCGTCTGACTGAAGACACTGAATTGCTGCTGAATATCTGTGTGGTGCAGACGATGCTCAGAGCTGTCTGTGACGTTTTCATTTCATGAAGAATCCTCCTTTGCACAATCAGCTGGAGAACCGTCTCCAGAAGAGAGCCAGCCTTCTTTATCAGTTTGTTCACTTTCTGAAGTCTCTGGCTCTGATGCTGCTCCCCCAACAGATGACGGAAGATAAGACCGCACTCTCCATGACAGTCTACACAAAACAGACTCCACAAGATTTTTATTTATTTATTTGTTTATTTTACCACCTTTCATATTCATTAGAAAAGGCAGATGGACTTTACTTATATGGCTCCTTTTTAAATTCTTGTTTACAACTGAAAATGCTTCACACATTCACTCATTCACAGAGAGATTTTCTTTTCTTTCTTTGTCTATGGAGTCCCTGTCACTTACACGCTCAATGAATTAAAGCACCAGCGGCAATGCTGGATTAGTATCTTGCCCAAGGGCACTTTGACAAGTGTAAATGTCAATTTCTTATTATGTGCAGCCAGGGGTCGGACCCCCAACCGCATGATTGGTAGACGACAGCTCTAACTCCTAAACCACAGTCGCCCCAGGCTGACATAGGACCCTCTGAACACCACAGTCTTGGGTTATTGGATTTTGGGAAGATGTGCAGACCATAAGACCATGGGAAGATAAAACCCTGGGAATATGGAAAACGTGGCACATGGGAACTTAAGAATATAACAGCTTGGGAACAAAGCTTCTCCCTTAGTAAATATAAGCTTATTCACAATTTCAGTATTTTTGGTTTAGATTAATTGATATTAGCACAAAGCATTGCTATGTAAAGTACATTGCTCACACAGTTTTGGCATTTCAGCCCTGGTCTAATTAGCAGCTGAAAAATTGCTAAATGAGCCTCATTGAGAAAAGATACTAATACCAGTAAAATTGATGAGGGCGATATTTGCATCTTGTATTTCTGCGCACAACATGTAATTAATTGCGGTTTTGACAAGAATCCCATTACAGCCCTCCAAGCATCGTTCACCCAACATACAAGCTGCAAAGAGTGTTTTTGGCCAGGTCACTCAATTTATTCTGTGTCAATGTGATACTGTAGACTGATGGATGAATATTTTCTTTGAGGTAGAAATGCCACAACTAACGACAGCAACCCAAACTAGGCTTTCCATCCTGGTCTTACACTTTGTATATGGTTTGTAATTCTATAGGAGAAGTGGGGAGGTTGAGCAAACACAAGTTTAAGGGAGGAGACAAGCTCGCTGGTGTGTGTTTCACCGCTCTCTGCTACAGTATTACATAGCTCTCCTTCACATGCCTGTCACCTTGTAATCAATAATGTTAGAATAACACCCGAAACGCAACAGCCATCAGTAACCTGTCATCGTTTTACTCCCAAACCTATCCACAGTTGCGCACCAACACAACTCATCCATCACCTGTTCACTGTCTGGTAGCTGCTCAGGCAGCACTTATATGAAAGCCCTGCAGTTGCAGAGCTTCCAGGCATCGTCCATCATCCTGGGCCACCCGAGGGGATCTGTGGATGGGACACACAAGCAATATAATCGATCCAAAGCAGGCCAAAGACTGGACAAACACAGGCTTATCTCTGGGTGTGGGCACACACAAACACATATAAAACACCTCCAGGAACATACAGGTGCTGCTCAGCTCCAGTTCTGAAAACAGTTCACTGCCCTCTCTGTCCTCATTCTGTGTAATTATTCTCTGACTTTAATCCACATTCCTAATTAAATCCTTGCACATTTTTCCAGCCATTCTCACCATCATTTCCTGGCTTCTAATTCTCCCGCTACGCAGATTGTGTTTGCAGCACGGTGTATAAATACTGCAGAGTAGGTGGCCTCATGATGGAAACACAGACATACAGATATCAAAGGAACAGCTCCCTACGTTCAGATTCTACACACATTATTCAGGTTCTGTGTGTTTCACAGATGTGTCTGAGCACATGTGTGTCTGTGTATGTGAGGTGATGCATGTGCAAACATGCATGCCTGTCTGGAAAAGTGTGCGTGCATGTCATGCAGCAGGTGAAAACATATGGCAGCTCTGTCTATATATTCTCACAGAAACAAGGGCAGTAAAAGTTTTATGTCGGCCTGGAGATGTTTATATGAATCCCTAAATCAACACAGGGATTAGTGCTTCCATGCAAAGACTTTTCTTTCTCATTCTCAGGGCAGTTGAAAGAAACAGGAACAGGCGACATGGACCTAAAATCATTATCAGCCCTCTTATGAGACTATTAGTGTACTATAAGTGTACATATGATCTTTTTTTCCTGATCCAGTTCTCATGAACGGCTTCGTCTCAAATGGCAGTGTATGGTCTTATCTTCCAATGTGAGAACTGTCTTATGATCGTCTTCTTTTTTTCTGAAGGAGAGCAGAAGAAATTTAACTAAATATAGTTCACTTTTCCCGCTTTCTGGAAGAACTCCATATCAATTTGGACATGCCAATCTTCATTATACAGCCCAAAGAGGATTAGTCTGGCAAGAAAATTGCGCCAAGGTCTTAAAGTCTAAAAAAATGAGAACAAATCACATAACTGTCACCATTTGCTGTGTGTAAACTTTTGCCCTGTTACATCATGTTTTGTGATTTATTCGTGTGTCCTGATTGCCAGCACGACCCAGGAGCCGAGCGTGGGAGCGACGACTGCAGCTGGTGAAAGCTGTGTCATCCTGCGGTGGCTGTACGCTGGAACGAACAGCTGACTTGTAAACTGGAAGCAGAAGTGCACAAATGACCCAAATCAGCATGTGGAGCGGGATAAAGTCAACATTTAGAAGATACCTCTGCAGTCCATGGAAAGCCATAACATTGCTCTCACACTTAGGCCCCCGCCGAGGATTTCATATGTGGTTTTTTTTTAGCCACTTGGGGGCAGCGATATGGTCCATGTGCTGAAAGTATAAGTAAGCAATTACCTATACACGTTGGGCTCTGGTTTGGGTCCCCATCATCTCTCGAGATAAGCTCTCTGTTCAGTTCAGTACAGTTTATTTCGGTCATATTGCTATTCCAGATGGGAAACTTGGCCTTCAAGTCGGTGGTTGAAGTTAAAAGATAATAAACAGCAGGAGTACAAACACAAAATCAAATCCCAAAAAAACAAAAAGACCCAAACATTTCCTTAACATACTATACACAGAACACAATAATGCAGAATAACAATCTAAAGTGGTAAAGTTATATGTGCAAATTAAGCAAAGTTGAGGAACAGGAAACAAAGGATGTTTTACAGCTCTTGTGTGGGTTGCCCCGCTGCTGTCTGCCTCTAAACCGGTAGCTAAAGTACGGATGAATGGCCCGACTTCCTAAAACTGAAGCCGTGGAACAGATCTGCATGCTCCATTTACTGTATGGTGGAACACCAGTGATCTTGAAAAGGAATTATAACGTTTTTCAGATTGATAGACAGCCTCTCTCAGTTCACAGTTACAGGACAAGTTACTCTGCCTGCCAATCCACAAACACCCATTTATTTCAGATTCAACAGAATATTTTACAAAAGGAAACAAAT
Source organism: Arrhamphus sclerolepis (assembly GCA_037176975.1). Taxonomy (NCBI): domain Eukaryota; kingdom Metazoa; phylum Chordata; class Actinopteri; order Beloniformes; family Hemiramphidae; genus Arrhamphus; species Arrhamphus sclerolepis. The sequence continues at coordinate 819,703 of JBAMYA010000010.1, forward strand.
GAAAATGGCATGGACAAAAAAAACACATCTATGGGTATTCTTGTCCACTCTTCCTGCTGCAAACTGCTCTCACAACTTCTCCTTCTCCACATCACTTATTTCAGATTGTTCTACAGAAGATCAATAGGATTAAGATCAGAGAACACAGAGGACCATTCAAGAAATGTCCAGCATTGGAAGCATTCATTCATAGGTTCTTTCAGCTGTGTGGACCCATGAGCTGGGAAAGAGAATCATCTTCCTAACATGATGTTTACCTTCAGGGTGGGTTGATAATCTTGAGACTTAAATGTGCCCTGCACAGATTTGTGCCAGCAAAGTAACATCCTTATGTTTTCACAGTATCAGGTGTGATGTGAAGACAA
>JBAMYA010000010.1:822354-837015 GCA_037176975.1 Arrhamphus sclerolepis
GGGGGGAGGAGGGGGGAGGAGGCCAACAGTCACTGTCAAGGGGATGGAAGGAAGGAGGGATTGAGGGTTTAAAAAAAAAAAAGAAAAGAAAAAAGAAAGTGTGAGATGAGGAGTGGGGTGGGGGGATTAGAGAGGTGAGAAGCTGGAGGAGGGATGAAATATATGAGGGGAGGGAGGATGCAGAAGTGGAAAGAGAGGAAGTTTGGAAAGCTTCACAATGAACGGAGGATGAAAAGGAGGGCGGGAAGGAGAGATGCAGGGTCGAATTAAAGATGAGCAGGATGGAGGAGGGGGGGAGGTAAAGATGAGAGGGACTGAGATGGAAGGAGAGAGGTGAGGAAAAAACGACTAGAGAGAGGTGAGAAGATGGAAGCAAGAGGGAGGATAAGAAGGGAGCGCTGTAAGTAAAAGAAGTGAGAGAAAAGGGAGGAAAAATCATAAAAAAGGAGTAAACGACAGGAGTAAAGGACAAATGAAAGAAGGAAGACAAGAGTAGAGGGAAAATACGCAGCACGAAAGAGCGATGGGAGGTGTGAGGAAGAAAAAAGTGAGGACACAATCAAGGAGGTAGAAGAAGAGAAGAAATGAAGAGATGAAAAAGAAGAAAGAGATGGAAAAGCACTTGAAATAATAAGAAGGAAGAAAGGAAGGAAGAGGAGGTAGGGAAGGAACTAAGGAGGCATGGATGTACTTTTAAGGAAAAGAGTTGAGAAAAGAATGACAGAGGAAGACATGATAGAGAGACCAGGACAGGAAAAAAGACAAAGAGAAATGAAAATGGAGTTAAAAAAAAGGAAGTAAAGTAAAGAAGGATGAAGAAAAGGAGAAAAAGGGTGATAAAGGGCGATGAGCGGGGAGGAAAAGAGTAAAGGAGGAGAGAAAGGAATAACTGAGCAGAAAGGAGAGAGAAATGAGGAAGGAAGGAAGGAAGAAAAAGTGGAGGGACATGAGGAGTGAAGGAGGAGGGAGGGATGGACAGATGGAGGAGTGGGACCCCAGAGACGTGTCATTCATCACACCATCATGCAATCTGCACTTCTTCACCCTCTATCTCTCTCTTCCTTATTTTTGTCTTCGTCCCATCATCCATCCGTTCATTTTTTCGTTCCTTGTGCTTTTATCGCTCTCACACTTCCACTGTCTTCCCGAGTCCATCTCTTCGTTTCCTTCCTTCCTTCCTTCCCTCCATCCATCCTTCACTCAGTACTTTGGCAGCCGTTTTTAGGTTTCAGTATTTCTTCTGGCGACATCCCTCCTTTTTTCTCTCCATTTTCCCCTCCATCGCTCACTCTTGCCATTTTTTTTCTCCACTTTCTTTGGCAAACGGAGAAGAAAAATATGTTTTTATTTTTTCCCCCGAAAGATAAAGATGTGAATGGAGGGATGGATAAAAAGAGCGGTGTAACAAATAAAAAGAAAAAACAGGAAGACAGCTGTTGAAAAAAATGGAGTGAAAATAAATGGAAAAAGAAAAAAAGAATGTTTAACCAAAAAAAAGAGAGATGGGAATAGAGTGATGGAGCGACGGAGAGGACTGGTGGGATGAAATAGAGGAAGAAACAACGGATGAGAAAAACAGACAGAAAAAAGGAAAAAAGAGGGGGAGTACGAGGAAGAAATGAAAGGACAAAACTACAGGAGATGCTACAGTGAAAATGAGTTTTCTAGAATGGAGTGAAGGTGAAATCTAGATTTTATTTATTTCTATTTTCTACTTTGGCCAGAATTTAAGACGAGGTCTTGTCTCGCCGTCGTCATGCGCGTCTGCTCGGCAACAACTCTGCGGCGTTTAGCATCTAAACTTTTCCTCGTTGGCCGTCCTAAACACCGGAGGAAAACCAGCACAGGCTGGCTCCAGAAGAAAAAAGAAGAAAATCCACTTTCTGGAGCGGCTTCAGGCAGAACTCAGACCGGACGGAGCTGAAGCGGTTACTCTTTCAATACCGATCAATACGTTACAAAAGTTATGGATTAGATGACGATAAGTTCACAATTTAAGGAACTTTAATGCAGTAAACCAGACTTTTACAAGGGTTTCACATACTTTTTCCTGCCATTGGACACGTTAAGTGATAAACTGGCACTTGATCGGTATTATTGATCACCCTCACTGGAAAACAAAAACCACAGCCTTCAGTTTGCTCATGTAACAGCTGTCCTAAACTAAACAATAAAAAAAAAACCCAGACACACCAGAGTGATTAAACAACCATGAGCTGAAGCACATTGACCTTAAAATGAGTTTTATTCTCTGTTGTTATGAAATCGCTGGAGTTAACAGCTGAGTATATCCAGACTTCCAACCTCCATGCATCATTAATGACAGATCCTCATTCACTTTATTATTTATTACTATTTATCAGCTAAAAAGAAAAAAATCTGTCCTGTTACTGGGGCGTTCTGGTCATATATGAACATTTACAACGCAGTGGTTCAAAGCTTTAAAGACATGTGACATTCCTTTGCTTTGAAATGATGCAACAATTGCAAATTAATTTTCTGATACATGTTTATCTGCAAATATGTTGTTTTTTGTATAATTTCACCCTGAACTAATTGTTCAGGTTTAGGGAAATATACCATTTGGACTTTTTTTTTTTATATATATTAAGAATGTAAATGACCTTTGTTGTCATGGCAACGACAGGGAAGATGGGGTCGAGGTCAGAGGCTGACCCATCCATCTGCCCTGACCTCCTTCAGCAGACTTCCACCACCTCACCACTAGATGGTGCTGCAGCGGAGAAACTCATCGGAGACGCTTTTCGAACTAAACTGTGATCTCAGTGAATTACGAGCTCGAGTAAGAGATTGAAGGAATAGAAACTTGGTGCGTCTCACCGGTGTGGGACAGCAGGTTGGGGGACAGCAGGCCCGGGAGACCCGGGTGCAGAAGCCTGGGGCTTTCCTGGATCCCTGCACCAGAGCAACGCTTGGGAGGACGGCCCGGACGAGAGCTGGAGGGAGAGACACAGAAGGAGATTTAGTTTCCAGGACACAAAATCAGATCGTCGGCGCCCGAGTAGAGAAACAGAGCCACGACATCATCCGACGCCAATCATGAACACAAAGAAAATCGCTAAAACGGTAGTGAAGTTAGATTAAACATTAATTTTTCTCGTTCATCAGTCAGGTTTGACGAATAAAGTCAAACTGTATCAGTCATATTCTTTCCAGCTTACTAAAACACTGCTTCATACCTGAAAAGTAATTCAATCAAAAGTTGTGTTTTGGATTCGGCGTTTAGGACAAGAGGCCTTGAATTTCCTTTTCAACCAGCTTGAGTCTGGTGCTGGAACCAGTTCACACCAGTTCTGCTTTGGAGTCTTTTAAGATCTGGGTTGCTTTTCCACACAGAAATCCACGCCAGATCCACGTCATGACATCATCACGTTTCATCCAGTGTTGAACCTCCTTCACGCCAGCATCCAAAAGTAGTTCAGTAATGAAGATCCAAACCTCGTCAATTCCAGATGCTGACTGGTTTCTAGGAACGGATACAAACAGGACTTAAACCAGTGGTGAAGGATCCACAGACGCCTGAGCAGGAAGCGTTCAAAAATAGCAAGCTTCCAAATGTTGACGGGGTGTTTCACAACTAAAAACGTGATTTATCCCTCGATATGAGCGGATCCATCAACACCAACAGGCGATACTGAAACCCCAACAATGTCTGTTAATAAAGATTTAAACTTAGTTGAAAATGGCTGCTCTGAAACGCGTTTTCTAATGCGTGTTGGTGTTCGCAAACACCGACTGCTGGTTTGAAAACATTAAAAGTTGGTCTTCCGTTGCTGGAATGTAGTTCAGGAAGACGATCTTCCCTACACTGGAACTGCTTTGGTGGAAAAGAGTCTCAAGACTATCAAGGTACCCTGGAGTGAAACGTACCAATTAATCGACCCACCTCCAACGTCAATGATGGAAGCAAAACCTTGTTATGTGACTTATAAGCAGGAAGAAAATCACACAGAAATAGTTGAGTTACATGGTTTTTGGTCACTGCAACACAACAACAGTGGTCTGAAATTGCATTTTAATCCAAAATAACAAAAGCAAAAGACTATTTCAGGTATTAATGCAACAGAAATCAGGGGTTAAAGGAATAAAATCCATAAAACAATCTTACATAACGCTCTTAACTGACAGCTGCTCTTCGACCCTCAGGCAGACCTGAGGAACCATCTTGGATCAAAGACTGAAACCACGTCAGAAAAGTCACTTCTTTTAAAGTTACATATGTAGACTAGGCTAAGGGACAACCAAAAGCTTGAGGACGGTGAGAAGAATACGTCCTTATATATAAAATATCTGGTTTGTCCTTCTTCTTGGCTATGCTAACCATAGATCTCACCTCAGTGAGTGTTGAGATCTACTGCACTTTCGTTTTAATTAATGCTCTACATCGTAGCTGTCAAACTATTTCATCCTGAGCCACACAATCACCATGGTTACCGTTAAAGAGACGGTTGTTCTTTACTTTCTCAATTAGCTATGTCGGCAGATTTCCCGCTAGTTGCTGGACTTTTTCATAAAAGAAGAATTCACACAAGTAAACAAACAGAAATTGTGACCTTTTTTCATAAATTTAAGACTTTTGTAATAAAATCACAAATTTTTCTTGTATAATTGAAAATTTATAAAAAAAAAAGATTTTTTTTCCTTTAAAAAAAAACTGTCTAATCTAGAATTTCACGTTTTCCATAAAATTGAGGATATAGCACGAAAATCACTTTTTTTCTTCCTGTAAAATGTTGACTTTTTTCCAAAAATAGCAAATTTGACAAGATTGAGACTTATCGTACAATCATATGTTACAGAATTTGGACTTTTTGACTTAAACTTAACTTGTTGGAAGATATCAACGTTTTTGCAACATTTTGACATAAATTTACAAATTTGTAGAATTGCAGTTTTCTACAAATTCAACATTTTGTCCTAAAATCACTAATTTTTATTCAAGAAACAACAAAAAACAACAAGTTGCAAACATTGGTTAAATCTTGACTAATCCAGCTGCTCTCTCCACCTCAGTTATTCCACTTTCTGACGTCAGTATGTGAAATCCAGAGGATTTTTCAGATGTTAGGCTTGAAGGGACAACGTTGACAACAGCAGCGTTGGTTGTCAGACATTAGTCTTCGCTTCAACACGCGTGGGCCTAAACGCCACTTTAAATGCAGTTGTTTAAATGGTGCATAAACGCCACCCACTCAGAGCACCTCCAGCGCGTTGTGCCGCAATAATACTACATCCATGTAACAAAGTTTCCATATTGATTCTAATCTGCAGATAAAAGAAAGAAAGAAAAACAGCTTTTAGATGTAGAACCAGATCATTAACCAGTTTATGGTTAAACTTGAGTTTCTACGTACTGATGTCAACATCTTTGAGAATAAAACCGGCTTCTGACCGTTTCCGTTGATCTTTGTACATTTTCTTTTTTAATTATTCATGGCCAGTCTTTCACATCAAAGGAACTGCTGGCTAAAAGACGAAGATTTTAGGGAGATGTTCACAAAAGATTTTAAGAAAATGTTGACAACCCCGTTGAGATAAATGTTAACGCTCGTTAAAAACGACATCCTCTTCACGCAAACAGAAAAATGCACGTTCTCCCAATGCAGCTGAAACTCGAATAAAAACACTCGACACGCTCGAGCATCCCTACTCGTTTCTGTCTCACACACGTAACCTGCTCCATTATGCATATGCACGCAAGCATAAATAACCACACTCAAAGACAAGAATACAGTAACTGCACACAAGCAATTTAACATAAAGGAAGGTACTCACACACACACACACACACACACACACACACACACACACACACACCGAGGAGGTGCACATGCAGGCCAACTCTCTGCAGGGTGGCTAAGTAACAGATGGCCGTCCAAAGTCATTTACACCTAGAGAGAGAAAAAATAAAACCTGTATATGACAAACACCACAGTGTCACCGCATGAGAACAGAAAAGAAAAGAGGAAACCCAAAATGTATACGTGGTCGCTTAAATAAGGGCATAAAACTGAAATATGCGGAATAAGAACACTGCATCTAAGCTTACCAAAAAAAAACTAAACGGAGCAAAGCAAAAGTCACACCACGCATCAGTTCCACTCAAAGATATTTGAATCTGAACTGAAAGTCGTCCTTTCGATCTCCTCTCAGCTGTAGATGTGCTTGGGATGCGAATTTCAAACACACGGTTTAACTCTATATGATCATTTAATGAATATTTCAAAGAAGAGAAATGATTGATGTGCAAGATTACATCGATCACCGGTTCTGAAAGTCGGTTTTCGATTGATTTTCGATTAACCCTAGGTCGAAGCGTCCACATAGTTCTTAGGCATGTTATTCCCTTCAAAGCTAAGGTGAATCGTTACCATGGTGACGCAGATGGAAGCCAGTCAAGTGTGAGGATGCTGGATGTTGCTGTTGGTTTGAAAACTGAAAACCAAATGTCTGAGCTTTTGGATCTAGCCCTAGTCTTTCCCGATGACTGGATATCACTATGGACGGACCCTAGTCATTGGTTTCTATAGGGACCAAACCGATTTTTGCATCAGGCAGCACCTACTGGTCAGTGGAGGAACTGCAACAAAGTGTATTTCCTCTCTGGGCTTCAGTCCAGCGGTGGGACAGTTGCCGCTTGCTTTTTCCTCACTCGCATTTCCCACATTTTTATTCAACAACTTCAACTGAAATGAATTATACTTTATCCCATTTTAAGCACTGGACAATCCTTTCACTGGTATCATCCTGGCCACAGCCAAAAAAGAAAAAAAAAAAAATATATATATATATATAATGGTATGTGATGAATATGCAGCTTTCATGTGATGGCCCAACAAAGAAATAATGGTTAAGCAAAATGAAGGTTTGTTAATGTACCAGTCCAAAAAAATAAATAAAATCAGATTTATCAGTTTTAGATCAATTCATTATTGCAACCAATCAAGTCAGAAGAAAAAAATGTGTCTACTTTCAAGTCAGTGTTTCTTTGAAACAACTAAAAAGTGAGTATTTAAGGACATTGTCCCTTTGGTAACTTTATATTCACGCAACTTTCAGGCATAAAGTCAGCTAATGGTTAATTGCTAATACGCAGGTCTGGACTGGAACGCTGTCACACATAGCAACAGTAACCACAGAGGGCGGGGCTTAGGGAAGAGTTACTACAGTACCAGACCTGACAAGAGAGGATGTCGGTCTTTTCAGGAACATGTTGAGTAAATCGGTCAGATCCCACCGGGAGCGGTGGAGTGTGTGTTTGTGTGCGCGCTAAAAGATGTGAAGAGAAAAAAAAAGCGGCTGCAAATGTTTTCGGGTGTGATCCGTATGTGAGAAGAGAAGGAAAAAAAGATACTCAGAAAGACGAAGAGAGGCAGAGGAGCATGAAGAAATTAAAACATGAACGCTCACTTTTCCTCTGAACTCTGCTTCACCTCTTTCTCCTTCAATCACACTCACACACAGAAATATCTTTGTAATAAACACACTATTCGAAGTGTACTGAACACTGAAAGACACACACACACACACACACGCACACACATGCACACAGGTGTTTGCTTTCAAAGCTCAAAGTCTTTCCATCAACAATCCCCTGCTACCTTTCAACTGCTGCTTAAACACAATGGATACATGTTACAGTACCAGGTGTGTGTGTGTGTGTGTGTGTGTGTGTCTTCATCTGCATCCATCCATGTGTAAGCAACATTAAGGTGTGTGTCCACGTGAATTTGTGTGTGTGTGTGTGTGTAAGAGTAAAGGACACATGATATTGCCTTCTCATTAGCCTTACAGTTCTTTGTTCAGAGTAATGACTGCAGTGTGTGTGTGAATGTGTGTGTGTGTGTGTGTGTGTGTGTGTGTGCGTCCCGTAGGGTTGCCATATGTTGGGCATTAATCCTCGTCAACGGTCCACTCTCCTCACCGCATCGAGCTCAGGAACAAAAGAACAGGTCACACACACATCACACACAATTCACATAAGAAGCGCTCACCTTAAAAAAAACAAAACACACACACTCACATACTACACACATGTAGCCACGGTTACACACAGCATGTAAAAGTCCGGCTTCACACACAGAACCCTCACAGGCAGCCCACTGACCTACATTCACTTTTTAACCTCTTAACCTTGACTGGATTCAAACCCACAAAAAAGGAACCAATACATTTTTTCTTCGTCCACTGGTTTCCTCACTGGGACAAGTAAACGAGCCGCGTTTTGGGTCTAACGAGCGCTAACGTGAGTTAATGTTGTACGTTCAAGTGAATTCTGGTCTCTGGCACACATGGAAGAGGTGAACTGTGCTCTGGTATGGTGCGGTTTTACATGTATGCACCGTGTGCACGACAGATGTGGCAGTTCGTTTCACAGCATGGCAGCGTAGCCCAGATAGGGCCGGACCTGGATACTGGGACGTCTGAATGTTTGGAAAGTGGACTTCCAATGCGTAGAGTTGTTTGCGCTTTTGCAAACAGTCAGTTCCATGTAGCGCCTAATGTGTCACCAATCAAAACCCAACATCTGAAGATTAAAACCCAGAATCTGTAACCAAGGAATCAAAATCTGTACCCGACAGTTCAATCACCTTTCTCAGTTACACTTTACTTTCCTCGCCATCATTTCTAAAAAGAGTCTCCATTTTCAAATCGTCTTTCTCAGTTTTGCTTTCTTATTTCAGCATTGCGACTGTGATGAGTGTCAAATCACGCCAATCAACAGCAGAGGAGGCGGGACATAGCCGAGATCCAGAAGCTCATTGGCAGCTGAATGACTCAGCGTTTTATACGTCAACGTGTCAAACCTCTGCTGATAAACGCAGTGATGCCAAAGTAGCGACTTTATCACTGTATTAGTGAGTATTCAGAAATTCTTTTTAAAAAAACAAACAAAAAAAAGACTTTTGGGGGCCAGCGTGAAAGCACGAGTACCATTTGTAAATTAGATGGGCTTCATCCACCACATGTTCAAGTCTTCAGCAGTTGATGATGCTGGTTTAAATCACCGCAGTTCCTCCACTGCAGCCATCTTATTCGCTTACTATACTATACTGTAGAATTTAAACTGACGATTACAAAGAATGCCGCTGAGCAGCAGAAAGACAGTTTGGAGTGGGTGAGAATTGTTTAGAATTTAGACGCGACACCAAGGATGAAGAATTCAGTGGATTCAGTGAGGCAGAAGGAGATTGGGAACCTAACAAACTTGTTATGTTGATATATTTAGCCTATGTTCTCCGGGCTGTTGTGTAACTGAATAATCTTTACAGATTAATTGTTCATTCTTGGATTCTTGTGTTTCAAGAACAAATGTGTCTTATAGACCGATGGGACTTATTTGTTTATTTTTTTTTACCTCTTAAAGATGTGTTTTTTGTGTTTTTTTATGACTAATACTCGACGTATAGCCAAGAAAATACGCTATATGAGCGTCAAAGGAGGGTAGCTGCTGAGCAGATTCAAATTTGCCAGTGGTACATCTAGATTTCTACGCTACCACATGAGGAGTTTTGGGTCAAAAGGGGTATATAAAAAAATTGTTTGCTGTTGTTTAAACTTTTGCCGATGAAGATCCAAGTCGTATTGCTACATTTCTGCTTAATAATTCCTGATGGAGTGCATGGAGTGCTTTACCCGTATACTCGTATACCCGTATACAGAAATGCGTTTTACGAAGAATGCACTCATACACACTGAGATGCGATTTCTACCCCTTCTTCTCAGATGATACCAACCACAGATGCTACTTTGAGACAACCAGTAGCAACATGTTTGACAGCTTGTTTAATCGCCACCGTCAGTGGAAATGAAAACACCTTTCTTCAAGTCCAACGTTCATTTAGGTTTTCATAAACGTTAACATCCAGACTTGTGCTGTGCACATGATTGGAAATTATTACTGGCTTTACTAAGTTGGGATTTCATCTAAAGATTAAAAGGTAGCATCTATATAGCGAATGATTTGACCTTTTGGCCCATTGATTGTGATTTAACTGTACAGTTTTGTTCCCAAATATCAGTAATCAGTGTAAAGTACACTGATGCCAGAAGTGATTTGAAAAAAGGACAGCACAGATAAAAGACGCTCTGCACCTCGTCTGCATCATCATTAAAGTGGCGGTGATTAAATTTAAATATTTCTCCAGATGTATTAGCATGTCTTGATGACCTTTTTATTTTTATAGTTCCACAGATTAAAAACTCTACTGCAGACATTTTACAAACACACACCCGACCTGATGAGCCACCTTGAAGTAAGTCTTCCCACCCTGACACACGCGCCCCCTCGACTGTCTCCCCAAATGGCCGTCACTATGGTGACGGAGCCTTGATCAATACTCCGTCATTGGCTCTGATGGCCGGTCAGGGTCAGTCACGCACGCACACACACACACATACATGCACAAACAGGCATGGCGGTGAATAAGCACGGACTCGATAACGCGTTTGACAGATTGATTTAGTTCAGAACGTGCAGAGGTCACACACACCTACACACACACACACACACACACACACACACACACACACACACACACACACACACACACACACACCTACACAGTGTAGTTTATCAAAGCCTGATGCGGTCAGTACTCGGGGGTAGAGCCAGGGGTCAACCTTGTTTTAACTAAAATCTTTCATCTTCTCTTTCCTGTCTTTCATCTCTCCATCAGTGCGCTGATCTGTTTACCTCCTTATTTTATTTCTTTTCCTCATTTTTTTTTTTTCTTTACCTCTGCTCTTCTTCTTTGGTCGGTTTTTAGTTTCAGTCCTGTCAAATCTGAAGATTAATTTTTTGCCTCTTCTCCGATTTGGTTTCCCACATTTCCCCCCCTTTTTTTTGTCTTCTTTTGTCTCCTGATGAATGAAACCTATGATTTATTTTTGGTGTCCATGTACATGTAATTTAGCATAATCGGCCATACATTATCAGCATTATTTAGTTTACACATGAACCTTTCAGTTTCCTGTACAACAAATGTTCCTTTGTTAATCTTTATAGCTAGTTTTTTTGTTTGTTTTTTACTAATAGACAATTTATTTACTTTAAAGCAACTCCACCTAAGATTTTGCTCCCTGGTTGAGTCGGGCTGAAAATGCAACGTCACCAGGATGCAGGCCACTGATTGGGCAGAGAGTGATGTCATTTATGAGTCATGAGAGTGACTCCTTCACACCCGCCATATTTAAAACTCAGCAACTGCCAGTTACGTTACCTTGACAACTTAATTTTTGCAACTAAACTTTGATACAGCAAGCCTTCTCTGTGGTGCAATGTGGACGCCTCAATGTCCTCTATTATTGTTGTCGCATACGTGACCAGAGTTGCTGCATATAAAGACGTCACCGTGATTCGGGCCGCCTTACCGTGAAGACTACACCCACATCAAGGTGGTACTGAATTGTAATGGAAAATGACTGGAACTGAGGCGAGCTGAGCCGAGTAGTTATTAGTGGAAAAGGGCCATAACTGACTTGCAGCCCTTCACAGTTATCATGTACACTAGATATCTTATGGTTAGCGTCTGGCTAACTGAACACCGTGACCATGGTAGCCATGTTGGATCATAATAAGTGAGTTTGAGTTGCTTGTCTTTCTGCAAATTTGCTGCCAAATATCAGTAGTCTGCTCGTCTGTTTTAGTTGTGGATGTATTTCACTTTTCCTCAATTGTACTTGGGGACACATCAACGGTAAAAACAGTAAAGATGTGAAGAAGCAGCTTGTCTGATTGTATGTTTTTGTCTGGTAATCTGGCAATGCTTAAATCGGGGTCACAGTCTTAGCATCGGGAAACGGACACCCGCCCAGCTGTGGCGTAAGTGTGATTTGTCCAGTCGAAAGTTGAACTACAGCTTAAAATAATTGTAGAAACTTTCTTGGAGGTGGTCTCGACTTCCGTTGTGTTGCTTTAATGTCATCACATCTGCTGGTGTTTGAGCGAAACAAATACACATAGATAGTTAGCTAGATAGTTAGCTAGCTCTGCCTTCCGTCTCAACCCAAACACACCCCATCATGAGCATAGTGTCAAAGTGTCAAAAAAAAAAAAAGATGAGAAAACTATTCTGGGCTCGGTTATACATACTGTAGAATCACTTACCGTACCTTTAAAGATGTAGAAGGCTAATAAACATCTCGCGTGTTTTTGGGTCTTTAATCTCTTGTCATGACGCATTCAGAACTGCAAGCAAAGATTAACAGCCACATTTCCTTTTAGTTAAAGGAGTTCTGACTAAAACTTATTTTTAAAAAAAACAACAAAAGAAAAACAAGAGTGCTCTTTAAAAATTTAACTGGGATTCAAATCCTGTGTCAAGATGAACTTTGTGGTTCTGATTAGATATTAATAAAGTCAACATGATGTGTCCCGTGCTGCAAGTCACTTTCAATAATTAACCAAAGTCCGTGACTTGTCTAAAAGAAAACATTAAAAAGGTTTATCGTGATGTTGTTCTTTCAAAACTTGGAAAGAAAAACTCAGTGTTGCCAGAATTAATACAAAACAATGACGTTTGCCAGGTGTGTCTTTTTTTTTCTTTATTTTTAACTGATGGTTTGACAAAGCTGCCAATGTGCTCTCAGAAACCAATCAATCAATACCCGGACTGTTCAAGGTCAATGCTAATAGTTACGTTGGCGGAGGAGGGACTGAAAGAGCGTTCTTGGTTATTTCGTAACTGAATGTAGTTTTAAAACACCAGAATGTAGTTCTTCTAACTTAAAAATTCATGGTTTATTGATCACAACAGAACATACTTATAAATACAGAGAGCGTAAAATCCATTAAAACAAATCATGTAAAAATAGAAGAGTCGGTGTAAATTTTTATGCTCAGTTAAAGTGTAGATGTTTATAAATATGCGTTAGCCAGCTAGCTGAGCTGAAGCCCTCCCGACAGTAAAATATTCCTTCAAACAAAGATGAAACTGATATTTTAACACGTAAAAAGTCCTTTGTGCTGCTTTGATATGATCTAAATGTACTTTAGTATTTATCTGCATTATATTTGGGTTGCATTATGGTGTTCTGTTTAACTGAAGTGTGCCGTTTATGGCTATTTATGATTAGTTGCTTCTGTTCTGGTTCTCTTAAAACCCATCCATCCATCCTTCCATCCATCCATCCGTTTCCCTCTGACCACTCCTTCCCTCTTCTGTCCTCCCCAACCTTGAGGAAAATGATGTCATAACCCCTGCCAGCTGATTACCTTTCTCTCTTTCCATCAGAGCTGCTCTGGGTCGGTGGACATTTATACGTTTCCTTCTTTCCATCCATCTCTTCTTCTCCTTCTCCTTCTCCCCCCCCCCCCCTCACACATCTCTGTTTTCTGTGTCCCCCATGTCTCTCAGCCGTCATAAATTGTGTCACTGTCTTATATCCTCCCTCTCTGTGTGTCTTTACTCTTTGTTTGTCGCAGAAGAACAATCTATTCTTTTTAAAGAGACACCAGAGAAATGGGATATATGTCGGTCCACACACACACTCGCACAGAGACGCATCATAATCATGGAAGCTCACGGACTCACGAGAAAGAGAGACGAGAGAGAGATGGATGTTTACTTTCCTCTGGGCTTCCGCCTCTTTGATTGGACAGATGAATGACTTCATTGTGTGTGTGTGTGTGTGTGTGTGTGTTTCCTTCTCTTTCTTTTTCTGTCCATCTTTCTTTTCAACATTGAGAGGGGAGAGGTAGAAAATAAAGAAAGACAGAGAGACAGGGGTAGGGTGAGGTAAGCAATAATAAGTATTGATTGATAAGGGAAGTAGAGCGAGAGCATTAGAGGAGGAAAAAAAAAATCACCTTAAAACAGAATGGAGGAAAACAGCGAAACTGTATTGATTAACTGGTGACACTTTTCTCCCTCCTTTCATCCCTTCTTCTTCCCTCTATCTATTACTGCTTAGCTCTCCCATCCACCACTTATTTTCTCACTTCTGCTTAAACTGCAGCTCAATATATTCTTCCTTCCATGTACTTATTTTCCATCCGACTCTTCATTTAGCAGACCATCCCTCCCGTCCTTCCTTTTTTTTTTTTTTATCATCCATCTATTTGTCCATTTACCACCCTTCCATCTATTCATCTTTCAGTAACACATTCATCCATCCATCACTTATCCATCCCGATATCGGTGTGAACGTCTATTCATATCTTTATCCACCCTTCCATTGACCTTTCATTCAGTCACTTCTTTTTTTGATTTGTTTTTCATTTTTTACCATCAGTCAAGCCATCCATCCCTCCATTCATCCATCCATCCCTCCACCAACCATATCTATCACACCAAATTTATCATCTAATTCATGTGTCGAACTCAAGGCCCACAGGCCGAATCCAGGTCTGCATCTTCATTTCATCTGGCCGGTTAGAGCGCAAAGACGATCATAAACTTCTAACGAGGACGTTTCCGAGGAAATTTCAGTACGACTGTAGTTTGATTCGGTTCTGACATCAGAAAGTGGAGCAATTGAGGTGGTTTATGTCAAAAATTCAAATGTTTCCAACGGAAAGTTGCTCATTTCTGCCAAAACTGGAAAATTTACTTACACACACATACATACATACATACATACATACATACATACATACATATATATATATATATATATATATATATATATATATGTATG
>JBAMYA010000010.1:837115-850524 GCA_037176975.1 Arrhamphus sclerolepis
ACAGAAAGCATGACTACAGGTAAAACTGACCTTCAACTTCTCTTTGCAGAAGAAAATTGTTAAAAACAAACAAACAATATCACATTTTATTTTGCCTTGAAAGTGACCTGACTTGTGTACCTGCACATGGAATACTTGTGATTTTTCCAAGTCACTTTTAGGTTTTCATATAAATAATACATTGCATCCTTTATCAACAGTTTCAGTGGAAATTTGTGGGAGGGATGAATACATTTGTTATCACTATGATCATTTTGGTTACCACTCAGCTGTATTGATTTTTTACTGAGCATCATCAATCAGGGCATTTATAATGGATGCTGTCTGAGAGCTCATATCTCCCTTCAGGGAATCATCACACCAGGCTTGGGTCAAGCAGAGATTTGATCTGTTGTCAGCTAGATGAATTGATGTTTTTCTCTTCACTCACTGTACCTTACACGCACACACACATACACACAAAAGTTAGAGACTGAAGGTAAAGGTGAGTAGGTATAGTGAGAACTCTGAAGTAGTTTGTCAGCCTTTAAGACTCAAAGCTTTTAAAATATTCAGAGCCATCCTCTATCACCTTTCGCCCTGTTTGCTTGTTTAAGAAAAGACTGAAATGAAATCAATAGTGGTGCCAGTACTGGCTTCTATACCAGGCATCATCCAATATTTATACAAATGAGGCTTTACAACCTCAAATTTACCCTGCAGCCGCATGTTCACAGGGCCGTGAAGGATTTGAAGAGGATGAAATTCTGGACTGGATGTGAAGATGGAGAGTATGAAATAAATCTCCGCTCCTATCATGGTGGCTTCAGCAGTCATTTGCATTCACATGATATGACAAGTTAAGATTAACAGCCATGTTGAGTAGGACACCTTTGCTACCATAAATAGGAAATGGATCATAAATCCCACATGGCAGCTTTGAGCCATTTTCACACCCTAAAACACGACTCCAAACAAATAACTGCAGAGTTCAGAGCTTTTGTTACTGTCGCATTGCATGCTGGCACTAAAGGTGTTCACACGAGTTAATCAACCTGTTAATAGCCAAAAAGATGAAAGTGCATTCTGTGCACTATATTTCATGATGACAAGTATATATCTCTTCTTCACCTTTATTTTTCACTTATTCCAGTTATTGGTTTGATGGTAATGATTAATAGAGTTATTTTGCTGAGGTCCATTTCAGATAACCCATCCTCCATTGCGACTGGGAACAGATATGTATGAGGATAGACTCAGAGAAATTAATTTCAGTGTAGTAGTGAAAACAGCATTTCCAACACTAACAGAATGATTATGAATAGGATTTTACTTGAAAGAAATTCCATTAGTTGTAGAAGTCTGTAATTTAGTATACATGTCAGTGTCAGTCTATCAGTGCAGTTTTTGTGTTTTACTTTTTTGAGTCTTTATGGCAAATTCTTTTAATATTTTGACGAAGAACCATTATGAGAATATTCAGGAATTTTCAGTTTGAAATATTCCATGGCAGAGCATAACCAGTGGGATCACAGTTTAAGTGGTTAGAAAGTTGTTGCCATACCCCTCCCCATCAACATAATTGCTTAAATGACCTTAAATCTTCTGCATTTCTGCTCAAACTGGGGTTATCCTCCAGGCTCTGTAGCAGCTTCACCAAGACTCACCAATTTAAAACACACAAAACCACTGGCATCTGCACTCTTAATGCATATTTAAGGAAAACAGGATTACCATGGACATTTACATTATCTGATGAACTCGAAGATTTAAAGAAAAATATTGATATCAAACTAATTATGTAATGATTGTCAGTGAGTTCTTAAAACATTTTTATTCCTGCTGACTTACAAGTTGTAAACATTATCTTAATTTATCGCAAAAGAACACAAAACAATGCAAAAAATCTTGTTTTCAAAAAGGCTGCTTAAAATTCAGTATATCAATTTTGCCCCAGCTGTGGGAGTTTGCAGAACATGGTGCACAATGTCTAAAATGCAGCCACAGTATGATAATATGCACACTAGAGAGCAGTCTGAACCCCTTTTTCTGCAGTCATTTTGATCATCCACCCCGCCTTTCCCACAGCATACTGTTCATGTCAAAGGACCCAGGAAACACAACACCTGTCAGTGCACTAATTTGCACAATATACATCAGAGGAAGAAGGATATATACACACACCTCTAAATGGCCTTGTTTTCAACAAACATTTCACATCACATAAAAACACAGTGGCAAATACTGCATGTGCAAATCTTGCTTGAAGCTGGTGGATAATCTCTTCAGTGATTTTGATACTACTTGAAATATATTTTGATCTAAGTGTGCATGGTCTTGATGATTGTTGGCTTTGTGTGCTTCATTTGATAAAATGGGGCAACACTCCTCTGTGACAGCCAAAATGTGATAAGAGGCAATGAAAGGGCATAGCTTTAGATATTTGTCAGTCTACGTTCTTTACTTGGATGCTACACAAATAGTGGTATAATAAAATGATAATATCCTGCCTGATAAAATTTAAATATATCATTCTGCATTTGTTCACAAAGAGGCAATGGGAAATAATTTACACTAGTAGTGAGTCAACACAATGAATGATAAACCAACAAATGCAACTAAAACAGAGCTCTAAAATTCAGACCACGAATTTTACATCGGAGATGAGATGCAGATATCCCTCTGCCCCTTTTATTTTAGACTTTTTAATTCATTCATTTTATTTTTTATTCTTTTTTTTTCTTTGATACACTGCAGAGTCATGGCTCTCTGGTCAATGAGCACAGAGACTGCATCAGTTGCCGTTCGTCCTCTGTGACAAGCTTCAAGCTTCTAACTTCCAAATGACTTAACTGTGAATAGCAGTTCATTTATTTAAACATTTTTTTGTAGCTTACAAAAGTTATCACCTTTTTTTTTTATATTTATCAACATTTGCACATCTTCTTTTAACATATTTTACATGGACTTCCATTTTTACATTTTTAATTAAACATGTTCTGGATATTTTAAATGCGCATCAAATATTTTATCTACCATAATACAAATGTCTTTTTCTTTTCTTTTCTTTTATTTTTTCTCGTCCCTGCCAGCTAATTTAACAGGTAAATCTAGAGCCAATCACAGCTCTGTTTGGGCCAGAGGAGGAGGCACACCTGGGCGGGGTCACCTGTCAATCACATGGCTCCAACGACAACAACCACGAGAAAACAACCAAAAACATGAGAGATTTAAAAAAAATATAACTGGGATATGTTGGAAATCATATAAAGAAGGAATCAAAACAGCACAGTTGTTTTTTTTCTGTTATTTCTTTTAAATAAAAGTCAAGTGATGAAAGTGACAAAAGACGACAACATCTCTTGTTTGTTTTGTCGTTGTGTGCAAATTGATTAGAAGGGTTCATTTTAAACACAACCCCTGATTAGAACGATCAAAAATGATATGTATTTTTTAAAAGTGGGGTTGAAAACTTTCTATAGTTGCTGCACGCCTCCACCTCCCTCTATACCTCCCTCTGCATCCCTCTATCAGTCCCTTCCCTTTCTCCCTCCCTCCACGGAGGAACAGGTGTGCTACAGGACATGAGACAAAAACACTCCTGCATTTTTAACCAGCATCCATTAAATATTAAACACTGCACACACACACACACACACACACAGAAGAACACACAATCGCTGACGAGACAAGTTATACAGGTCGATGGGCTAACGTGTGTCTGCATGTCTGCGTGAGCGTGTATGAGTGTGTGATGGCTTTAAGCGTCATTACCTTACTTCCTTGGCATGTGGGTAAAGCAGCGCACACACACGCAGACGTGCACACACACGTGCACACATGCACACACACAGGCAAGGATAATTCATACAAGCATACACGGTCCTCTCACATGTTAGCATTTAAGAGGTAAAACTATAACAGACTCCATGTTGTCCCCCCCAGCCCTCCCCTCCCAGTCCGTCTCCTCCCCCCACCCCCCCCACCCCCAGCTCTTTGAAGTGCTCCATAACAAACTATAACAACAGGAAGTTTTCAATGCGCCACATTGAGAAGGAATGTCACATATGGTATGAGCGAGGGAGGGACGGAAGACCAGAGGGAATTAGGGAGGATTAAAGTGGAGATAAAGGGATTTTTTTCTCCTTTTTTTTTAATATTGATAGAGATGGAGTCAAATGTTCTGCTTTGCTAAGATGAAAATGACATTTTTTAATAGCGCCAGAAAAAAATCTGTCTGTCCTTTTCATGAAACGCTTTTGTTCTGGTCTTGTTGAACACGCTCGGCCGTCCACAAACACTTTCGGGGTCCACGAGTCTACGCGGTGCTGTTTTATTTTCTCTCCAGTCGTACGCGGTCACACAGCCGCCCTAAAACAATCAACAAATTTACCTAATTTGGAGAAAGGTCTACATCGCCAGCACGTCCTCTCTACTTCACCGGCTCAGTCCACTTTACTTTACATCACTAAAAAGAAAGTTAATTATTATTAACTTGCGCGGGTATATGAATTACCTTTTTGGTATGCATTTGTTAATGTGAATCCATGAAGCAGTCAGTTGTCCCCAGAGCAGACATTCAAGGATTTATCCGGCTAAAAGGTGCAACAAGCCACTTTAGAAAGCAGCCAGAAAACAAAACAAACCGTAAACTCTGAGCTCCTCTAGAAGTTTACTTAGACCCCGGTTCTGTCACTCTTTCCTCGGTTTATTTAATGAAGGAAAATTCTGGACATTAGCTCACTTCAGACCGTGTGGCATCATTTTCATGCATGAGCAACCAGCCGCGCTTGAGCATCACAGACAGCAACCCACATAGAAGCAGAGCCGGTGTTGCCAGATTGGGTTGTGCAATTTCCACCCAATCACACCCACAAACTCACAGTCTTCAGCGAAAAAAGCAAAAAAAAAAAAGCCATTTGATCTGGAGGACTTACAGCATATAAAATGTAGAACAGTGAGTTGCGTAAAGCATCATGCTTGTAAAAAATTAACATCATATATACTAAGTTAACCAGCAACAAAGAGCAACATATATAAGCCATTAAAGCTTCCGCTCCTTCCTGTAGTGCTTTTAATATTTTCCGTTTTGATATGATTCAAAAATCGCTTTACCTTTAAAAGAAACAGTCTTTTCAACTCTGAAATGTATCATTTGCCAGTAAATCAGCCAATAATCGTGCATTTATTTGTTCACTGAAAAGCCTGAAGTCAGGTCGTTTTCACGTATGTTTGTCCACACCAAACTACAGCGCCACATCTGTCAGCAGCAGTCTTGGCAAAGACGCATGTTTCCATGGCAACAGGCCTGAAGCGAAGAACTGAGGAGCACGATGACAAACTAACTACGCGTCGTAGGTCCAGAGTTGGTCCTTCTGTAATATTTATTCAAGCTAAATAGCTTGTTAATGAGTTCAGAACCCACGACAGAGACATGGACCAGGTTCCGTAGAGGTCCACACAAATTCGTTTTGTGGGGTTTGTCCTGGTGATGGAGACATGCATCGAGGATTTAGTAAAAGTACCCCGGACCATCGCAAATGGAGCTCTGGGTATCTTTTCCAGGGAAACATCAACACGTCGACTGTGGAAGCCAGGGATCGAACCAACTTTACGACCGCTCTACCTCCTGAGATCAAAGTTATCATTGCGTTTCTCTGGCGCATTAAAAATTGATGAGAAAGATGTTCTCTCTTTCTTTTCTTTTCCTGGCTGTGACGCCATAACATATCAAGAGGGCTGTGAAGTAAAGCTTTGGCATTCCCTTCAAGGTTTGCAGTTAAATGCTATAATGGTGTCACATATATGAAAATGTGGTCATCAATTGTCATTTAAAAAAAAAAAAGAAAAAAAAGTCTTGCAGTCTTTAAACAAAAAAAAAAAATTCAGATAAAACAAATACCGCCAGATGATGGGGGTGCAATGGCAGTGTAAATAAAGTCCAGTGGCAGAAAACAATGTCTGAATGTTTTCTGCTGGTGTCTGACCCAGATGCAGATGATCATAAACAACTGACCCTTTATCAGCCTTCTGATTGGTCCCTGACTGACCAACCAGAAAAATCATTCTCCGTTGCTACATCTGGGGCGGAATATCCGTTTGGACAAAATATCCGTATCTCTCATTCACAACAATGGAAAGAGCGTAGTTTTTATTTGCTTGTATCACCATTTAAGTCGTTGTTTTATTTTTTGTTGAACTTTGTCTTAGTAAAAAGGAACACTTCGGAACACACTGCACACAGTATACTGAGGGTGTAGCATACCCGAGCTGTACCACCAAAACAAAGTAGGCTAGGCAGCAGGCTACAACCCATAGCTACAACCACAAAAGTGTTTTGTTTTTCTTAAAATGGTTAAACGGTGTGTTTGGGGCACTTGCAAAAGTGACATCCGCTAAGATATTTGAGAGCCCTGGCTCGAAAATGGTCACATATAGTCTTCAAAGGTAAGTCTGTTGGTGGGAGGCTGCTAGCATCAGCTGCTTACGCTGCCCACTAATAAAACATGCTGTTTTTACATAAAACCCCCTTTTTTCAAGCTTACTACACATACCCTAAGTGTTCCTTTTTATTAATATCTAGTTCCTGTTGGTTTTCTTTGGTGCATTAATTATCAATAAAGCAATGTAAAAACCCGTTTTTACAATGGGAGTGGTCAGAAGTGACGATAATTTTGTCTAAACTAGCAACATAAACAGAGGGGCGGGACTTGACAAAGAGTCAATTCATTGGTTCATGCTCTGCATTTCCAAAACCTCCAACATCTTGGTCTTTAACGTACTGGGGTTTTGGTAACTGGTAGAGTCAGACCATATTGCAAAGGCATATTAATAAAGTCTACAATGTTTCATCGTTTACCAGGAAGATACAGATCAAGTAAGAAGTAGGGTCATAAGTACACTTGCAACCCCAGGAGTCCCCCCTGCTAGTCATAAGAAAGAATGCATTGGCTTCATTTGTCAGACCTAAAGGCTACGTCCATATTTTTTAGCTACAGTCTATAAGATGGACTCCCACATTGTCCGTGTCCATTTGTTGGCGTGCTAGTTAATAGCTCAAAAGGGTCTGACTTGGATTTAGATTTTTTTTAACATAATTAACGAGCAGTTGGTAAGCAGCAGAGCAGCTTCACTGAGAAGAAACATTAAAGATAAAGAGACAGCAGCAAGGAAGAGAGAGAGAGCTATAGTATCAAGGGAAGAACTGTGACAAATGGAGGAGGACGAACTGAAGGAGTGTGAGAGGACAGAAACAAAAGAAAGACTTGCTCAAATCTTCATCAGATCAATGTCTTTCCGCCATCCCTCCATCTTTCTTCAACTGTAGTTAATTTTCTCCCCCCGTGACTCTTCATCCCTCACCCTGTTCATCCCCCTCTTCTTTTACCTGTCTTCTCCTCCCTCCCGCTCCTCTATATCAATCCGTTTGCCCTCTCTCCTGCTCCCTCCCTCCATCTCCATCCCTCTGTGCAGTTAAGTCAGTGTAATGTAAATGATGTGCCATCGATCGCCTCTGACAGTGCAAGGACGCTCACCTCTCCTCCTCCTCCTCTTCATCGTCTTGTCATCTCTCTCTCTCCCTCTCTTTTTCACACCCCTTCTTCTTTCTCTCTTCTGCTGCTCTTTCCTCCACCTCAGTTTTTTTTTCTCTCTCTTTCACTGTCTTCCCATGTCTGTCTACCTCATTCTCGCGCTGCCTCCCACGCCTGTCATCTTTCATCTGTCCCTCTACTTTCATTTTCCTCCCTTCTCCCCCTTCACTCTCTCTCTCTCCCTCTCTTTTTCACCAACCATCATTTATGTCTTTCTCTCCCTCCATTGTTCTTTCGGAGCATCTGCTGTCTCTTCCTGCCTCTGCCATCTTTTATCTCGGCCTCTCTTCATTTCTCCTCCTGTCTTTCCATCTCTCTTTGCTGTCTCTGCAGTCCATCTCTCGGTCTGCTAGCCTCACTTAAAGGAGCCGCCACTACAGGTTTGCATCACCTGTGGTTTTAAAATTTACGCCATGTCAAGTCAAACTATGTTGCAAGTTTCTCTCATTTTTATTTGCGCGCCTTTGTTTGTTTGTTTTTCATATATACATTTAAAAAAAAAAAAGAAGTGCTGCTTGAACTGGACTTTGGAAGGCATTAAGACCTTTTTTCAAACATTGTCACAATTTTTTCTGACACCTGAAGTGTCCCTATGTTGTGGACAAAATATGATATTTCTTAAGAGACGCATCTCTTTTATTATTGGTGGTACAGCTTTGCACAAAACATGAACAAGAGATGTGAAGTTGAGTGGACATAAGGTTGGTGAAGCTGGGTGATTGTGCTGTATATGTTATATGTATATGACCCCCCCCCTCCCCCTCCCCATATGTGCATTTTAAAGCACAAAGATGACTGAAAGTATAATAAAGCGGTTACTGCCTATACTTCCTCTTTCCAGAGTTATGGTACTTCCTTCAAAAACTTCAAAATCACATCCTGTCTGATCTTAACGATGCAATGACAAAAAGCAGAAATTTTATTGTGATAACATAAGAAGAAGAAAAAAAAACATTGCTTTTGTAAAGCAAAGAACTTAACAGGAGATCTTAACAGGAAAGCGATGTGCAAAGCACAAAACATGTCCAGACCTCCACCAACACCAAGAACTGTACAGGAAAAGCACCGCCATGCTGAAGTCCAAGTTCAAGTTGTTGTTGTTGTCGCCGTCATAGTCATTAGCAGGCATGTACACACCCCCAAAGGTTGCAGGCCCAAACTGTCCCAAACGCAGTGAAAAACAGCAATCCCAGCAGAGGGCTGCAGAGAAACAGACCACTGCACATTTCTACCGGGTCATCAGACAGACTCAAAGGTCATATCGGGGTATGAATCTAATGATCGTATCTCTGTGAAAAGTGTAACTGGTTCATCCTTAAACGTTTGCAATGTAATGTAAAATTACTGATTGCAAGCAAATTATAAATAAATTCTATGTGACTGCAAGTATCTCAGGCAATAAAGGCCACAATATTAATACAAGAATTACACAAAATTACACTTTTTTTTATAATTTAATTTTAAAATTTCATAATTTAGAAATAAGATTATATCCTATTTCTTCCTGATTTTGTGAAAAATATAACAATAATAAGTACTATTATTATTTTATTATTACTATTATTATCATCATCGTTGTTATCATTAACTATTATTGTTATTGCAACAATTAGGTCTTTAAAATTGGTAAAATATGCTTTGGTATGATTTATGGGCATTCAAATATTAAATAACAAAAACAGCATTATTTTTCAAATCTTTTTTTATTTATTTCTTTAAACAAAAATACCAATGTCCTGTACTAATATGAGCTGATAATCAGATAATCGAGTCTCCTCTGGTTTTCTACCACATGTTGGTCCATTCTTCTTCTGCATCTTTTCCTGCACAGCATCGTTCAGCCCTCCTTTGTTGCCTCCTTCTTCTTCCTTCATTTCACTCTCCTTATCCAAATAGAGGACACAGATAATCCAATAAACTCCCCCGCTCTCAACAGCTGGAGTGTGTGTGTGTGTGTGTGTTTCTCAGAGAAGTACCGAGTCAGCAGAAAACTAGGATGACACTCTGAGCGCCGGACAGGAATGTCACCGAAAAAAAAAAAAAAGATGAAGAAATAAAGAAGGAGAGAAAGGACGGGGGAGAGAGAAAAGACAGATGGGACAGAGCGAGGGGAGGAAGAAGAGAGGAGGGAAACTCTGGGGACTCAGAATGACACATGCAGTATTACTCACCGTCTCCATACATCACAAACACACACATGTAGACACACATTGATGCGACTCCGCCTCGTTCTGTTGAGAACAAACGGACACACAAGGACACCAGAAGACAAACACTTTCACTTTACCCCTCTGTCTCCCCAGCACAAGAGTCTACAAACTTAGTAATAAGTTTCAAAGGAAAACTAATAAAAGTCCACTGGAGACAAACAAGGACATGATTTCACCTTTACGGCTCTGAGTAACGCCTCTCAATAAGAGTCCTCTGACTGTGTGGCCGCTGAGGTGCAGCTGAAAGTGAAAGCTCGAAGGTGATCAAGATAACTGTCCGAGACATCTTCTGTTCATGTCCGGTCATACGAGGCGGAGCATCGCTGTCATCTGATTGGCCACATCCCCAACAAGAAGAGGAGGTGATTTAGCACAACAATAAATAAATATATAAATATTCAAATATAAAAAAAACGACTAACACTGAACAACAGTGGTAGTCATGACAACGTGACATCAAAATACCAGGAACAACTAGACACAGACTTCAAAAATAAACCATCAAATCAAAAAGGAAACTACACCTGGCATGAAAACGTGTACCCAAATGAGTGTTGCGTGACCTTCCAACTCCACATGCAAATTACGATGCACGTTAGTTTTGCTTGCAAGCACCAAGAGGCAGCGGCTGGAAATCACTTCACACAAGCCAACACCAAACACGAAGAAAAGAGCTTCGTTCGCTCACTTGCATCACATGACGTATCACCTAAGCTGATGATGTTAGTTTATTGGGGCGGTGACGTGAACATAGACATAAGTGTCCCTGCCCACTAACAAACGCGGCCTGAGCGATCTCACCTGAATACCAACTGGAATGTGCTCGAGCTTTCAATTGGTTTCAGCTACTTTCGATTGCGTTTCATAAAACACATTCTAATAACAGGTGCAAAGAGGGTCCAAGTAACTCTTCAATAAAATTTTAGCACAATTTCCTCTGCAAAGTGGAGACAGACACATGCATTATACGCACAACGGGGGCTTGGCGATATGACCTCAGATGAATATCGCGATTAATATCTCGATTAATTGAGCAGGTTACCTCGATTTTAGCATCATTATACTTTTTGGCCTCAGAGGTCACTGATGTGGTTTCTGCTGCAACCTTACACATCGTTGATTGTAAACCAAGTGAAGTCGCACACACAATTTGACTCTGTAGTCATTTAAACATGACCATAGAGTCAAAAGAAAATATAGAGACATAAAAGTGAAATTGTTTAAAAAATTAAAATAAAATTGACATAAACAAGATTACATCGCTTACTGGTTCTGAATGTCGGTTTCAGCCCTACGCACAACCCTGAAATTTCAAATTTTTACTTCTTCTACTTATTTATACTACGTACTATATGGTGACACAATTTCTGGAAAGTATTTGTGTTTTCTGGGTTTTTTTTAGTGACCTGTAAAGGTACGTTCACACGTATGCGTTGCACATATTTAATGGGGTGACATCGTCTCTTCAACTTTTGATGCATCAGAAAGGTTGCGACCCACTCAGGTTTCGGCTATGACTATGAATCGGCTCTGATCGGACCACGAACTACAGGAATATAGAGGAAAAACACCATATTCGGCACGTAAGGCCTGTAAGGAAATCGGAAATCTGAATCGTCTACTGAAAGGGAGCCTTTTGCCAAAAAAGAAAGCAGCAGTTTCCTACATGAAACAGTAAAAGTTTGTCGTTTTTTTGTAAAGAAATACAAGAAAAAACTAACCTTAATCAACACTATCTCCAACCAGTAGGGGGCAGCAAAGCTGCAGGCTGTGGATGAGAAACAAAAGGAGGAAATTCGACTGTTTTGTTTTAATTTTCATCGTGAAACATTTAGGGTGAACAAAACTCTGCTTGACACACAAACTGGGACTTTCAAATCCATCAACACATGGTTGAAATCCACACACCCCGACTACAAACACATGAAAAAACACACACACAGAGTCAGAAGGTAAGCCTAGATCCTACAATAAGTCCAGTTTTATGACTAGTGTATAACGCCAACAGCTGAATCAATATTAGTTTACACTGGTCACAGTGGACACACACATCCACAGCTCTGTTCTTCCATAAACACACTCAGTGAATCTCCCAGAATATATTATTATTGCAGATTTACACACACACACACACACAGATGAGCTTTTATTCTATTACACCCTCGTGGTAGGTCGGCTTGGCCATGTAGAGAAAACACACACAAACACAGTTAGCCATTATAAAAGTGATAACAGAACAGTAATAAAACACACACACTGAACTGGTTATTATATAAAAAAAATGATAAACATTCAAAGAGTTGTAAAGTTTTACAGTGATGAACCAGCATATCAACTTTAATAACGGCCGACTGTCCTCGTTCTCAGGCTGCAGACGTGTTTTAACACACCAATTTAAACCTTTTTAATTCCCTTTTTTTTTTTCTCTCCCTCTCACTTTTATAACAGCTGATCTGAAGTCAGAAAACATTAAACTGCTTTATGGTGACAAAGTGACTTTAAGTGTAGAGTTTCAGAGCCGGACGTCCCTCAGCAACCAGGACGTTCCAGCCAGGAAAAAAAAAAGAGAAAGAAGTCAGTTTCCGTTGATAATCACACAAAGCAGATGTCTTATCTGCAAAACTGGAACATTTGGAATTATTTAGAAAATTGAGAAGGAAACCTTCCTCACAGAAACCCTGCTCACATTTTAGAGGACATCTTTAGACAAGTACCTGCCAGGTAACATTTTCCTGATAGGGTTAATGTCCCGTCGATGTCATGTGAAGAACTCCGTTCGGAATTTTATTTGCACTGCAATCCAGTGACGGATTAGGATCAAAAAGCATCCCCTGACATTTGCAACAGACTGGCCTGCTGTCGAGTCTCAATCCAAAAACATTTACTGTAAGAGCCGGAGATGAAACATTAACTGGGATGCAGCTGAAACACGAATGCAGTGCAACAGGTTGTCAAAACACAGACGGAGCGCTACACGGCGGAATTCTGTAAAAGAAATAAAAATAAAAACCTTCAGGTCGTCAACAGACCAGTCTGAAGTTAGCTTTTCAACTCCGTCAATCACGTTAACGGAGGAAACACTCATTAAGATCTCCCTCCATCACCGCGAGCGTGAACGCCTCCAAGCTGTCCAATAAAATTCTGGTCCTGAGATGATTCTTATGCCATAAAAACAAAATATACAAACTGATTTTACGAGTGAAGTCAAGGTCGCCGTCGAGTCTTTTCTGCATCTTGTCATCTGTGTTTAACATTTTCACGAGTCTTTAATCTTTTCTCCTGGAAACCGTCCTTCTGTGACGCAATTTGTGTCCGCAGCAACTGAGGAGCGTCGCTGTTGTAGTTGAGCAGATAGTGACCCCACAAGATCCCCAACCTCTGCAAGACCTCGTCTTTATGGTCTTCAGATGCTGGAGGGTGTCATATGTCAGTATTTTAAAAACCCATCAAACAGTTTTTTCTGTGCAGTGTTTCCTCCAACCACCACTTTTATATATTTTCCTCTCTCTGTCCTGTTCGCCTCCTTTTATCTTTCTAGCCACTATTCAGCTTGTGTGTGTGTGTGTGTGTGTGTGTGTATAAGGTCCTGTCTTTGTTTGCCCTGTGCTGGTCCGTACTGTTTGCGCCC
>JBAMYA010000010.1:854084-872873 GCA_037176975.1 Arrhamphus sclerolepis
CCCCCTTGGGGTCGAGGTGGGAGGCAGGGGGGGAAGAACAAAACCACGGAAAAAAAGGGAAAAAAAAAAGGTTTTTTTTTTTTTTGGGAAAAACACAAAAAAAAAAAAAAAAAAAAAAAAAAAAAAAGACCAGCACTGGTGATGTCATGTTCATCGGGACAGGAATTTGATTGTCTCCTTTTACGAGAAACACCAATATTTTTTTTTTTCCCAGACATCCTTTCCGGTGTTTGGCCACATGTTGCATCAGACT
The DNA here is from genome assembly GCA_037176975.1 of Arrhamphus sclerolepis. Lineage (NCBI taxonomy): Eukaryota > Metazoa > Chordata > Actinopteri > Beloniformes > Hemiramphidae > Arrhamphus > Arrhamphus sclerolepis. Next base: position 854,338 of record JBAMYA010000010.1, read on the forward strand.
GCCTCCCTAGTTCAACAAAACCAACACTGCACACAGCTAGCAGTTGTATATAAAGGTCGTAACTGCAGAAAAGCTTTGAGACAGGTCGCTTGTGGTCGGCACTGACCTACACTAGCGCCTCTAGTGTTCAAGTGGACATTGTCATGTACATGCCGCATATTTCCTGGAGGACGTGCATGACCGCCGTGTCAAACAAAGGCAGCATACGCGTTTTAGCCATTATGTGTTTGCATACGCTTTGTAAACAGCAAGTATTTTCCAGGCCAAAGACCCAAAGACATGCTGCATAACAACTGAGAAGATGGCTGAGAGGCCTGAAAGCTTCTCAGAACACCATGAAACACATTGTGATTAGTTTAATTCTCCTCATTGTTATCACATTTTCCGGGATTATTTGGATGGGCGATGAACTCATTGTTTGCCCTCACCAGCTGCCAGCAAAACTCAAATGGTCCATTACAAAGTCATCATCCTGGTATCCCAAGAATGTGCCACACTCTCCAGAGTTTCATATTTATAGTGCCGACAGTCCTCTCCGCTATTCAATCAATCACTGTTTTTAAATGCAAGATTGTCCCTGAGATGATGCGATCTTTCCGCTTAATGACTCCTGTCGAGGAATGTATACCACTGGTCGCGTAAGACACACGGATCACAAAAATCGAAGCGCATTTTACCATAAGAAGATCCACAACCAGAATCCCCATATTTGCATAATCAATTTTAATTCTCAGGCATTTAAATGCCAACCAAAGACAAATAGACCTGATCCCTCTTTTAGGTGGATTCTTGTAACGAATCATACTGTAACTGGCCCACATTATAGATTATAAATAAGTATATGATAATTCAATTTTAAACGCAATAATATTTATTTTAATTAAATGGAAATTTGTCTATTCGACAATAATAATTTTTACAGATACAGTGAAGTCATGAAGTAGCAACACGTTCAACATGGGTGGAAATATTTTTAATAAAGCAGAAGCAACAAAACGATACGAGGAATAAACATCTGTTCTCTGATCCCTTAGCATATCAATAATGTCAATAATCAATAATGTAAGTACAACTGAGAATAAAAAGCACATTCAATTTTATTTCTTTTCCTTTCTAGAAACCTTTGATCAGTGTCAGGACAAATTTTAATCTACTTGTTAAAGAAAATAATAGTATAGTTTTTACCATTTAATTGCTCAAAACTAATGGTCCTAAAGGAGCACGATGACAATTCTTAGCAGTTTCTCTGCTTTTGTGTTAATATCTGAGAATTGATTGCACAGTTTTTATGTGAATTTTTGTAGAAGCTTCGCTGGAAAGAAGTTAATGAGCAGGTAAGCAAATAAATGCCAGCGATTAACTAAAAATTAAAAGGAAAACAATTTTAACAGAATAAACTATTAAGTTCAGGAATAAATTTTAAAGTATGGCCATTACCCAAGGAGCTCTGTTAGTTCTGTCTTTGGGAAACTATGATTTTAGATATTAAATAATAAAAAAAGAAAGAAAAATGTCCACAGATGAGGGAAAACCATCTTATGAACCTGATGTGCTTCTGCACAGGAAATACTGGCTTTAAACGTGATAAATGTTCTCTTTTTAAATGATTCACTTCAGGTATATTTCTGTATTATTCAAAGAAAGAGGAACTAAATCTTGCTGTGTGCAAACATCAGTCGTTTTCTGGCTTTTTTTGGTGTATCAGCTCAGAGTGGCAGCCACCCAAGAACATTATGCTCCAAAACACAATCTATTTAATGCAAAATGACACCGTTTCTGCCATCAGGGGACTCGAGCAGGTCTCCAAACCAGGAGCGATGTCATTTTACATTAAAGGACACAAGGTGAGCTCGAGCACAGTGACTCGAGGAAATGAAAACGTGTCAACATTGTGCTGGCTGTAGTGTCAAGGAAAACAGTACTCACTTTTTCCACATACGAGCTTTTCTTTATTCCAACTGTTTCTGTTTGCATGTGAAAGCATCGCATAGTGTTTGAGTTTGACAGAAACCTGATAACTGTGGTGCTGATCTGCGTCCAGTTACATCAGCAGTTAAGTCAGTAAAAAAAAAAGAAAAAAGAAAAACACCACATCTAATAAATAGCGTGAGCTATGCACTGAAATTAAACTGAAAGTCATACCGATAAAGCAGAGGATAAATTTTATTGTAGCTCGAGCCCAGGCAGTTAGGTCGTTACACAAAAGACAAAAGATAAAGACGGACCTGCATCTGACTCATTTACAGCAAAATCTTTACGCTGCAGGCGAAGTTGAACCACACAAAGGAAAGCGGTAAAGAAGAAAATCAGAAAAGGCAGACAAAAAGGAGAATAATGATGATTCTGTGCATCAAAACCCCATAACAGGTGGAAGGACAACATTTCACAGGCAGTCTTTTATTAGCTCTAGAAATGACACTGAGCCATTACAACCTATACGTCCTCCACTGAAACCTTTTCTGGATGAAAGTCTGGAGAAACTGAGGTCAAACCTCCTGCTTTTATTAGAAATAACCAAATTGTCCTCTCAGCTATATCAATAATTCTAAAACAACCTTTTAAAAAGCTCTAACGTCTTAAAAGAAAACATTAATGCGACATGTTGAAAGGAAAAAAATGCTCATGGCATCAGGTCTGTTGGCTGACAGTTCAACTTAAAACCAGTTCCAAGTTTCAGCCTCTGCTTGTAGCCGTCGGCCATGTGACGTAGGCTGAATCAGTCCGCCACCAACCACTGCAGCCAATCACGTGCAACCTCCAAAATATGTGCGCCTGAATCTTTAGGAAAGCCACAAAGCAGAGCTCAGAAGAAAAAAACAACTTGGTTTGGGCTTGAGAAGAAGTGAAGAGCTGCTATCAGCAGTTTGTTTGGTTTTTTTTGTTTGTTTTTTCACCGTGAATCGATTGAAACAGGTCGGAAAGCTTCAAAGCAGACGTAAACTGTGGTGTGAACAGAACCATGAAATGGTGCAGGACTCTGCCAAAGGTGTATAAGCCTCTATTCATGTGCAAAATAAACTAAAATAAAAAATTAAACAAGCCAAAACTAACTTTTGCCAGTTTTACCTCACTGGGTCCCCCTACTGGTGTGTTACTTTTAAGACGTTGTCACAGCCTAGAGAATTTGAATTTTCTCACCTGGGCCTCATTTACTAAACATCGTGTAGGATCTATACTAAAAGTGTATGTACACCCAAAAACCAAAAACGCTGTACGCCCACAAAACAAACAAACAAACAAAAAAACAAACAAATTTATAAAACCCTACGTACGCACATCCTTTATAGCTGCACCTCAACGCTCGCATACGAGGCTCCTCCTCCTGCCCCGCCCTCTACACACCCACATTCAACCATGAATGGTCAATGCAAAGCACCTTGTGAATGTCAATGTGCATTTAAATGAGCCAGCTGATCAATGTTATTGATTATCAGGGAGAGGAATGTGACACTGAGGAAATTTTGATGAAATGAAAACTTTGATTTCAGGTTTAAGTTAGCTTATAGGCCTTATTTTATTTATTTGAAAGGTCCTTATGGTTCACCAGTCAGAGCATAATTAACACCGTGGGTTTTTACTGTTTATAATTAAGTTGATCTAAGTAAAATTAAATGTCTGAGAGGAGTCATGATGCAGTGTGACTTCAGTTCCCCACCTCACCATCCACATCGCCGGTTTCCCCATCTTCAAAATCAACGTACACATGGGTCAGAGCTCGCGTGACAGACCGCACATTCTCCCATCAAGTTTGTTTTATAGATCACAACTTTGTGTGGAACGCGGCATACGTAAGTTTTAAGCTCTGTTTGTGCATACCCAACGTCGACCTAGCTACCTTCTATTGACCAAAAGTCTTGGGGAGCCAATCAGATCACCCTATCCTTGTAGAGTCCTAACGAGCTTAAAGTCACAACGACAGAGCTGAGACAGTAATGTTTTTCAAAGATATTGGTTTAGATGTTTGAGCATGCGCTTATTCTCAAATTCTGCTTGCAAAAAGAAGGCAACAAATGCTGAATCCCATTTTTGTTTCGAGTTCTCCGTGACTGTACTCCTGTTGTTTGTGTCACTTTGAGCAAATCCCCTTGTTCGTTGCTCTGATTGGTTGTAGCGTTGGCACCGCCTCCTAGACGAGGAGGCTCCATGTCTCCTTTTCAGACCCTACATCTGTCCAGATGTGGATCTGATCTGTCAGGCCAACGCCGTTGTTCAGTCTGTCATTTTCTCTTCCATCACTACTTTATTTTACTTCTCAAAGCAGGTGGTTGCAGTGATGAACTACTTATTCCATGTAAACACGATAACGTGCCCTCACACAACTTCTCATCTACTGGTCTTCCAGCGCTTTAAACTTTGACAGCCTCACTTTTTTTTTGCATCTGTTTTTCCATCTTTTTTTTTTTTTTGCCTAATTTAAGTGAATCTACAGGAGCTTGCGAGCGCTCCAGTGTTTCCAGTAAACATCAGGCCTGGTGTGACACACCAGCTCTCTCCGTCTGTGACAGTCATTCCCTTTCCTGGAAGCAGAGGGTCTGTAAAAGAGCGTGACTCCCTTTCTGCCTGGTTGGATGTCAGACACCAGCCACACAGACCAAAACTTTTTCCCTTTTTCTTTTTAATAAACTGGCTTGTTATTGCCCTCATTATGCTGCTGTTGTCTAGTTAAGCTGTTTCAGGGAGTCCACTGCGTGGTCTAGATTACGCCGAGTCAGCCTTAAACAGCGCCCTGCTTTAATGGAGTCAGCATTAGTTATCTATTAATTACAGCTGACTGATAATTTTCCTGTTTTGTTCTTTTTTTTATGTTACAGCACTCTGCACAAATGAAGCGGTAAGTGCTGCGTTTGTTGTGGTTACTGCTCACATTTGGGTACTCGGCACATAGTTCTTTGTTTGTCATGTTTAAGATATTTTGAATTTGTTTTATTATTAAGCCGTTTCACCTCAAGTACAAAGACATCAAATAAAAAAACGACCACAAAGACTAAACATCTCAGCATCTGTCCTTTTTACGATACCAGGACTCAAATATTTAGGAAGGTCTTGATGTTAATTTCTAGCCAGTAATGACTAAAGACCACCTGAGTCGCCATTCAGGGTCTACAGTGATGATGATGTCACTGTGAGAGCTGGAACATGATGATCAAGAAGAGGCTTTTCTGCAATTTATTGGAAAGCCATCATGACTCAAATTTCCAGGAATTTAGCCGACTTTGAACAGACAATAAAAACAGATTGAAGCTGTGATGCCATCCTGCAGTTCCCAGCATAGACTGCATGATTACTGGACAAACCCTCAGTGATATCACCCATGGCTTTTCTAAGGCCTTTTCTCTCCTCCTTGTACTGCTCCATCTCATGAATCCAGCTGCAACACAGCTAGCTATCGCAGCTTATTACTACTTCACATTTAGTCTTGATCATATCTGTCAGAGCATCCTCATTTCCAGTGTTGCTATGGAAACGACACCCAAAACAAGCCCGTAAACCGCAGGGTGATCCACCGTGGCTCCTGGTCCCTCCAGATGCAGATGATCCACAACAGCTTTATATAATTTTACCTGATGTGGCACAAAAAAAAACACCCCTTGTTTTTTGTGTTTTAACCAAGCTGCAAGTATGTTTATTTCTGCTGAAAAGTTGGACGTGGGAGTCGATTGGTTAATTGCTCTGTTTTGAAGCCAGCACCTAGTGGTCAGTCAAGGAACTGCAACAAAAGCTACTTTCTGGTGGCATTGAACCCAGAGGTGGAACATAAAAGCTTCCATGTGTTGTCAAATGTTCCTCTCAACTTCTTGCCTAAAAGAAATAGGTTTCAACGTCGAGGATAGCTAAAAGACGAAGCGTTTCAGTTTTCTCGACCTGTTCTTTCTGTTGAGACAGGTCAGGATCAGGGCTATCCATGGAAAAGATGCAACCTCGATGGCGGTGATACAAATTTTGTTTTCTGACTTTTGTTGCTCCAGTATTCACTAATCATGTCTTTCCATGCTTTACAGAAGGAACAACTGCTCCTCAGTCTGTCCTCAGAGTCTCTTTAAAGACTCAAAGTTTTATGAAAACTGCTCTGGTACCAAATCATCATTACAATCATCTTGTAACATCATTTTCTAAGTTTTTATTTACTCTTTTCAACACTAAACTGACCTTATAGCTAATGCTTTTGGACCGTGATGCTGAACTGATAAACAGGAATGTGCATTAGCAATGAATGAAGCTGACAAGAAAGAATAATGAAAACAAAAGTCCAAGTTAAGGACTTTCTAAACTATAATTCAATGAAAGTCTCGCAGACGTCCCTCATCAGGCGTAGAAATGTTCTGCTATGACTGTACAGTTACTTTCTTTGAAATTCGATCTTTCTGCAGGTTTTGTTTGTTGTCTTGAGCAAGATTTCCAAAACCTGCTGCTCAAAGGCAAAAAAGACAGGTGTGGCATGTAACAATGTTCCTGTTCGCTTTATCAAAGCAGGTGACATGCAGGAGCATCAGATTCACCCTCATTTACACAAAACATCGTATCACAGCTTTACAGATACAGCAAATAAACGCGAGAAGACGAGTCGCCGATAAAGAAGCAGGATGTTTGATGCCGAGATTATTTCCCTTTAAAGACTTTGTTTTGGTTCATTCAGCGCTCATCAGGACTTTTTTTTCTTTCCCCTGCGGTCATTTCCTCCTGCTTCACCCTAATATTTCTTCTCTCTTTTCCTTTTTTTTTTAAAATCCTTTGTCAACAGTTTTGAGAGTTTGTTATTCAACACGAGTTGATTTTGAATAACGAGTAAGAGAAGCTGGAACTGTAGCTGCTATCATGAAACAGAGACAGAAGAGAGGAATGTGGCTTTTGTAGGTCACCCCAAACAAAGCATAAGGGAACAAACCACACACACACACACACACACGTGCACACACACACATGCACACACATACTGCACGGGCTGGCAGAGCACTCTGAACTCTTTACGACTAATCTACAAACACTGCATTTGGAAAACTAACACACAGGTGCACACACAGCCCACATGTCGTCTTACATACGCACACACACACACACACACACACAAAATCAAGAAATAGTTCACACAAGCACCAAGGCCTCTGGTATTTTTTGGCCTCAAGTGGGTCACACACACACACACACACACACTCACACAAACACACACACACTGGACAAATAATCATGCCGCTTTCATCCTCCGAGGCAGGAAATGCTGCTTTTAAGACGAGTTCAAACACACAGATTTCCCTTCACACAGAGAACTTTTGGAAGTGTCACAACCGCAAAACGCACTCATAACCTCGCCAGAAAAAAGAAAGAGAAAAAGAAAAAAAAGACCCTTTTCTGCAACGTGAACGCAAACCCGCGAAGCCGCGTCGGCGCTGTACGTTTATCCTCCTCGTCTGCGCGCCGGGCCGACCCGCCAGCGAAGCCCCGAGTTCTCCAGAAACTACAAACATGGCTGAGATTTGACCAAATCCTGAAGGAATCCAAACAACAATAGTGGGGAGATTTGTGTCCCAGAGAGGGACGGATGGCGGGATGAGGAGAGGGTGAGAAAGGACAGGAGGGAAGGAAAAGGGAAGAAAGAAAAAGGGAGAAATATGACAGAGAAGAAAAATGAGGGAGGAGAGAGAAAGGAGCAGCAGGAGGGAGTAGATCGTTGTCATGGAAGGAGGAATAAAAGAGGACCATGTCCCTGTCCATCTATTGTTGACTGAGTCCATCATTAATCTTTTTCCACTTTCTCCTGCTTCCCTCAGCAAAAGTCAAAGGTCTCCAGATAAAAATCACCTCCCACCCACGCAAACGCACGTCTAAAACCACACTCAGCCCTGGTTTGTCATGTTCAAAAACACCACTGGACTCCGCCACGTCGTTCCCTCTCACTTCCACCAACGTCGGAGCAGAAATACCTGCACATCTGGATGTCCATCCCACAGGAGGCAGCTCACGTTTAGCTGCAAGCGGGAGCTCTGTTGGGAGTAATAATGTAGCAAGAATCAAGAATAACTCAATGAAAACGTCAAGAAAATAGCAAGTGAGCGTATCTGGAGTTTGTTTGTTTTCATGCTGGACCCTTCTGGGCTTCTGCAGGCGGATGAAAATACATGTCTTTATGCGGCGCTCTGGAAAAGGAGAGATTCATTTTAGGGTCATGAGCCACACACTGAGAAAACACAACAAGCCAATTACAGCAGAATGTAAACACTTTGTTATCATTCAATAACAAGTCCTCCAAACCTCACTCTGGAAACAACTCAGCTTGTTTGAAAAATCGAAATTCTGCTGCTGCGCTGTAACAGTCTCTGTGGAGGCAGATGTGCTGTAATTATCTTATTAACATTATCAGCGGGCATGTTAAATTGACGTTCATTCACTTTGAACGGGGGCGCGTCACGCGAACAAAACCAAAGCTGAACCACGGGTCCCGTGTGTTGCAGTGGCAGCACTGCTTCCATCAGAAAGTTGAGGAAATTTCTACTTTTCACAACGTCAACGCAAATGTTGGTCAATACAACTGCAGCTGCACAGAGCTAGCCAATGAAATCGTACATGGGGGGCGGGACTGAGTCAAAGCACATGGCTTGCTTGTGTAGCAAGCAGGAAGAAATTTGATTGGTTTTTAAAAGGTATGACACCATGAAGCAGATCAAGCGTTGCCATGGTGCTGCTACGTGAGCACTAACCTCTAGCCTTAGAGTTTCTCCATGGATATATACCACCTTTTGTCCACAAGGGGGAAGTAGACCGAAAGAGTGACTAGCAATGCAATGCTAATCATTAGGAACGGTCCGACACATTATGTAATGTCCTTACACATGAACTTTCTCTGTACTATGTTGCCCCCATGTGGTCAGAAATGGCATTGCTACAAACACTTTTAGCAGGCATAATGGGAACAAAATTACTTTCTGTCCTTGAGAGCGTCCACCTCAATGTCTGAAGATAACAACTCTGAAAAACTTGATGAGTCAGTGGCCCGGATAAAAGTAGAATTACCCAGACTCCCCATTCTCACCTTCAAATGTTCATACTGCTTTTACTATATCTGCGATTGAAGCAGGAATTTGAATTTATTATTTTCTCTTTTGCTTTGCCATTTCTCATTAATAATTAATTTATAATGTCCTAATGGTGTCGTATCAGTTCTTTGGTTTGTTTTAGATCCTTACATGGATATCCGATCGTTTTCTTAATAAAAAAAAAACAAAAAAAAAACATGCGTATTGAGAAACATTTCAATTCCCCATTCCCCATACTTCAGCAGTTTTACTGGTACTAGTCTTTTAAAATTATACTGTGAAAGGTTAAATAAATCGCTCGGTAGCCGCCTGTTAATCAAAAGGTGTTCCTCAGGGCGTCTGATTAAGACCCTGTTATTTTACCTCAGACTTTCTCTATAGTATGGAGTTGTTTTCAGCTTAAGTTTCAGGTTAAAACTCCAAACCTGAGAAGAGGTTTCACAGTCTCACATAAATAGATGTTTAGAAAGAGTTTTAAAAGACAAACAAAGATGACGCAGCTGCGTATTACAGTGTTTATGGGTAAAAAGACAATTCATAAAGTTGAATTTCAGAGAAAATAAACAAGAAAACTTCCTTTTAAAACTCTGTCCAAAGTCAGGTTGACCTCAAACTGATAAAAAAGAATGTGTGTCTGCACATACTTCTGTCAACATCAACTAACAAAGCTGAGTTTTGGCAGAAACAAACACCTGTGTCTTGTTATCACTGTTCCCGAAGAGACACACTGAAGTCAAATTCAACTTGAAAGTGTTTAACCTTTTGTCTCTGTTCAAGGTTTAGCTGAACTCAACTTCAAACAAGTTCCAGCTGCAGCAAATATGACAACAGAAGTAGAAACTACATGCAGAGTTTCACCTACTTGACTGTCTGACATCCATCTGTTTGTCTGTCTATCCACCAATGTATGTGTAGCGGCATTGTTGGCGTTAACGCAACTTCTGACAGACTGATAATAGAGCAGCTGGAGCATGAAATCATACAAAAAAAGGGGGAGAGAGAAAGAACGGCGAGGCCAGAAAGAGAGAGAGAGATGGTGACAATGAAAGAGAGGGATGAAACAGACATCCGAGTACAGAGAGAGAAACTAAAATGCATACGAGAGAGCTGAAAGAGGGATAAAGAGAGACAAGTGGGGGCTGCTGGTTTAGGGCGAAAGAGTTTGACACAGGGGTCAGGATGAGAGAGAAAGAGGGCAAGCAGGATGGGGGAGGGCGAGACTCACAGAGAGAAAGAAACAGACACCAAATTCATTGTTTTCATTGTCTAATTTGAAGCGAAGGGAGGGAGATGCTTTTGGAGGGATGGGGGAGTGGAGGAAGGGAGGAGGCGGAGAGGAAGAAGAAAAGAATGAGGAGGAACATGAGACAAGATGAGAGATTCACACACATTCCTACTTCAGACTCAAGTTTGAGGCTGAAAATGTGCTTTTTAATTTAAAAAAAGAAAAAAAAATGCAGTGGGCTAATCTTCTGAGCAGCTGCGTTCCCAACGCAGCAGCTTCCACCGGTTTTCATCGCCGTGTTTGCTTTCACTCCCGTGATTCAATTACAATCACATGAAGGCTCTTATTATTCAAACTGCCATGTAAATGACCCAACCAGTTTATCTTATTGAAGGCTCACTCCTGTCGATGAATCAGCCTGTTGAGTGTCAAACATTTGAAATTACAATAAGCGAACAGAGAGGCTCAGACTGACATGCCCACTACACCTGTACTGTAGTAACCTGTAGTAACTGTAGTACTTTAACCTCTTAAAGAGGTTTCACCTTTTTTTTTTGGAACCTCTTAAGTACGCCATTGAATATTTGTGGATGTAAATGTCAGAAAGCCCAAAGGGAGTCATCTTTCTTTGAGAAAACATCCTGGAATATCTGAGTTGAAGTCTCTCCTTTCCTTTCTGGGATTGATGATGTCGCAGTGAAACATATTTCCATAATGTCTACCTATTGGCTTGTTTGGCGTCTGTCCTCGTGGTTTGGCCAATCAGAGCAGACTGGACCTTTCTGTGAGGGGCCTTAAAGGGACACCAGCAAAAACAGCGTATCATATGAGATTTGCTACAACAACGTCAAAAATGAGGAAATAGTCGTTTTTGGAGACTTATTCTAGTAGACCTCTAAATGACCGTAGCAGAAAGACTTCAAATCTAACCAAATTCTACCATGTAAATTCAGTTTGGATGCAATAGATATGGTGTAGATTTTTTTAATCCAGAAGCATAAGCAGATAACTTAACAGATAAAAATAGCACCATTTTCACTCTACACAGTTAGCCTCTATTAGGACGCACTAGATTGATAATCTGGAACTGTAGTGGGGAACCATCGTCTTATGTGGTCATACACTGATCGTTGATCACTTAAACATTTGTTGAAATCAAATCATTAAAAAAAAAAACAACACAGCTATGTTTAATGGTGAAAGTACAAACATTTCCACATGATCAATGCAAACAGGAACTCAAGGGATTGGGACTAAACAGCTTATCAGTGAAGATAATCTGGAAAAAAGGCTTCAGCATAAAGATTGGACTCTGGAGCAATGGAAGAAGGTGATGTGGTCTGACAAGTCCAGATTTACTCTGTTCCAGAGTGATGGGAGCAACAGGGTAAGAAGAGAGGAGGATGAACTGATACGTCCATCATGTCTGGTGTCTACCGTACAGGTCTGTGGAGGCAGTGCTATGATCTGGGGTTGCTGCAGCTGGTCAGGTCTAGGGTCAGGTCTAGGTTCAGCACCGTTATGAGGTCAGCTGACTACCTGAAGATACTGAATGACCAGGTTATTCCATCAATGGATGTTTTCTTCCCTCATGGTACGGACATATTCCAAGATGACAATGTCAGGATTAGGGTTAGGGTTAGATAATGAAAGAGTGGTTCAGGGAGCATGAGACACGGACCACCACAGAGTCCAGACCTGAACCCCATGCACAACCTTTGGGATGTGCTGGAGAAGACTTTGTTCCCGTCATCAATACCAGATCTTGGAGAAAAATGAATGCAACCCTGGATGGAAATACATGCTGTGACATTGCAGAGCTTATCGTACAGTGTCATGGCGAATGCGAGCCATAATCCAAGCTAAAGGCGGTCCAACAACATATCAAGAGTATGGGACTTTTCTTTTTTTTTTCCCTCTCTCTTTGTGTATATTACAATTCAAGTGTTGGACATATATCGTTAGCCTCTAATCACACAAGCATGTTGCAAGTGCAAGGTTGTTATATTTTTTTAACATTGCGTCCAAAGATGGCTGGACACCCCCCTGGCACAAGAATTAGCCTTGTGCCTTAGTTAGTGCTCTCCTTTGATCAAACACTAAACGTGACATCATTCTCTATATGATAACATTACTTAGTTGACAGTATGTTGTTACTAGTAGTGAAAATAGCTCTTCCTGGTACCTCTTTGTTTAAATTTAATTTTGCTGCATGAGCTCCTACAGGTTGGAGGTGTTGGTGCAAAAAATCCACGTGTGGATTCTGTTTCTAAAGTAGTTTGAAAGAGTTTTCATTACCGTTTTTCCCTAGACTGTTTTTAGAACCATGTTTCAAGTGTAAAGACGGATGATAACTTGTTCATTTAGTCTGGTTTTATTGTACGTGGTGCAACAGCAGATCAGGGGTTTCAGTCCAGTTTCCTGATAACTCTGTCTCTGCTGTCTCCGAGTCCCAGGCCAGGGCTAAATTTACCCAGTGGAGTTTACATGCTTGGAAAAGAAAAAAGAAAAAAAAAAAAAAAGAGCTCCTGACATAAGCTACGTAAACACACACAGCCTTTATTTCTGCTTCAACTGAACTGTTTCTTTCAAAAGTGTGCCATATTTATCCCCCAAAATGTTACATGAACATGTTTACACTCCGTTTTAATGACTTCCTGTTGCACGTTCTCACACTCCCACACATTCACAGGCATTTGGGATTTGGGAGGTCAGTGCCCACTGTTGCCTTGGTGAGTCTTATTATGAAAGCGGAATAAGTCTTTAATATTTGCCCCCTTTTAGATAGCCAAATACAGTATGACTTAACAACAGAAGTTATTTTCATTTCCGAACTGCAGGAATGATATGATTTCCTGTCAGGAAAAAAAAGCAAGATAATTGAATGGAGGGAAATTTAATGGAAGTGAATGAAATATAAATTAATTGAAATGAATTGAATTGAGTTGAAATAAAGAGTTTATTACCAATAATAACCACATTGCTGTGATTTATTTTGCTCGCTGCAGAACACAAACTACAATGTTTTTTTTAAACTAAAAAGCAAAAGCTGGGTTTGACTCAGCAAGAAACAATGGCAACGACTGAGCCGGGGTCTCGGTGACCATAAAAAATGAGGGGTGGATTTGTCAAGTCAGGATCTGACAATCCTGACTTGACAAATCCAGCTGAATGGAAGGTGACAACGTCTTCAAGAACAAGGAAAAACACATCCAGCTGCCTTGATTCAAACCTTTGAGATAAAGTAACAAAGAATGTATTAATGCTTCATTGACAGAGTCACCATGGAGATAATGTTTGGTACACCACAACAAAACTAGAGGCTCCATGTCGTACGATGGCAAAAACTGTCCACAGAGAAACAACTTCATCACATGACTGTTCCACAACTGTTACCAGCAACTACATGCAACATAAATGCCGTCGAGCATGTGAAGCTGACGTCACAGCTGATGTAGAATTTTGAGGACTGGGCTGACTGGTTTCGGTGAAATTAACCTATTATTATCTGCAGGGGGCGCTATGAAGTTTAAAGGGTGGGCTCAAAAGGAGGCAGTGTTGGAATTGTCATACCTGGAACCTGACTGTGAAACAATCCTACCAAAAAAACTCCAGCCAATAACTTCCCATGAAGGGAAGTGACTGTGTTCAATAAACGTACTGCACTGTCTCACATCGATGGCTAGCTCCTGAATCACATCGAATCTAGATTGTATCAAGACCAATGTTATGATATCAGCAAACATCAAATTATCGAGTCTTTATCAAACTTTTTACACCCCTACTGAACCCGTACCCTTTCTGTGTAATGTGCATAGTTGTGAAATGCAAAATATGAATAAAGTGAATTGAAAATCAAAGTGCAACAACGTTGAAAGCAGGGGTGTCCAAGTCCATCCCGCTGTCCTACATTAATCTCGTAAGACTGTAAAAATCGTACAGTCTGAACCCGGAAAACATCACCTCTGCCATGATGTTGGCTGTGCAACACCGAACTATCTCCAAGTCAGCCTCAATGTATTTGTGAGGAAGTGGCGTAAAGTTGTCACTGTTGTGACGATGTGGCGTCCCAGGATTCATTTCTGCGGACAGCAGGCCCAGATGAGTCTGAGAGCTCAATAATATGATGAAAATAACCAAAAGTGCCTTTATAAGACAATTGAAACTGATATTTTATGAAGATAAAGGTTTTTTCATTCTGCTTTAACTGCATGATAACAAAAGAATGAAAAAACTACTAATAATCTGATGGAAACGAAAAAACAAACTTCTGATATCTACGAAAGTGGACTAAAATAAAGAAAAAACCCACAATATCAAACTGCTAAAATGTTAAAACCGAAAAGCTGAACACCAAGGGAGCAACAAAGAGTGTAAATCCACGACTTAATTGGAGCCAAAGCAAAAAATATTAGAGTGAAATTCAGAGTTCTTCAAACAGAACACACACCGCTTCCTCTCTCACACACTCACACAGATAGTAGTTGTTGCTTACACAGACGCTCTTGCCGTCCTGTAAACTGCAATAAACCCAGACACACACACACAGACACACCGTAAATCTCACCATAATACGCCCTCCGAGTGTACGAGTGTGTGTGTGTGCATGTTTTATAGGTGTTGTAAATTTGGCTGCCGGCGTTGTTTTTATCAGCATATTCGCAAGCTGTTTAGCCAACGGTGCAGATGTCACTGTTACGACCACACACACACGAAAATACACATTAAGCATACGCACGTAAAGAAACTGTAGCGGGGAAAACATGTGTGCACATGCGCACACACACACACGGCGGGCACTTGACACTGTTTATACAGTGCGGTATGTGTGTATAATCCTATCTAAATTCACCTGGTTGTGTGTGTTAGTGTGTGTGTGTAGGTCACACAAACACATACACGCGCACGAGCGTAAGGCAGCCCACCATTTGCATCTGCCTGCGTAAGCCCGTCTCGTTTTTAAGTGTATGCGTGTTCAGAGTGCATGCATGGAAGTGTGTGAAGGTCAGCACAAGAGTATGTGTGTGTGTGTGTGTGTGTGTACGCGCATTCTAATGTGTGTGTGAGTGTTATTTGATTAATGCTGAGAACCGAGCAGTGTTTAAAAAGAGGTTGTGACCTTTCAGCTTCCATTCAATCAGACGAGGAGGGAGAGAATACCTCCATCCTCTCTCTTCTTTTTTTTCTCCCTCTTACCCCTCTCTTTCTTCTGTTTTTTTTTTTCTTGTCCCCCTGAGAATCTGATAGGCCTTAGTCAGCACACACACTCGCCTCACAGATATACACCCACACCAAATGCTAATAAACCAAGATCCTCATTTACCTGAAGTGCAGCAATCACACTTAAATGATGTGGACTCCCTAGTTTTGGGGAGGGTTGGTATCGTTTTGAGTCCCTGTGTGCTGAAAGATCTACACTCATCTAAGAAACATGGGAGCATTTTGGGCTACCTTGAATGATGCAGACTGATGTCACCTACTCTTCTTCAAACCAATGAGAAAACAGCCTAAATAGCTTTTATATTTAGGTGCTTTTATTTACACCGTGATGTCTGTCACTGTCTGCAAACACTGCCTTCAAGTACAGAAATATAACCTTGACAAATGGCAAAGATGCAGCTGATACACCAGCAAGTTTATGTTCACATGTCTAATGTGGGGTTTCAGATGAAAGATGGGTAATCTTGGGGAGGGGGGGGGTCGGCCATTGTAGCTCAGAAACGGTGGTCGTAGATCACACAATGAGACAGGAGCAAAGATGAAGGGTAGAACCGTCCTGCAACCAAAAACTGGCTGCGACAGCCATCAGCAGCACCAGAAATCTGGAGGAATCCTCCCAGAGTGTGACGGCCTGTCGCTGCCTCTACGATCTCTGTCAGCCAACCGACCAATAGGAACGCAACATGAAATGATGATTTATTTATTTTATTTTCAAAACACACAAACACCAATACTCCGACACCAACATTAGCATCAACCTGCTAATGACGCCAATGACATAATCATTTACCGATTCCACGTTGTGCTGTGTGACGTGAATTAATCTTAAAAGACTGTAAAACTTGTACACTGTGAATCCGGCATGAAAGCAACATGAAATATTGTGCTCTTTAGCGCCCTCTCTGGCCGAGCGAGTTTATGCCATTCCAGTACTGACTTTTGTTAGTGTTTTGGCTCCACCTATAGGCAGTGGGGATGAAGTTGCTTTTGCAATGCTGTCTAAAGTTTAGTTTAATTTTTTCTGCTCCTCTAAATTTCTTTTAATTCTTCTTCATTTCTTTTTTGTGCATCTTAAGACCCCTCTGCCGGGATGTCCGCTGAAGCTCTGCATGCTAGCTTAATTACTGCTCATGCACGACGTATCGCTGTATGTCATATGTATTTGTCTGACAAGGCAGGAAATAACTTTGCCGTGTTTTCGTACGCCTGTGAAAACCAGACAGACATAGATGGCCACTACAGATAAAAAACACTTCATAAAAGTAAGCAAATATTCTTTAGAATAAATAGTTGTTAACGTTCATCAATATTCATTGGAATGAAATTGAAACCAATGTTTTAATGTGAAAAAAAGTCCTTTGAATGTTGTCAAGAGACTCCTAGAGACTCTTGATTCGCATCTTAAATAATCTAAGTGAAAGTTGGTGACTCAAAGCTAATTTAAACCACTTTCTGTCATCATCTAAATGAGCTCTCTGCATCTGTTTGTCAGTGCATCAAGTGCACTTTTAGGACGTCTCCTTCAGAACCTGGAAATTCCTGTATTTATGATTTGCAACCAAACACTAATTTTCCCTGTTTGGTAAATCTGGGCCAGGTTCTCGAGCTTGACTGAGGTAAAAAAAACAAAAACAAAGAAAAAACAAAACAAAAAACAACCCTGCAGCCACAACTTGGCCACAACGTCTGGTGGGAAACGTTCCCAGATAAGCCGGCTGTTGCAGCAGTGGATTAATGCTCGTGGTTTAGAAGGTGTTCATCAACCACTCAGTGGCTTAATGCTCAGGTGTCCAGATACTTCTGGCTGTGTAGCCAAGCTCCTTTATCTAGTGATCTTGTCTGAGTCAACACTTTCCTTTTTTCCTGACTTTCTCCCATGTCATCTCTTTCCCTTCCTCCTCTCCATCTCTCCTCCACTATCTGTTAATTTGCTCCATCGCCCTCTCCTCTCTTTGAACCACTCCTTTAGCCCCTGCAGCCTCAGCCAATTACACACTGTTTGTCCACCCGTTTTCAATAAAACACTGCTTTCCTCCCTCCATTCCTTGCCCTCCTTTTCTCTTTTTTACTCCCCTCCTCTCACTCCGTCTCTCTCTCGCCCTCCATCCACCCCCAACTGCTTCCGTCCACCACCCCCCCAGCCCCCTCCCGTTCTCTTTTTTCATTTTTAATTAACTTCTTTTGTAACTTGGAAGCGACCCCCTTCCCTCAACATGCCTCTTGCACTCCCACACTCGCTCCATCTTTCTCACAAACACACACTCGTTTGTGTGCGACTCCAGCTCACAAACACACGTGTAAATGGAGGTTAAACATGCTATTTACATATCAATTACAGCCAGACACCGAATCAATGATTAATGCAGGTTTAGATTAGCGCCGAGCCCATGAGCTTAAACGCTATCTGCCGGTGTTTAACTGCCGTGTCCAACCAGTTAAAGATTTCATACATTTGATTAAGATTTGAAGGGTTTTTATTAACAGCAAATGGATTTTGATCACTTTCAGTCCCCGAATCAATGACTTGTGTCGGTTTCTATTTAGAGCTAAACTCTAACCTTAACTGCTTAACTGATTGGAAGCTGGTGTGTCAAATGTGTAGGAGATTTCATATGATGGATTAAGATTCAGTTGGGTTAAGGGCTTTTGGAAAATTGGATTAATTTTATCCTTTGAATCAAACTTTGGCACTTTGGAAGCAGTCTTCTCAACAGCTCTTTCAGTAAACCTGTTTTTCACTGTAATTTCTTTAAAATTATTAGTGAAATATTAGTGAAATTCTTAAACACAACTTTTAAATTAGTAATTTAACACTGATACCCCTCGCTACGTCTACATGCAGACTTTTGTCCAACTCTGACTGAACCTCCACTTTTAAATGTCCTCTCTTTGTGCTTCCATAGATGCAAGTGAAGGTAAGATAAGTTGTGCTAACACCTGCTAGCAAACATGGACTTTTCCAGTTTTGGTCTTTTCCTATTGCGTCACACACCAAAACAGATCATTGTTTTAGCTGGTGGCAGCCAACTTAAAAAAAAAAGAAAGAAAAAGCTAACAGTGAATTG
>JBAMYA010000010.1:882955-894998 GCA_037176975.1 Arrhamphus sclerolepis
GGAGACAGAGAGGTGTGTGGTAGGTGTACACACACACACACACACACACACACACACACACACACACACACACACACACACACACACACACACACAAAGGAAAGGAACTGCACGCAAACATCTGCAAGACACACAAAACATCACACACACCAACACGGGCAGATGTAACCAGACCCAGTGTGACAACTGATAGCTCTGTTTGTGCTTTCTCGACTGTCTCACACACACATACACACACACACATCTCAGCCAGCAGGCACAACAACTGACCACATTTGAGTGTGTATTTAACAAACCACTGTGTTCCATTAAAAGAACTTAATGCTCCATGCGAAAGAATGAAAAACACCAAATAGATGAAAGGAGTTCATGCTGAGTGTGCGCGGACCTTATTCTTCGAGTGTGTGCGCGCGAGGCTGCAGCGCTTCAACAAACCAAAACGACTTTTCTTCCCCCCCACCCGCATTACAGACAATGCAACTTCCATCATCGGTGTGGTGTGTGTGTGTGTGTGTGTGAATGCATGTGTGTGTGGGCTCTAACAGCCTGTCGTGATAAGGAGAGCCCAGAATAACACTCCGACATCAGCAACCCTCCCTCCTGTCACTCACTATCGATTCTCTCACACACACACACACACATACACAACCACACACACATTACCACACACACAACCACAGAGGTGAGAAGAACGCAGTAAACACCCCGTCGCTCTCGCTCAAATCAACAGCTCTGAGGTTTTTTAAGACAATAAAAAGTTTAAATTAGAAAAAAACATTTTATTTTAATAGACACTAAAACAAACATCTTTGTATGCAATTAGACACAGAGCAATGGTTATAGATAAATGCACTTTGTCTGCTACATTTGCCTCCTAATAAAGATGCTTGAGGAACGTGTAATTTGAGTGCACAACATTTACAGCTTTGCTTTACTAGGCAGCTCCATCAGTGTGTGACACACGTGAAATTAATGTCACCGTCATGCAGTTCTGGACCAAATCCTCAAGACATCCAGATATCCATTTGTTAGATACACATCTGGTTTTCAATTTTGGATCGTTCTGTGCACCGCCAACCGACCCACCAGGGACGTGTGTATGAACCTCACGTGTTCGGCGTTGCTCGTGTGGACCGCTTAACTTTTGCTAAGTTTCGCACATTTGCACGAGGCGTCATACAACGCAGTAAGGTTTTTGTTACAAGTTTGTAAAAAGGTCTGTGCTGCACAGCTCAGTTTGTTTTATTCAGTACAGGTGCATTTATTTTCATTGAAATGGCTGCTTGCCTACTAGCATATAGACAGATGATAAATTGCGCACAAATGTTATAATAATACCCAACCAATGCCCCAAATATAGATTGTAGTCCTCCATCTTCAACCCAGCCCACAAGGACTGGAGTTGCCCTGTTATACAGAAAATGGGGCATTCAAACCAACTCTACTCTTTGTTGTGGCCACACAGTTATTTTGTTTGTTTTTTACGAGATTTGTTGTGCGCATGCGCAGTGTAATCTCTCCCTGTGGGCATCAATTTATCAGAACACGATCTTCAGATCTGAAACCAAAAGGACCAACAATGCTTTCATGGTGGTCAAGCTCATCAGTGAGACGAGCCAAGAGGCTTTGTTTGCGGGTCCTTTCGGACCCCCGTCGCGAGGGAAGCCCAAAGAACAAAATCAGCCTCTTATACATCATCAGAAAATTCCAATAACATAAGAATGTTTGTGGTTTTGTTGACTTGAACTGAGACATTTCTATCCAAAGATGCTGCAGGTTGTCATTGTCTACACTCACCACCATATTATAACAGCAGAAAAAGCTCCACAAATTCAGTTTGTACTTTTGCAACAGCCATAATTTGCAGGAAAGGCCAGAATATTCCAATTGTTGCAAATCTAGTCCTAACCAAGTTACCAATGCTAAAAAAAAGGAGTGAAATCATAAGTAAACAATGCTTAAAAACAAATCGGAACGCTGAATTATTTTAAAGTTGTAGTTCAGTTCTTATCCCTGAAAGGAAGTTTGGTGAAGAGGTGGCTTTTTCAAAGATCACTTTTTAAGTGAACCCTTTATAAAACTGTAAATAGAGTCAAATAACAAGTCCACGGAGGCCTTGGAGCAGACCCCTTGGGCTTTTGGTTGTGTCTGGATCTGGAGAAGAATGGGTTGCCCATAGGGAGCAACAGCAGATGCTGAATGCCACTGGTTCTCTGTGGCAGACGTGGTAAGAGTGCGCTGTGCCATGCAGAAAACAAGAAGTGGTGAAGGCAATGGGATATCTGCACATCTGGTAAGACCACGAAACCCCGGGGAAGCAGGCAGACCATGACGCGTAACACATCCAAGTGCAAGGCCACCACAAATATGACCAACAGTAGACAGTAGTTTATTTTAATCTTTAAACGCCTTTTTGTTGGGTTTTTTTTGTTAAAGCTTCATGACATGATGTGTAACATCATGTCTCAAAGTAATGAATTCCTTTAAATAATTACAAAAAGAACTCTGTCCCAAGAGAGGAATAATCAAATAATATTTCATCACACTTCAACAAGTTAGTGGCACTGAATTGGTCCAAATGTTAAAAGTCCATTGCTGATTTCTTTATAACTGTTTTACTGTCAACATGAGGACATTATTGACATCATGATTGGCTTAAGACATCGGTCAAACAGGGGACGGAAAAAGAAAACTGAAGTTCAAACCTGTTGCTTTTGGCTGTTTGGTTCGTCCACTACGCTGTTCAGACCTGACGTTAAAATACATTGTATTAAAATTGAATTTTCCCGAGGTCGACCTCCTCCTGGGTCGTATCAGCTGCCGCGTCGCCTCTACGGTGACCGGGCCGACTGCCTGTAAACTACCATCCCAAACCACATGGTGGCGGTAGTGCACTGCTTTCACTCGTTGGAAAAGAAAAAGAAGATGCAGCGTACCCAACCAGCGAGTCAACACCACCACACCCCACTCTTAGTACCAATTTTCAGCCTTGTAGAGGTTCCTGAAAGACTTTTAGAGGGGTCGTTCCTGGTAATCGTGACACACGGCAATGACCCGGCCCTGAAAAACCACCCAGAACTCCCACTAATGGGAATGCACCTAATACTAGGTGGTCCCGAACAGATTTAGGGACCACCGCGTAAACTAACATGTGCTTAGGTGAAGACTCGTTAGATCTTGTGCGTTAATTACCACCATAAAGCTTTAGGTCGATTGATCTCGTCTTCATGCCTGCTTTTGTTCAGAAATGTATAAATTTATTACTTTTTTTGCAGCAAGTTACACATAATTATTTCCACCTGCTGACTTTTATGATTAAAAATATCTCATTTGTTGTTTGCGAGCATCAATGTGGTTACCTGCATATAGAGCGGAAAGGTCAGATCCACTCACTCGACATGTTTAAATACGCATTTTAATTAACGTGTGAACGTACGCACGAAGTGCCGTCCACTTCTGATTGGACCTCTCAGGACACATGTTAATGCAAGGTCCTAACGGGGCCTAACAGCTCAAAGATTTAGTCTTGGACTCATTTCTGAATCACATTTGGGTGTCAGTTAGAACGGAGAGGTGGGGGGGTGGGGGGTTGGGGTGGGGGGGTAAACCCAGTCTAGTCAGTTCAGAATAAGAATAACTCGCATTTCACTCTCCAGCTTCAAGAAAGAGTGTCTAAAGTTTCCTTCACTTCACACTGAGCACTTTTACCCCAATGACAGGGCAGATCCTCCACAAAACCACATCAAGAGCACATTAAATTAAAAAGAAACAAAACACAAGTTAACAAAACCAGCGCCGGGGCACAGGTGGATGAAACACAAACACACAAGCGGGTTACCGAGAAGACAAAGTATGCAGGAGCGCGGTGGGAGTTTTCTTTCTCTTTGTGTGTTTTTAGCATTTAATTTTTTCCCTTTCTTTGCCCGGAGAATAATGTCGGGGCATTAGAGGAGTGTGAGAGGCATTAGAAGAATGTCAATATGATTGGAGAAAGAGCAGTGTGTGTTCACCGCGCGTTCAACAACAATAGCTCTCCAGCCGTGTTTTTCCATGTGCATTCACATGATCCATTATTACCTCTGACATGTACCGCTGAGAGTGTGTTTTCATCTGTGTGTGTGTGTGAGAGAGAGAGAGAGAGAAGTCAGGGTGAAAGATGAGAATAAAAGGAGGAAAGAGACCTCACCAGAGACAGAAATACACCGTTGAATGTGAGTTTGTTGAGAGAAACAGTCAACAGCAGGATAAACAAAAACAAGGAAAAAAAAAACAGCAACAAAAAAGACAAAAACAGGTGGAGGTCTCAATATTTCACACTTAATAAACTGTCGAAACATGTGTGTGTGTGGTCAGCTAAAAAGAAGTCACGCGCTGACAATCCAGCGACTCCACGGCGACACAATCTGCCGTTAGTTATTAGCCCACACTGAACTGAACGCCTGCCAGCCCAGGTCATCCATCTATCATCTCCAGCAACGCAAAAATAACCGGGCTGAGAGCACAGACGACAAGCCAGAGTTCCCACCCAGGCCCTGATGGGAAATCTGCAGGGTCTTTACGGAGGAGTCTCCAGAAGTTATAGACGCCTTAGTGGTTTAGACTGTTATTGATAATTGGTCTGAAATCACTCAGCAGCAGGTCATCGAGCTCCGACGTAACGCTTCGGTCGTGGAGAGGAAGTAGATCCTGCCATCACGAGCTCCAAAAAAGTTCAAAATCTCCATTTTCTCCTCCGTCCTTTTCATCCCTAGAAATCGGGATTCCTGGCATCATTTTGAGCCCATTTCCCTAATTTTTTATTTTTTTTTGCAGATTTGTATCCTTCAAACTGTGCTTACTTAATTATTAAATCCTCTCTGCAATGCACCAATGAAGACACGGCCATCACTCGATCACGGACAGAAGGGAGCATTGTTCTTTTCTGAGCAGATTTATGGATGTTTATCAGTGGCGAACACTAGATTTAATTATATCCCTCTAAAGTGTAAGTCACATTCACTCTGCAAATGCCTGTGCGTTAAGTTTTGACAGCGTTGTTAATCAGAGGAGGGGTGCAAAGCTGCGGTAGTTTTAAAATAGTCTCCGTGAGCTGCGTGTCATCATCAACACGGCTGCAACTGTTAACATGTTGATAAGGAGGACCAGACGCCAGCCCAAACAAAGTTTGGTGCATGCACCTGCCCCCCTTTTCACATCTACCGCCAATTAAAGCTGCAGATTTAGCTCTGATTCGTGTCAGATGTACTCCAGAATAACACGTCTCTCCACAAACTGAAGATGGTGTGAGAAAAGACAGGAATGTCACGGCATTTATAGCAACCAATTAGTGGTTATTACTTTTTCCTTTTTACGTCTCAACAATATTAAAATCAGTCTGATCCAGTGTCGGATGTGACAGGAGTCTGAGGTGGCAAGTTTTCAAATAAGTATGTCCTCTGCGCCGTCAAATGGGTATTTTTAATACTTCCTGTTGCCAAAAGAGAAGCAAGCTAAACGCCACCATCAGCAAACTAAATTAATTAGCTCCATGATGCAGGAAATGCAAACCTCCCCTTGGCTTATCTTAGTTGTTAAATAAAGACATGATTTAGGAAATGAAACCCATTTCAGAGTCCACACTGAAAAGACTTTTTTTTTTTTTTAAACTCTATGAAATTGACAATAAAGTAAATAAATCGTGCATATGGAGCAGAGAGATGAGTCACATTCCACTCTGTGATGTCATCAGAGACACTTGCTGTTAATATTAATTTTGTTCAAGTTCGTATGACCTGATTAAGAGCTGCTTCCAGCAGACGAGGACTCATTTACATTTAAGAACGCTGAAGAAGTTGAAATCACACCTTAAAGGGAACATATTGTGGGGGCAAAAAAAACATCAACTTTTTTTCTCCTTTAGACTATTTAATTGCATGATTTTGGTTATTAAAAACTGCAAAAAGGTAAATAAAAAGTGAGATAAAACAACTTTCTTCTTTTACGTCCTAGGTTTGAAAATTTAAAAGCCATCGACATCAACAGGGCACTGTGGCATCACAGACCCACATCACCACTCGGTTTCACATCACTCACTGTAACTTTGTGGGGTTGCACAAATCTGTAGGACTAACTTCAAAAGACGACAGTTGAATCAAGGGGCTGACCCCGCCCCCTGCAACCAGCTGCTATGAACAGATTTACTCTGTGAATTATTTCATGAAAATGCCTCCTTTAACTCTCGGAGTCGGTGCTGCGGCTGTGAGTTAAACTTTAGTTTAACAGCTGGAAGTTGTTGAGATAATTACAGCTGGGTGCATTCACTGGAGGACAGCAGAAGGGAGGTTCAGGTGACGTGCACACAGAGAGAGTTGACCGACCTGGCGCTCGTGCAGTCCTGGTAAAGCGTCTCGAAGTCCTTCCTGGAGATGAGCTTGCAGCGGTTCACGCCGGGCTGGATGGCGCCGAGCCCCCGCAGCACCCGCACCTGCTCCACGGTGCACACCACCGGCGTGATGTCCAGCCTCTTCAGCTTGGTGTAGACCGTGTGCAGCCCGCCCACCAGGTGCTTCAGGAAGAGGTCGAACACCTGCGGCAGACAGATGAGCTCCTGGCCGTCCACGTTGAAGCTGGCCACCTTCACGCCGTGCACCTCCACCAGCTTGCACTCGCTGCACAGACCCGCGCCGGACGGCGTCTGCGCCAAGCCGGGGGAGCCGGGAGTCAGTCCGGCGGCGCTCAAGGAGCCGAGCCCGCCGAGGGAGCCCAGGGCAGCGCCTCCGTTGCCCAAGCCGGCCAGCGCGCCCCCTGGTCCGGGGAGGAAAGCGCTCAGCATGCTGCTAGTCAGCCGCGGGGACGGGGACAGCGAGTGCGGGTGGGAGTTGGTGTGAGCCGGGCTGGAGGTGCCGGTGGAGGCGACGGAGGTGTGAAGCCCGTCCGGCGCTGAGCGGTAGAGCCCGACCGGAGTTGGGGCGCCAGAGCCCGGTGAGAGGAGCGGAGGGGAGCCGGGGAGCGACATGGAGGCGGCGGCGGAGGGAGTCTTCAGCTTTTCACGCACTTTCTTCCTTTCTGCCTCCACTTACAAAACTCTTTACTCTCACTTTTTCCCCGCTTTCTCCTGCTTTTTCTTTTTTTCCGCTACTTTTTCCTCTCTTCTTCCTTCCTCCTAAATTTCCTCCTCTGCTCTTCCGCGCTTATCTCTTCCCATCCAGGATAAAGTGTCACTCTTGATATCCACGCGTGGACTGTCCGGTCCGAGACTGGATCAGACTCCAGGTCAGCCCCCCGCCCCCTTTCCCTGCTGACTGACAGGCCTGCCAGCCAATCACAGAGGCGCTCACGGACACGATAGGCGAGGAAAGAGAGGGAGGACTTCATCAAACTCCATCACCGCGTGCGTGTGTGTGCCCGTGTGTGCGCGCGAGCCTGTGTTTTTTGGATATCGGCTCGGATCTGTCGCTTTCCTGTTTCATAAACTTTCTCACGAGCTGCTTCACTCTGCAAACGGGAAGTTTTTATTTTTCTACTCCATCATTTATAATCCCAGCGCTTTTTTTTGCGTGTGCGCGAGCGCGCACGTGCGTCGTTTGTCCAGCCAGTTGTGGCTCACGTGCGAGCTCTGGTGGCGGTCTTCAAAGTCTGACCGTGAACAAGTGGCTCACACAAAAGAGTGGCAGTTTACTGAAGAAAAAGGGAAAGAAAAGTGTTTTTTAAGAAAAAAAAACGAGGAAAAATGGATGAAGGTGAGTGAAGGAGGTCTGGAAGGATGAAAAAGGCTCAAAGCTAAATGACCTCATGGTGATCATTTCTATCACAGAAGAATGAGAGGAGGATTAACAGAAGAATAAGAACAAGAGATCATGGTGTAGCATCAAAGAGAATTACGAGTGTGTGTGTTTAAGCAGTGAAATGGGATTGAGTGGTGTGGATTACAGACAGATGGGGTTTTATAATCCCATGTAATCTCATTACACTGAGAAACCCTGACTGAATGAAAGAGGGAGTGAAAAGAGAAGCACACACAGAGAAGTAGAGGACGAGACTAAGGGAAGACCGAACCAAAGTGTTTAAAAATGCGGCCGCACTTCGTTGAGCTTGACAGGAGGTCATCCTTCTGGACAGTTTGATGGAGTTGAAATAAAAGCCCTAATTTACATTTTAAAAATTTCATTATAATTCCCTTATATGGCCTTTTCTTTAGAAATTAATCTGATCATTTGCCATCCCATTTGAGAGATGTTTTGGACTGTATGGAAAAAGCACACTTACAAAAAACATTGTTTTTTTTTTTGGTTTTTTTACATTGGTTTTTATCCTTCTTTCAGGACCCATCACAACAGATCACAGGATGCCTTTCCATTACACAGTTCCCACACATTACTGTATTTGCCTCAGTCTCGGATGCTTTCCATTAAAATTGAGTACCACCTCAATGTGGGTGGGATCGTCATAGCAAGGCAGCTCGAAAGTCCACATCTTCATATGCAACACAGAACAATAGAGGACATCAAGCCATGGTCGGACCACAGTGTTGATTTATTTGTTGCCATTTCTAGTTTAAGTTTGCAGAAGTAAAACACACGGTCGCTGTTGCCTGGTTTTAAGTAGGGTGGAATACACTTTGAATATTCATGGGGTTGCTTGCAAGACTCATCTGTGACATCACCCTCTGCCTAATCAATGGCTTGCAGTCTGGTGACGTTGCATTTTCGGCTCGACTCAGCCCAGTTGAAACCCCAGCCGAGAAGGTGTTAGGTTCAAATACGTACGATCACCTAGTGGAAAAACCTGCTCTTGGAAAAGACCTAAAAGTGTTATGATCTGGCATAGATTTTAATGCTGGATGGGAGTCTTGACATAACTTGACCCAAGACATTTATCCAGGCTTGGGACGGCACTATGGGGGGAATATGAGGCTAGAAAACGGGCAGAAAACGTTGGCACGTGATGGGGCAGGGTATTGATCCAATGACCTTTCAGTTGGAGGAAAACTGACCCTCACACACACAGCATTGGTCTCCATACACTTTTAATATGGTGTCAGTTGATGGCGTCAACCGTTGATGAACTGAATTGTGATTTGCAGGTCCCTTGTTTCATGTCAGTAGCGTTAGTCGTATCAACAGCATTAGCATGATAGTCCCTTTATGGTGGACTTACACAGCTGCGTTGCGGCAGCACTCCGGGGGTTGGTGCTTCTGACATTCCTTCATCGTACCGAAAACAACCAATCAAATTTTCTTCCTGCTTGCTACGCAAATAAGCTGCCTGCTTTGAGTCAGTCTCGACCCCATGTACGATTTCATTGAGTAGCTTTAGCTATGTAGCCACAATTTGATTGGCAGATTTATACAGTGAAGCGGAAAAAGTTTGGCAATGGTGGACATCACCCCATTCAGAGTCTAAAGAGACCAATAAGCTGGAGGTAACACTACCCACTATACCATGGCCACAGCTGCCATGAATTGATGATTCTTTAGTGAAGCAAAGAAGAGGATCTCTACATTGTCAATAATTTGATAAGAATTGAATTTAAATGTTTTAAAACGATGTCTCTTGAAGAAAGTTTGGCACAGTTTACTGCACTTCTCTTTTTACAACTAATATTAAACAATTCAAGGAATTTGATGGATTTTTAGTGCATAAAGAGCACGGGGCATGCCAAACGCTTTGTTTCCACTTACCCTACATCAATATGAAATACAGAACAGGCCCCCTAGTGTCCAGTGCGAGGAAGTACAGTTCTTTACAAATTGGTTGGCTTTATGACAGTGCTACTGTTGCTAACACCGATTCATTGCTGCCATGGGAAACTATTCTAATAATGGTCCTATAAAGCCTATAGTTTCATTACATAGTCAAACAACTGACAGAAGTTTATTTCTCAAAAATCTGCTAGTTATTCAGGATGTGCTAGCTAGCATTGCATTCTAGCACAGCATCTACTTTCTCTCTGAAATCTACAACACAAGTTGAACATTTTCAACATAGATGAGGGAAATAATGATCTGAAAAACAGCAGGTGGAGGAGTTTTGCAACTACTTCAGGAATTGATTGACTTTATCATATCAGGAGTGCAAAAAAACGAGGAAACAAAGCATATGCTGGACACTGGTGATCGTTGAGTCCTCACACTGAACTGCATCAAGACCCATAATTGATCAATAGCTGATATACCCACATGTGCAAAGGATTACTTTGGGAATCGTTTACCAAGCAATACAGTACAGTGGTGTGGTGACTTTAGTTTCATCAACTGATTGTTGACCACTGTCATTTAGGGTCAAATGGTGGATTTTGCAGAAAGGTATACGTACCTTCAGACCAATAAACTGGATTTTAATGACAACACTGACATGTTGTATAAGAAGGATCAGCAGTATTTCTTCTGCTTTTGAAAACTACATTACATCTCAGCACCCATTATGACCATTTAAAAATAATATTGTGTAGAGGCTGTTTTGACTTTTTGTTTGGTGTGCTGGTATGGAAACCTGTAAGTCAAAGTAAATTAACAAAAAACTCACTCAACAGTAAAGAGTAGAACTGAAGTAAAGTACCAGGATCCCAGCAGAGAATGATGTCTGAGCTTTTATTTGGAGTTGTAGCACGGAAGGTGGGAAGCATCCTGTCACTTGTTGCCTACCCTTTGGTCATTGAATTTCAGCACTTGCCCTCAGGCAAAAGGTTCAGCTTTCCCCTGGTAAGGAGTAACTGCTACAAATACTTCTTCATCCCTGCAGACTCACTGACTCACAATTGGACACTTAAAGTGTCCAATTGTGAGTCTGGGGACATAAATAAATTAAGTTGTAATTGTTAAATTCAGAAATACCGCTTAAAACTTTACTGTCTAAAAAAACAAGCCTTATGTTAACCTGGTCCGAAGGTGCCATCAGCATCACTGGGCTCAGAGGCATCTGGAATGGACCATCACACAGTGTATGTATGTATTGTGGTGAGATGAACCAGTATTCCAGATCTTGTTTTGGAAGAAACCAGGTGCCCTGGGCTCCAGATTAAAGACAAGAAGGACCTTACAGACTATTATTAGCAAAAAGTCCAAAGGCCAGGCTCTGTGATGGTAGGGTATCATCTATGTTGATGCCCTTGGTCACGGTCTGTTACGCATCTGTGATGGCAACATTAATGCAAAAAAAAAGTGAGGCTTATGCTCATATGGTGCCTTCAATATATCATCTTTTCCAAGTGATATCCATCGGATTTTGAAAACAAGACATTTCAAAACTGCATTTTAACCATGTTACAAAGGGATGAGAAAGAAGAGGGTACGACTGCTGGACTTCCTGTTTGCAGTTGTGACCTGACCCCATAGAGAACTGTGATCCAAAAGCAAATGTGACAACAGTGATGACTATGTCACACTTGAAGATGTGTTTACAGGAAGAAAAGGAGCCAAATTACAGCTAAACACTTCGCTTCATATCCTCAACACCAGAACCATTTTAAGTGTTGTGAAAAGAAGTGACAACATTACAAAATGCTAAAAACTTATTTTTTCTTGAATGTGCAGTAAAAACATGTATAGTAATAAAAGAAAGGAAGGACTCACGACCTGTACCCCTGCCTTTCGCCTGAAGTGATCTGGGATAGGCTCCAGCAGACCCCCATGACCCTGCACAGGAAATATGTATGGTATGGTACGGTATGCATGGATGGATGGATGAAGTTAAAGGAGAAAAAATATGGGGTTTATGCTATGTGCAAGGAAACAGAATTCATGCACATTTTTATTGACATTTTTCATACTTTTATTTGAAACATTTTCCGTTATGATGCTGTAATGGAATTTGGTGGATTTAAATATTTGTTTTGTTTTTTTGCAAATGTACATGTATAGGTGTTACCCCATATAATAATTTATGCTGTAAAGGAAAATTTACTCATACATCAATGCCAAGAAGCAGCACATGTGAGAAAAAGTGAAACATCATAAATAAAAATAAATAAATAAATAAAAATGGGAAAACAGTATTGATAAAACATCATATTAAAACATAGCAGTAATCATAAAATGAAACACACTTGTAAACACACACATATGTA
>JBAMYA010000010.1:895098-906511 GCA_037176975.1 Arrhamphus sclerolepis
CATATATACATATATATACATAAAGCATAACATGAACAAAATAAAGATATTTGGCTTTGGATATACTGTACCATATAAACATGATAGTATCTGCATGTGCTTTGGTGGTGGAGGAGAAAAAATAAAATTAAGCGGTTTAGAGAAGCAGTCCAAATATAAAGGTGAAAAGGGACATGGAGGAAGTGAAGGGGAAAAGGTGGGCCACTGAGAATGAAACGGGTAAGACAAAGAAAGAGCAGACAGGAAGAGAGAGTCAGATGGCAATCATTTGTCTCTCAGGACTAATAACAATCAAACTAAAGCTGGACTCAGAGAATGACAGAGAGAGATGAGCTCTTAGTGGAGGTGAATCTGTCTCAGTGGGGATATAATGACCCATATGAACTTGGAGTTGGACTTCGAGATGTGGAGGGTGAGAAAGAATGGAAGAGGAGCAAACTGAGTTCGAGGAAGAGAGAAAGAGAATGGCAGAGAGATGTGAGGAGGGTAGGATGAGCAACGGAGGGACAGAATGGAAGAGGTGACGAGGGAGGTGGAGGACAAAAAGTGTAAAAACTTGTCTGCCACATGCTCTCCATCCCCAGAGATGGAGAGAGAGAAGGAGCCAAAAAACGTGACATTTCTGCCTTTTTCAGACCATTAAATAAAACACGTTGAATGTTTGCTTCCAAACAGATTTTCTGTGTGGAGGAAAGAGCTGCAGCAGCTTCAGGTTAAAACACTGGTTTTAAGGTCTTTGAAGATATAACTGTATTCTCTAACGTTCATTTTTTTCAGCTTTTTTTAAAATGCTGAGAAATCAAGTCAAAGCAGTGCTAAGCAGCCATTAATCAAAAGTCTACACCCCTAATTCTGCAAAGAATTGATGATGAGGTACATAAAAATTCACCCCAGTAGCAGAATAGATTTCATGAAAATGAAATCTAGCTATAGGAACACCTAAACCTTTTTTGTTTGTGTAAAAGGATGTAAATATTGTAGCCAATGTAGCCAATAGGTTCATAGAAAAGCAGCAGTTTCACCACCTCGTTCCACCTTGGGGCGGTCCCAAGAGTTGGCTCACAATCTAAACCACAGCTGAAAGCTCATATACACACATATGAAGTTGTACTTATGAGAAGAGCAGCAATATATGAGCACAAACATCCTGAAACAGAGTTTACCGTTTATCTAAATACTACCTCTCCCTGCAGGACGTCTTAGCAAATGATGTTTGCTACGTCATTATGCACAAAAAGGGACAATAAACACATTTCTTATTTCTTTTTTATTTCTGCTGAAAATTTGATCATTTTAACATGGGCATCAATGGGAATCAGCTCAGTTTTACGCTAAGTTCATGCTGTATGATTTTTACAGTCTTATTAGATTAATTCCAGTTACATTACATTGCACGACTTGAAATCGGAAGATAATTCATTTACATTTTGCAGTGTGTTTGAACATACACTGAACCGTGGCTATGACAGAAATAAATCTGGGTGTATTTCAAGTGCTGAACGCAGCGTCATCCCATCATTAGCAGGTTGCTGCTAATGTGCTTATGCACCAATGACGTGGTTGGTTAGTAAACTGACAGATATCGCTGAGGCGGCGACAGGCCGACTCTGAGACGATTCCTCCAGATTTCTGACACTGCTGATATCTGTCTCAGCTCGTCTTTGGTCATTCATCTTTGCTCCTGGATCATTGTGAGATCTACCACCACCGTTGCCCATCTATCTTCTGAGATGGCCAAAATCGTACAGTGTGAACCCGGTGTTGGACCACTAGTTTCCCAACTTCTTCGTCGGGACTCAGTTTTTCACACTTCAGATTGTTTCCACATTTCTGAGTGTTTCCCTCAAACAGAAGAGACATGCTTGAACATGTAGACTGCAGAAAAATATCCACAA
Source organism: Arrhamphus sclerolepis (assembly GCA_037176975.1). Lineage (NCBI taxonomy): Eukaryota > Metazoa > Chordata > Actinopteri > Beloniformes > Hemiramphidae > Arrhamphus > Arrhamphus sclerolepis. The sequence goes on from JBAMYA010000010.1 coordinate 896,994, forward strand.
ACCACATAAACAACAGCGCAGAGAGGAAGTAATGTCATTCAGTAAAGAGGAACTCCCAGAGCAGCTGCAGGATTTAAGACCACCTGACACTGGAGAATGTTGAAGGAAGGTTAGCGTTTGAAATGAAGCAAACAAGATGAACAGTTTTCTACCAAACTCTTCATGTGTTTGACGTGTTTTGATCAAAGAGCAATGCTTCAACATTAAAATCATATTTTCTGAGTTCCATAGTTTTTTTGGTTTGTTTTTTCAGTTTTATTTTGATTACTTTCTTTGTATAAATTTAGCTGATAAAGGTCCTTTTGGAGTATTTAAGTACCATTATAATGATGGTTATTATGGGTCATTGTGAATGCTTTAGCCTTAGTGTCCACATGGAAAAAAAGAAGAAATAATGATCCCCGAATGTGGAAAATGTTAAAAAACCGTTTGCTTCGAGGGAGTACTGAGATCTTTATTGATGATTTGGACCACAAATAGGACTTAGTCTACATGAGATGTTAGTTTCAAGAGCGTTTTAAAGCACACATTTCATCAAATGGGTATTTAAGGTCTGCCGAGACAGGATTAGTTTCCTGGCAATGCAGATAATGAACTAAAGTTTACAGAGAAGAGGTGGAGGAACGGGTCAAGTGTAGGGAAGATGAACGAAGGAAAGCAAAGGAGGCATGAAAGAAACATGTGGAATATTTTACGTTGGGTGACACTGGAGTGCTGGCTTTTTAAAACTTTCTTTTTTCACTTAACTTTGGGATAAAAAGTGTGAATGAACAACAGCAACTCACACACACATACACACACATATTGGTGCTGCATGTGAGCAATCACTTGAGGCCATCGGGATTTATTTAGCTTTTATTTATACAAGCTTAGAGTCAAACCATCCATCTCACACACAACAGCCTGCAGCTTTCATTACAATGTGTGTGTGCGATATAGATGGCACTTTGTGCATGTTAGCAAGTTTGTGCTGATATACAGTAAGTCTTTAATGGGACTGATGTGTGTGTGTGTGTATGTGTGTGTGTGTGTGTGTTTTCTCATCATCCTGGGCTGTACCTCGAGCAATGATGCTGAAGACGATGGCTCAAGTTGTGTTCTTTAATAATCTAATTCAACAACACAATTACCAAGTGTCAAACTGCACAGCGATCATCTCAACGCTGGACAGAATGACAACAATGCTTCGCTGCCATATAGTTTTTTTTTTTTATTATTATCAATCATCAGCTAAATTAAAACTCACTGGACACCCCAAATATTCAATAATAACCTCCTCCTCTTTTTTACGCTCACTTGAGGTGGAAAATAGATTTGTCGATAGTGAAACCATGCAAAAGCAATTTGATGCATTTGTTGATTGAATCATTATGTCTCACCATGCAAAATGTACAGAAAAGAAGGCTTTCATGAGAGGATCAGCTGATTGTTCAGCTACTCCATTATACCCTGGCGATAATGGATATTAAACTGTGATCGGTTTGAGAGCATTATTTCCACATAAATGCACTGCTTTCTCAGCTGTTGTCATGCTTCTGTTGCTGCAAATTTGCTAAAAAAAAAAAAAAAAAAAAAGCAAAAAAACAAAACAAAGACAAAGTCAGTGCTTTTTTTTATATGTACTGATAAAACATCTGCATAAAGACAGCCCACTGATGGTGTAGCCTCACTGTTTTTTGTAATACAAGGCACAGAGAGCCAATACTGTACTGAGTTTTAAAGGAGCTCTATGAAGCAATACCACTTCTGATCACATGGGGGCAGCATATCACAGGAAAATTCACGTGTCAGAATAAGACACAACAATGTGCACCTCTAGTGGGACAAAGTGATATTACAAGATGTTATGATATATGGAATTACAGTTGGACCTTTCACGCTCAGCAGCATAGTATTGTCAGTGTTTTTTTTCCCAGCACAGCAGGTCTTTACACCCCCATGTGGTTATAAAGGGTATTTATGTATAAACTGGCTTCAAAATAGGCGCACATTTTAGCGCACAATTGCTAATTGTCAGAATTTCTTTAAAAAGGTCAGAAATCATGCCTAAGATTGACTGGAGGCACATGATATATGATAACTTCTGCACTGGAACCACCTACAATGAATCTTTAAAGAGACTTTAATAATGACGATTACTGCAATCATTAATTTCCCTTCAGAGGTTTAGTAAAGTATTTTGGAATTGAAATGCATTGAATTACACTCAGATATCTGGGGGGAAAAAATTAAAACCATCACCTTACATTCATTCTAGTCTAATCAAACCTTATCTAAAATTAAATTCCATTTGAATAGAATCCTGCTGGATCTAAAACAAGGCACTGGGGAGATCCCTCAGAGCTAGGTCCAGGCAGAAGTCTTGGCAAAGTTAGTCAGGCCAACCTGGAGGCCAATTCCGCTGGAGTAGCTGGCTAAAAGATGCTATTCCAGACCAACAACCATGAAAGCTCAACCTAACTCCTAAGGCCAATTGAGAAATTGCTAATTGCTAATCTGCATGTTTTTGGACTGTGGGAGGAACCTGGACCATCACTCCACTGGGCCATGGCAAAGTACTCTTGTACTGTCTATGAATTAGGGGATTTGTAATTTGTCAATTAAGTGGCTTTAACAAAGGTGTTAAAATATCAGGATGGTATTAGATATGTTTAGACAGGTGTAATTAATGCACAAATCTGAAAACTTACATTCAGAAACCAATTAGACTCTGCCTCTATAATTTCCTCTCCTCTGCAGGCTTTTCTCTTTTACAAATGAGCTTTACTCCTGATATCATATATGAACCTTGAGTCAGAAAGGGACGGATGTTTCATACCATAAAAATGTTGGGCAATATCCAGTCCGGTGTAATAAAGCCTCAGCTCATTTCTGTTTCCACTTCTGTCTGTCCCCATCTCTCTTCAACTTCTCCTTTTTTTCTTTCTTTTTTTTTTTACCTCCGTCCATGCCTGTCCTCCACCTCTCCTTCCCTCTCTGCCCTTCATTCCCCTTCTCTTTATCACTCTGCTCATAAAACCTGCTCATCCAGAAAGAACGGAGTTTAGAGGAGGATGGAGAAGCGAGAGACAGAAAAATGAATGAGGGATAAAGACAGGGAGAGGAGAGACTGAGAGAAGATAAAGGGTTGAGAAGGATAGCAGATGTAAGAGAAAAGAAAATGAATGAAACGATCCAATGGTGGTGAAATTTCCGGCTCAGGTCAATTTAATTATATCGATTTGGCAAAATAAAGCGATGTATTGGGAGGGGAAACAAGAGCACGGTTTTTGGTGTAATCTGAGTTGCAAAAAATGAGCCATCGATTTCATGCCGACCTCTGAAAGAAGAGAGTCCTAAGCTTAGGAAGCTATCATTTTAGCTGTTTGCATCATTTAACTTCACATAACCTGTTTTTGTTCAAATATAAACCGTTCCACGGGAGAGCTACAGAACAGCCTGCAGTCCCTTTTTAATATTTCATACTATACACATGCTTACTTTTTTATGTTTTTCTTCTCTGAGGGTGAAAATACAGAGTTAAACGGGCAGCCAGAGTGATATGATTAGCCTAGCTTAGCACAGTAGTAAACAAGTAAACCCATTTAGATAAGATCATAAAACATACAATGCTGAGAGGTTTTAGCAGCACGTTGGGGATTGAAGTGCAACACAAAATACAGTTGATAAATGTTTGTGTTCCACAATCTGGATAAATATTCTTCCCTTTGCTCATTCTCCTAAGTCCAGTCACCAGAGTAAAAGACTGCTGCTTCAGTTTCCAGAGATGGCAATCACATCACCTCATTATTTTTCAGCCATTTCAGATCTACTGACAACCCAGACTTACAGAGTTTTATGTGATTCATTAACATCCAGACAGAAAACATATATATTTTTCTTCTAATGTAGCTAAGCAAAGTGAAAAACCCTTGATCTTACATTTAGGTCTGACCCGACTGCAACTTACTCCCCAACCACCCCCTCACAACCTCCAAACACTGACTTGTTGCTGTTGCAGCATGCAGTTGTGCACATTACTGAAGTGGTTACCAGCATACATTAACTGTAGTTTTTCAAAAACTAATGGTGAAAAAGAATGATTTGGAGTTCAATGTTGGAAGCATCCTATCAAAAGTTCCTAAATGCAAATGCAAGTGGACTAAAATTTGTAAATAGGAATGTGTTGGGGGAGGTAAAGCAGGTTTCCAAAGTGAAAGTAGGCCTACACAAACACAATCATGGAGCTTTTGAGTGCTGTTCTCATTGTCCTTAAAGTGATATGGTTTATTCAGTTACAGATGTTTGCAGAAATGTTTGAGCGTCGAGTGTTTACTGATCAGCATTTTTATGTTTTTTCTAATAGTTGTGCTGTATGTACATCTGCCCAGATATCCAACAGGTTAACCCACGGTCATTTCTAGCATCGGCTACACGTCTGTGTGTGTTGTGTAGCTGAGCTATCCAATGAATTCTTTCCCACACATTTTGAACGAACTGCACCAGGGTTCATTTGGAACCACTCCAAGACTACCTCTTCAGCTGGATCTTGGTACGCTTGTTTGGTCACCAGAGTTTGTTTGCTTGTATCCACACCAGCCCAAAAAGTCCAAATCAAGGGAGTAATTGAACTTTGTTTTAAGCAAATACCCACTTAAATGATACCCTGCTCCAACACCAGGGGTAATGGTGTTTGGTTCCAATGAATCCTGTGAACCGTCAAAACTTCACTTGGGCCCTCTGGCTCGGTACAAAAAGACGACGATTTCAAACTTGGGTCTTCAGATGGTGGTTTTAAATTGGATTGAAAAATTAGCACAGGTAGAGAAGATGAAAGCCTTTCTTGCATTGCAACACTCCATTACATCTCAGTTGGATGACTGTGATACACTTTCTTTTTCAGTCATTCTTCTCTCACGTGTCCCCAACTGGTTCAAAACGCTGCTGCTCATCTCCTGGTCGGATCACGCCAGACAGAGCGCATAAAGCCCATTCTAGTGTCTCTCCACTGGCTGCACGTCATTTTAAAAAACACCTAAAAAAACATACCCAAAGTAAATGAAGAATTGCTCAACAGTAATAAGGTTCACATGTTTTGGTGCCGATGTTGCGCCAGGCTAAACATATCCTGATCTCAGTTCCAGCTGAAAAGGATCTTTCTAACAGCTCACTGTGGCTGCTTCATCTTGTTTTAATACTCACTGTGGTATTACAAACTCATCCACCCCTTGGAAAGTCCCCTATAACTACTCTGTCTTGTGTTTGACACCATTTGCAAAGCCACCAAGTGCAAAGTCAACTCAAATGAAATAGTTATAAGTCAAGTCATGTTTAGCTAGTAAATGTTAGCAAAGGGAAGCTACAATAGCAATAGTCCAAAAAATATTAGCTTGACAAATCAAACCCACTCACATTTTCTCTCATGAAATGGGTACCCCTCCCTTTCATTGCAGCCGCTATAGAATGTACCAAATTAATCGCAATGGGTCAGGCCATGATTCACAGGCCTGGGATATACTTGATAACTCATCATTTCTGACCCATGTAACCTGCACTTGACTAGTCGGTCGAGCACGTCCTCCAAAAAATATGCAACGCATGCACGAGCTGCAATATCCACTTGAACGCAAGAGGGGCTAGTGTAGGTCAGTGAGCTGTCATTTGACTGTCAAAGCTCTCCTGCAGTTACGGCCTTTCTATACAACCACTAGCTGTGTGTGGTGTTGGTTTTGAATTAGGAAAGCCGCCACACGTTGCAAAGTACATAAAAAATACTATTTTTCACGAATTTGCCCAAGTGGTAAAATGAGACAAACAAACTTCAATCCCAACAACATTGATTTGTCGCTGGTGTTGTGTCCCACTTCTTTTATTCAGTGGTATTTTTGACTCTGGCTCAGCATTCTGCCCCCAAGCAGAGACGGCCATTATTACACATTCAGAAACGTTCACAACAAAGCAGGATGCAAATACTTAGACAAACTGCAAGTATTTACCAGGCCATACAGTGGCAATTGAGAGCCAAAACTCAAAGGAACCAAGGTGATGACACAATAACATCTGAGATCAACAGGTTTTTACTGCAAAACTGACAACAATCATTTATCTGTGTTCCTACTTCACTGTATACCATTTTGGATGTCTCTTGCTGATACTAGTCTGGTTTTCACTTTGCCTACATGCTTCGTTTTTCTGATTGGTTGTATTCCTATGCAGCTGGTGTCTAGAGGTCCGTTGGTACTGGCCCCTAATAAAAAAACACACTTGTTATGGAAACAACACCACTGCCCGACATGGGAGGAGGCGAGAAGTAAGTAAGCAAGACTGAACAAAACGCTAAAGCAGGTTATGTGTTGGGTGTAAATTACAAGGTGATCTAAAACAGAGCACCCTTCATGACATTGAAAGTTTTGGCTCTAGGCTCATCATACGCCACTTACCCATTAATAAAAACCATTAATCTCGCTACATCGTACAACCCTCCTGTATGAAGACACTAAAACTTTCCAACAAACTGGTGATGAATATGGCAGCTATTCTCTTGTAAGGTGATCAGGTCAGCTAGCAAGTGTCTCCGGATGGAGTTGTTTTTCATAAACAGCTGTTTCAGGTGGTCATTAATCAGCTGGTTGTAAGATTCCAGTGCTGTCTGGCGCTCCGTTATTCGTTGAGTAACCTCAACGTGCCACTGCTTGATTTGACCAAGCTCACACAGACAAAGGGAGAGAAAATAGGAGGAAAAGAGAAAAGTAAAAGAAAGACACGGAAAGAGAAATTACGAGCGAGAGAGGGCAGGTCTCAAGGTGACCACTCATTGTCCTAATTCCTCTTTTAACACAGTTAGAGACCAAAAACACAACTTTCTCTCATTCTTTGTCCCTCTCAGAGGCTCTCTTTCTCGTTCCACTCCTCCCCTCGCTCTCTGTTCCTGCCATATCCACAAAAAGAGGTTAAAAACATCCCTCATCTCCCGCTCTATTTTATTTATATTCAACTCGTTCTCTTTTAGCATTTACATCCCTTCATCGTGATGCTACCCTCTCTCTGTTCCTGTCGTCTTTGCCAGCAGCGATGTCTTCAAACTCTGATTGATGATAGTTGCCATCGGTTACCATTCTGTCCTGCTTTTTTTGTTTGTACTAAAATAGTCTTCTTTCTCTTTTCCCCTCTTTCTCCTCTCAAAACTTTCTGACTTTTCCTCTCTCGCTTTCTCTTTTTTTTTCCTTAACTGCTGACATGTTTTTATGAAAGTCAGTCCTGCCCTGTTGGGTCAAACATTTGTTTGTTTTCTAATTTTTTAAAATATATTTTGTATAATCCATCCATCCATCCAACCAATCATCATCATCTGCCATTTATCTGCAGCAAAAACACAGAAAAAAAACACAGATCCCCAAACCACCCAATCTCTTTATATTCCATGGTGGTAGTGGTAGTTAGGGGGGCAGTCAAGAGCCATAATCCCTCCAGTTAGTTCTTCTCGCCTGAGGGTCCTTCCCTGTGGGCCACCTTCTCTGTGAGGCGCCCAGAAGGCATCCTGACCAGATCTTCAAACCACCACAAAAAACCAATACAGGTAAGGCCACACACACACAGCTTAATCAATTCAATTCAATCAAAGATTGCTGTATTCATCAATCCATCCATCCATCCATCCATTATCTATACTCGCTATGTCCAGTACAGGGTCACGGGGGTCTAATGGAGTCTATCCCAGCTCACTTCGGGCGAAAGGCAGGGGTACACCCTGGACAGGTCACCAGTCCATCGCAGGCTGTATTAATCCCTGAAGCAAAATTCAGTTATGACGTTCGGTGATCAATCTCTGTTTTTTTTAATTCTTTTAGATACCAGTGTGGAAATGCTACAATGTGGAGTTCCTCAGATGACCACTAGAGGCTGGCTCCAAAATTGCCATGCTCCATGTTAAAATGTTAAAATGCCCATCTTTACAGTGGAAATAAACATATTTACATCCTAGTACCTACTAGTACTAGTGTCTACTTTGTTACACATGATAGCCATTTATTAGGTATTATCTAGCCAAAGACCTCTTTAACGAGGGAGTCCTCCAAGGGCTACATATAGTCAAACAACCAGACATACCTTAACCTGACATACATGGTGAAAAAAACAAACCTTACCTGGCAATAATCCCACACAAGCGCAAGGAGACCACGCAGACTACACACAGGAGGTGTGTTTCCACTAGTGGGGTTTCAGAGCAGTTTTTCAGGGTCTTACATGCCACCAACCCTATCACCATACATGGTGATATGATGGCTGAAGGCACTGAGGAATGAGTTGGTCCTTTGAGGGGATCCCATTTGGTGGGTTTAATCCAGAATCCCGGCTAATGGAAACGCAACTAGAAAGACCACTACTGGGATTGTAACCAGGAACCACCAAGCCCAATTATATGGGAGGTGAACTTTCCCTGTGGTCTGTTTTTACTTAATTTACTTACTTAAACTCATTCTGATGAAATCCATCCATCCTTCCTCATCTCAGATGTTGCTTTGGAAACAAAAACTGCTTGACCACTGACCATAAAGTGCACCGCTCTCCAAATTTAACTACCCGTTGCATTGACACAGGCAGCAAGAAGTGTGACTGGTCAACTGGGCAGATTTGTTTTTCTCTGCATTTCCTTTTGTTTGTTCTTCATTTTGAAGAAAGGTGGAATGATAGCAAGGATAGTTTGCTGCAAGGTCTGTAGAAATGACTGCCACTCAGCATTCATCAGTGTCAGTTCATGTAAGATATCCTTTATTTGCTTCATCGCTTTTGTTTGAAATATATAAACAAAGTAAGCAAAACAAAGCTCAGCACTACAAGCTACAGCACTGCAGAAAATAACCCACACTGCCCTCTGGTTAGTGATGTAATGATAGCGCAGCACAAAAATGAGTGTAAACACCAAAGACAGAATAGCGCCTTTGCGTAGCCCAGTGTTTACAATATATGCTGCTGAGAAGTATAAAGTCTGCGCCTGAGCCAAAACTACTTCCTGGTTACTGCCATGGAGGTAGCATGGTAAATTTTCTCAAGTTGCTTAAGTTTGAAACCTCTCTAAGAAACCAAACTTTCACAGGTTGTAACATTTATAACATGTATATCAGTATATATATGTTGTCGGTATTCTTGGCTTTAGTGGCCTTTACTAACAGTAGGGAGACAGGTTATAACCACTAAACCCAGTGGTCTTGAATTAGAGTCTAATGGAATAAAAATAAAAGGTTAAATGCAACATGTTATTTTAAATAACTTGCATATTAAAAATCTAAATATTCACAAATAAAAGAAAACATATCCTGCTTTTCCACCTTGTCCTTCTGCAGGTCGCTAACACCTTTACTCCAAGTTCTGTTTTTCATTTGTGCATAACTCACTTCAGGCCACTTGGGATCTTTATCAGTTAAGTGTAAACATGTGTTGTTTTTGAGTACTTGGTGGAACAACTAATGACTTCTTCTCTCTTGGGGCGAGATCTTGGATGTACAACACCGTGCCATTCAGAGCTTCGAAGGCTGGTCTGA
>JBAMYA010000010.1:906611-917177 GCA_037176975.1 Arrhamphus sclerolepis
ATCCATCCATCCATCCATCCATCCATCCATCCATCCATCCATCCATCCATCCATCCATCCATCTATCTATCTATCTACCTACCTACCTCTCTATCTATCTATCTATCTATCTATCTATCTATCTATCTATCTATCTATCTATCTATCTATCTATCAATTCAGCTAAAAATACTGAAGTTTATGTTGCCTTCAAATGCACCTCGTAATCTTCTTCTTCCACTTTTTCACTTCATGTATTAATTCATTTTTTAAAATGATACATATGATAAGATATTACATTGATTAGCTGGATGATGATTTGACAATATGACGAAGTCTGCCACAATAGATTTTGATTCAGGAGCTGGAGATCCACTTGCCATATGTCAATCCGACACAATTGCTTCCTCCTTCCAATAACATTTAAAAAAAATTAAATGAACTGAGCTACCTGGACTTTTAGTAATGTTGCTAGGACAAAGATTAAATTTCTCATAACATGTTGATTGAATTATATCATTTCTGGATAGGATAAGGATGTTTTGGCTTAAATTGTGGCCCAGTTTGCAGTTTTCTTTGGCCCACATCCAGCATTGACTGAGTATGGAGCCTAAACTTTACCACATCTTCACCAGAATTGGACCAAGTCTTCCTTTTCTTTTGGCCTTTTAGACCACACCTCACAACACTTGCCGTAACCTATACCAGAATTAGTTTGTGAAACTTGAGTCACATCTGACTCATGAAATGCACGACAAAACATAGATCTGGCACAGATCATGAACAAAGCTGACGTCAAGTAGCCTAAATCTCAAAGTAATTTTTTTTTTTTTAGGAGTATTCTCAAGTTCAAACACTTTTTCCCTCCAGAACTCCAGTTTTCAAAGAGGTTCACATTACTCCCAGCCTACATATCTGAGTTATATATTGGCGGGAAAAATGGGGCCCGATATGGGATTGTCTGTTGGTTCCATATTTGCCCCATCTGACTCGCCCACTTGGGCTCTCTTTTGTGGTTGGCACCATCTAAGGTACCCAACCCATAACCATCCATCACCCGTCAACCTGAGCAGAGCTATTGTGTGAAATTCACATTGCCCAAACAAGGAACCCAACATCAGTACAGTACGGAGAGCCATTTTACAGATAATGTACGTATTATATTTGCCCCACATACAAATGTTGGCCTAGCTTTATCTTTTCTACTACATTTTACTAAAAATCCAGCACACGTGCATCTATATGATAATGTGTAACATTTTGTATTACAAAGCTAGGAAAGTAATGTGTAAGTCTGAATATGGACTGAAAAGGTAGTATCGCTGTATCTCTAACTAAAATACAAAAATTACAAAAAATTAATTCAGAATTAAGTATGTGTATAAAAGCATACATAATTGTAAAACTAGGTGCAAAAATACATAAGTATATATAATAATTAATACATAGATTAACGTTTAAAATGATGGTTGAATAATACACAAATTCTGAAAAACATATCTTCATCACTGTCATTTAATTTTAATGTAATTGTATATTCATTAATATATTTAGGTAAGATAAATTAAAATAAATAAGGGGCTTTAAATTGCTGCTGTAATTTTAAATTTACTGTTTTATCATTATTTATGAAAAAAAAGGCAACCAAAAGTCACTGAAAATGACAGGCCCAAACTGGTCATTCAATATTCATTTCCCTCAATTTTGAAACAGACGACTAAAAATATATTTTTAGACTAAGGAACTTGGTGTTTTTAGGTCAGAAGGCTCTCTTTGTTACTTTTAAGGAACTCTCTGAGTCTCTTTTCTTCTCTTCTGTCTTTACATTCTCAAGCCTTTTAATCTTCCTTTACCAGCTAAAACTATGTGAGCTTGCTCCACTGTCGCTGATGTGTGACGTAGTACCGTAAAGTGATACGCAAATGTCACAAGAGACAATCAGGACGAGAGTCCAAAGTTACTTTGCCTGACTTTTGCCAATAGTGGGGATGGGAGACCACAAGAGTTAGATGATCCCCCTTAAATGAATCAAAAATCAATTATTCCTTAAGGTAAAACAAACAAACAAAAAACATTAAAATTTATCTTTATTAATATCAGTTGGTCAGTATCAACTAATAAATAATCAAGTACATGCATTTCAATCCTTAGACCTTCCTAACACATAATATGTACACATAATATATATATATTTTTATTTCATGTTGATTATGTTAGTGAAAATTTAAGGGTAAATATGGGAAACCACATAGTCTGAATCCACACAGATCTTTCACTTTGACATATCTACAGCAATAAAAAAATAAATTTGAAAAATAACACTAACATCACAGTTTGTTTCAACTGTACTATGAACTCCGGGGTTCTTTTAAGTCCAGAAAGTTCAAAACCTCTGATAGTTTTAAGCTATACAGAAAATAGAAAAAAAAAAAAACGATAAAAACTTTGACACTTTGATTGTATATTATACTAGTTGCAGCGCTTACATTTACATTTATAATTAAATATGTAGACTATTTAAAAAATATGTGTACAAAATGTTTCAGTGAAATCTGTTAATTAAGGTATTTTACTTTTGGACAAGTTTGAGCCAAACATCTCCTTTCTAAAGGTGCACCTAGGAAGTAAAGAGTCCTGATCATGTAACCAGTCACACTAGTTACATGACATGTATTTGCAATTTAAATGAGACAATGTTTTTCTTGTTGTTTTTGTGTGTTTGTTTGGTTGTTTTGTGTGTGTGTTTTTTTTTTTTTATAAACTGAGCCATCATCCCAAGGTCAAAACAACACTTTTGGGTCTTCCAAAAGTTGAAATAAATGACATTAAACGGATTTTCCTTTACCGCTTGTCGCTTATTTTTTGGGTAACTGGCCCTTTAAAAATAAACGTAGCCCTAACCTGACGTCATCTGGTAGCAGATGAGAGGTGGGGGGGCGGAGCCCGGCAGAAGATGGCTTCTCTCCGTTGTAGGCGAGACCCCTGCGGCGTCATCTGCCTTATTTTAACTTATTTCAGCGTCTTTTACGCGGACTACGTGGTCATACAGTATGTGTTGGTCCCCGCCTACTCGGACAGGTGAGCATTCTGCTTTTTCACGGAGCTGAAGCCGCTCAAACACCGACATACAGTCGCCTCCATTCATTTCGACGGCTGACAGGTCTGACAGCTTGTTTCTGGTCAAAATTAACTCTCACACTTTAAATTTATACATTAGGATGTTTGTAAAGCTTTTTTGTTTGTTTGTTTGTTTTTTGTTTTTGTTTTTTTTAGCTTAGTGTTTACGAGCTGAGGAGTGAATAGTCCATCAGCTATTGTTTTATCGTCTTGTTTACTTACTTATTTCCTCTCTAATACATGTTTACTTGCTTGTTTTTAGTTCTTTTTTTTCATAAATTCTGTGTAGAAGGGCTGCATATCTTACTAATCGTAAAAACTGTGCTTTCAATGTTAATTTAAGATAGTTTAAAATTTTCAGCATAAACAGGCTTTGGCACAGAACATGTATAGAGCAGGGCCGGTTCTAGCCTTTTGGTGGCCCGGGGAGGAGGGGGGTGTTTCTGACTCTATAAACTTGTAAATTTGCACAAGAAAACTCATCAATTTTTATTTAATAAAATGTAAAACTTTTATGAGAGAAGACCAAAAATATCTCATCTAAAAAATAAAAAAGAGGGAAAAAAGCTCATTTATGGAGAGAGAAATGGGGAAAAAGAAAGTAACAAACCTTAGACTTTCTGACTTTATAGTGATCTGCAAATGGAAAAAATAGCCTTTTTGCTGTTGTACATGTGCAGAAATGTTTATTAATGTGCAATGACATTCCAAATAAACCAATAGGAAAAGAAAAAAACCCTCTCAGAAATTATGAATAATTAAAAAAACACACACACATAAATAATCTTTCTTTAAACTTGCAAATCCTTCATTCCAACCTCTCCACCATTGTACAGTAAGGATACATGAAATAAATAAAGGAATTAATTTAATCAAAACAAACTGAAAATATATAACTTTGCTGCCAAATAATCCAAAAGAAAACAAAATGTAGTTTTTTAATGAAGAAAAATCTTTTCAGAAATGATAAATTGATAAACGTATAAAATGAATTTAAACTCATTAAAATGCTTCATTTCAGCTTTGCCAACAAGGAATTTAAATAAAATAAGACATATAGAATTATTTAAATTTAGATCGAAAAATAAAATAAATTAATTTAAGCAAAGCAAAGTGAAAATGTACAATGTCCTGCCAAATAAATAAAATAAAAGAAGAAATAAATAAAAGAAACTGAAATTTTATAAAGAAGAAAAATACTTAGGAAATAATAAATAAAGGAACATATGAATAATGTGACTTAATTCCAACTTCTCCAGCATTTTACAATAAGGATACCTTTAATTTACTTTTTTTTCCCCCTAAATTAATGAAATTTAAATAATTAAATCAAATCAATCACAACAAACAAAACAAGAAAACAGGATTTGAAGAAGAAAAATCCTTTCAGAATAAATGAATGAATAATTTGACTTTGACAAATCCTTCATTCCAGCTTTTCTAGCAATTAAAACAAACTAAAAAAATTCCATCCTACTATCTAGCTTTTTAAAGGTTAAATCATTTATTCATGTTATGTTGGAAAATGTGGAACTTTCCTCAGATGGACAGAAAATCTGGATTTCAAGGCAGTGAATGTGTGTAAGTTGTCATTTAACCGGTGGTCTTTGGATCTGTCTGACAGCGTGTGGTGTACTCTTCATGGGTCCGTCTTTAACCTGATTCTGCTGCTGCTGCTCGCCTGCCACTCCAAAGCTGTCTTCTCAGATCCTGGTCAGTATTAAGATGTAGCTGGTTTCCTCCAGCAACACAGTAACCTAAAACGTATGTGTACATTTGTTCAAAACCTTTTTTTTTTTTATTGTGAAGAGATCGTGGTCCTGTGGTAGCCTCCCTTCAGAGCTCAGGTCTCAGTGTTTTTGAGAATCTGGAGGGAACTCAGAGCTGATCTACATGCTCACAAACGAGCAGTTTGGATGAGCCGGAACAATCTATCTAAGTCATAAAAGATAATTGTCTATTTTTTTTTTATTTTTTTGCATGTTGAAATACTAGTTTTTCATCTGTGATGCAGCTGCCGTAACAAGAAAAACATCCCACCAGTGGGATTAATAAAAGCCTTATTTTTTCTATTTAAAGAGGGATAATAAATGTGGCCGGAGTTGATTCCACTCATGGACAGAAAAAATATTTTTTCTGATTTTTTAAAATTGATTTATTATTATTATTTTACTTCCTAGATTTTTTTTAAGTGAAATAGTTCTTCTTTTGTTTGGTGTGGCCAGGTATGGTGCCTCTCCCCGACACCGCCATCGACTTCTCAGACCTGCGTTCCCAGTCGTCTCGGATGAACGAGCGGGTCAGTTTGTTTTCATCCTGAAATCCTTTTCTTCTGTCGTTCATCCCACTGCTGACCTAAGGTGTACGCTATTTGAAAACGGTATCCATTTGTTTGCTGCGTGTATAGACGCAGGAGCTTCTTTGAACTGAAGATGCCACTTCCAGAGCAACTTTTGATAGTTCTGACATTTAAGAATGGAGCCAAAGCAACTGAGAACAACAGCAACATAAGTGTCACTTAAAGGGGAGAAAAAAAGGATCAGAGGCCACTAATAAAGAGGGAGTATGGAGGGATGGTGGCAGTTGGCTGAACTCCATCATTAACGGCTTTGAACTGTGTTTACCCAGACCTTTGTCTGTTTCTACGTTCGTACAGCTGTCTGTTTCAGACGTTGCTATTATGTGCTTATAAGCTTAAGGACAGAAGTCTGCCTAGTCTTCTTGGAGAGAGAGAGAGAAAAAAGAGGAAGCTTTGAACGTGTGGCTTCTAGCTTCTTGTTTCTAGATTCTGACTGTTGCCCAGATTTTGACCTCAGATCAGTTCATTTGGACCAATCAGAGACTGACTTTGACCTCCTGTTTTTCATGGATTCAGGGCTGTGAGGGCTGGACGGTGTGCAGTCGCTGTGAAACCTACAGACCTCCCAGAGCGCACCACTGCCGCGTCTGCCAGAGGTGCATACGCCGCATGGACCATCACTGCCCCTGGTGAGGACGCGTCAGCCCAGTCATCCACACTCCGTCCCTTCCAACTTTTCCTCTCATCGCCTGCCCTTTTCCTTTGACATGTTCTGGTCCACTTCCTGCTCTGATTTGCTGTTGTTTTGTTTGTTTGTTTGTTTTTGTTAAGGATCAACAATTGCGTCGGGGAGCTAAACCAAAAGTATTTCATCCAGTTTCTCTTCTACACGGGTGAGTAAATACACTAAAGTCCCGTATATGTATATTTGTAGTTTGGGGAAAAAGGAGGCAGTTGTCACTCAGTAGGTTTTATTTTAAAAGCTTTGAAATGTCTTGCATTTTTATTAAGAAAGAGATTATTATTCATTGTTGAGCCTTATTTATGGTTCTGTGTAGCAGCTGACCCCAAAAAAACAAAAAGCTATGTGGTTTGGAAAAAAAAAAGGAAATTTGACATCTTTTTGACATCAGTTTATCAAGTCAGTTGCTCATGGCAAGACACACACACACACACACACACACACAGTTGTCGTGGATGTAAAATATAACTATAGAAACCAGAGCCGATTTCTGTACCAGGTTCTAAGCATGCCTCTTTCTGCTCAAAGTTAGACATTTCAACATGGGACTCTATGGCGATTGGCTCTGTTTTGGAGCACCTAGTGGTCAGTTGAGGAACTGCACAATTTGTTACTTCCTGGATGCTTTAGCCCTGCAGTCGGGATTCTCGACATTGTTAATATTGGAAATGTGTGCAAAGATCACATCATCATTGCTGAAATCATATCTATTGTGACACACACACGTGTGTGTACATATTGATGTATATGTATACACGTATACATTGTCACTAATGTTGGATCTGTTTCCATCATTTCGACCCCGCACCTCCTTCCACTGTGGTCGTGGTTCTCTGTGTGCAGGCATGGCCAGCCTCTACTCCATGGTGCTGGTGGTGTGGGCGTGGGTGTGGCGGATACGTAACGAGAGAGAAGGCGACGCAGAGAAAGAAGGAGAGGAGACGCCCAGCAAACACCTGATAGTGTGAGTTTGCTGTGTTTTTTCTGGAAGTGTTGAGCTGCATCTTTATTTTGTTTTGTTTTTTTGTTGTTACATCCATTCTTTCTGTCTCAGTGCTCATTACATCATCCTCCTGGTGGAGTCGGTGCTGTTTGGAGTGTTTGTCATGGTCATCTTCTACGATCAGGTGAGCCCTCTTCCTTTTTTCACCGTCTAAAGCAGCTTTAGATCATTTCTTTGAATGACATGCACTTTATATGCGGTTTATCTTTACAGTTTTGAGACAGATTTTCAAGATAACTGCGTTACAATGGAAACCGC
Source organism: Arrhamphus sclerolepis (assembly GCA_037176975.1). Classification (NCBI taxonomy): domain Eukaryota; kingdom Metazoa; phylum Chordata; class Actinopteri; order Beloniformes; family Hemiramphidae; genus Arrhamphus; species Arrhamphus sclerolepis. The sequence continues at coordinate 914,010 of JBAMYA010000010.1, forward strand.
ATCTTGTTTTTGCCTTTGACAAAGTAATTTTTTCCATTAACTTATTGAAAAAATAAAAGTATAAATCTCCACATGTTGCACTGCAGTTTTTTGTGAAAAGTCACTTCTAAATAAAGCATTTATGATCAGAAAAAAAATCACAAAAAAAACAGCTGTGAGATTCTGGAGGGACTGGTAGCATGTCAGTGGGGATTTGCTGTGTTTTGGAGCCGACACCTAGTGGTCAGTCAAGGAATTGCACTACACCCACTTTATGATGCTGAAACTGTTATAAAAGTCTGATTACGTTCTTCCATTTCTAAAGTCTAATATTAGTTACTAGTTATGAGCACATTACCACACTAGCACATATGAATATGATGGCGCTAGCATAAGTGACCATATGTGTAGATAAATAAGTAAATAAGTTTGTCTTCTTCCCACTCCCTTTTGAGCTAAATGCAGTCTTGTTTATGTCTAAATACAGTATTATATACAACATGAATTTGAATGTACTGTTCTTACTGAATGTATATTACTGTATATATTTGTGTATAGGTGGATGTATATTTTCTTTGTTTCTTTATTACCTGCTAAATGGTATAAGTTGTTTGTTTTTTTTTCTTTCTTTTATAAGGCTCGAAAAAAGCAAAGTCTTCTTGAATAACTGGCTCTGTACTGTGGAAGTATTTAAAGATAATATGGGGGAAGTGGGATCCAGCCACGTGCACAAACGTTTCATTCCAGCTATCAAACACGGTGGTGGTGATGGTAGTTTGGTTTCCTTTCAGCAACAGGACCCAGGAACCTTGTAGTCAAGGTGTTTCTAGTCGTGAGATTCTCTGTACACTTGGCAGAAACTGGGTCACACAGCAGGACGATGTTCAAGTACCCCAACGGAGCTGTAGCAGAATGGTTGGAAAAAAACCCCGAAATGAATCAAGGCGTTGCTGAGGTCCAGACCTCAAACCACAGAGGAAGTCCAGAGACACTGTAACAGCTTCCGTCTCTCCTCAGCTCATCTCCATAATCACAGACGAGACTCCCATCGAGCAGATGAGGAACAGGATGATGATCAAGGACAGGAGCTCCTCATCTTCTTCCTCCTCGTCACAGCAGCCCCACCTCTCGCACACCCGCAAGCCCAAGTTGGCTCTGCTGCGCGAGGTCTTTGGGAGAGGTGCTCTTCTGTTTGTCAAATCTTCCTTTTTCAGTCCTGAAACTGTTATGCACATTGTCACATCAATGGTTTCATCAACAGCAATGACAACATGCATCACTGTACGCCCATCATGAACTTCTAATTCTCCTTGTCCGTGCAGGTTCGGTCTTCTGCTGGCTGCTCCCCCTTCACCACAGCCCTCCGTCGGTGGGCGGCGTCACCTACTCCGCCCTGCCCGACTACGATGTCTGATCTTCAAGCCCGTGAGCCACAAGAGGAGGCGTGGTAAAGAAAAGAAAAGAGAAGGAGGTTTTTGTGTGAACGTGTGGGAGGGACTTTTCTGCCTAACTATAATGTCTTATCTTTGACCTGGGAGATGAAGGGAAGGGTGGGGGTGAGTGAATGAGTGAATGAGTGAGTCAGTGAGTGAATGAGAGAGTGATGCACTGAGTCTTAACTTTCCTCTAAGGACCTAAACAGGAAGTTCATGTTCAGAATCCAGATTCATGAAAACCAACTTCCTTCTTTTCCTGTCATGAGGGCAGACCACTGTTGTGTCCTGATCTGTATTTTATTTTATTTTTTCAGATATTTTGATGTTTAATGCACATTTAACCCTCTGAGGACACTGGTATTTGACCAAGTTTAACCTACTTTACAATATTTGTGTTTTGTTTTTGTTATTTTCCAACCCAAAAAAAGACACACATCCTGGTAGTCCAGTACTACCAGAGCTGTCCGTGGTAGCTTCTAGTTTCTCATTAGAGGGCTACAATACAATATGCAGAATAATTGCGCACAAATCGATGACGAATGACACATTCAGATATTGATACGTGTTTGAAAGGGCGAATGACCACCAGCTTTTAAATGTTCAGGCTGATCTACAGTAGTACTGACTGGGCAAGTAGGTTCATTTTCTTTATAAAAACAGAAACGGTGGGTATGAAATACTCGAGGTTCTATGCATACATGCAGTTGGTATTTCCTCAAGCGTACAAACTACACAGCTGGACTAAGATAGTTACATAAATCTTAAAATTATGATTTCAGTCAGACTAATGCAGCAGTTGTCGTATAAATGAACTGATTGGCTGGTTTGGGTACAGAGTCACTGCTTTAACTCCTCCCTGCAGCGCCCCCTGCTGTGTGGACGCTGGCGTCTATACTCTTGTTTACAAGTTAAAAAAAAAAGTTGCTATTACCCAAATATAAATATGTATCAGTTTCTAACAAAAAAACTTTTACTATAGCACATAGTTTTGCACTGTAGTCTAAATTTTATTAACTTGAGTTCTATGAGGTAACGGGGGCATTCAGTGTCGCCTCCCTTCATGGAAATAAGCAAGTTAAGTGGAGTTTAGTTTTTATTTTATTGGAACAAGCGTCAGGTTTTTAGTAATTTAGCTTAAATATGAGTCTCAAACACAAACTTTAGACAGATTCAACCAAAAGAGAACCATTTAAAGCAGCACAAAAGAGTTTCTTCATGTTTGAGTTTTATTTGAAGGAATAGTTGCTTCCTCTGCTGTCTGCATCTGTCTCAATAGACTCTGAATTAGTGGGTGGGGGAGGTCACCCGTGGCTGAAATGAATCGTGGGTCGCATGCGTCACATCGGGTCCGTTGCAACGATTAATCGGTTCTCAGAGCTTCAGTGGACGTCACAGCAGAAGGAAGAAAATCACGACTGAAGTGAAGATGAGAGTGTGACCACCTAAGACACCAAACTATGGTAATGGAAAAGTGACTGATTCTATAGGGGAGCCCATTTGGCTAAAAATGACAAAAGCTCCTTCGCGCTGCTTTAATTTTGGAGATAGTTCATGACGTTTTCATCAGTCAAAACCCTGGCATATTTCACGCTGAAGCTGCTTTGGAAGTAGCTCAGCTCTCCATCCATCCATCCATCCATCCATCCATCTTCTTCTGCTTATCCGTAACCGGGTCGCGAGGGCAGCAGCCTGAGCAGGGACATCCAGACTTCCCTCTCCCCAGACACCTCCTCCAGCTCTTCCGGGAGGATCC
>JBAMYA010000010.1:917277-935596 GCA_037176975.1 Arrhamphus sclerolepis
TGCTGGAGCCTATCCCAGCTCACATTGGGCGAAAGGCAGGGGTACACCCTGGACAGGTCGCCAGTCCATCGCAGATTAACAGTGGTCATTTAGTGGCAAATCATTCATAAACTGGTCTGCCATTGGGTAAGAGGGGAGAAAATAAATGAACTAGCCCAGTGATTAAGTATGCAATGGATTCTGATTAAATGGCAAAGTGAGCTACTGTTTGGCTCATATATTTTTATCCACATTCTCCTATTTGATGTCAATCTCCGCACAGACACTGGATGGATATCTAATAGATATAATTGTTTTCACCATTATAGACTACTGTCAGAGAAGGTGGGAGTTTAAGAGCAGTGGTGAGCTTTGTGGGCGAGAGTGATCAGAAGATGCCTCTCCTTCCTTAAATAGACCTCTGAATGGGATGGAGTAATTGGAAGAAACTATGGAGATGGATGAAAGTGATCACAAACCCCTGTTCAAGATGTCTGCCTGAACAAGCTCCCAAAGGGTCGCCTCATTTTACTGTATCCTGCCCTAAACTTTCAGCACCTATCTATCCATGTTAACAATTAGCAGTAACCAACTTAGGTTTTGCCGTGCCCTTTTTTAACCTTTGCAAAGGTTAATCCAGTCACCATCAATTTTTTTAAACTGGATTTGGTCTGGCATAGACAGACATGAAAGTATCAATCTGTCTCAGCTAAGAAGTGGATTATTAGACACTGCTCTCTGACTCTACAGGCTTTACCAGCACAGCCACGTCGAGCCTGTGGCACAGCTGAATTACTATGCTGGGTAGCAAGACAAAATGAGTCAACAAAATGAGCCAACAAAAACAAAAAGACAAAAAAAAAAACTATTTAGAATTTGGATATTGGAGACTAAACAATTTCAAGGCCATGATTAAAATATATTAAAAAAAAAAATATGCATCACTCTGAAAACTCAGCTGTGTTGAAAAGTTGTCTTGGTTTGGAGAATAAACACAATATGAAGAATTAATAATTTAAGCCAATGTAAAATATATGTCAATCACAAAATCCATATACAAAATGGGGTATTATTTAGGTAATTAAAGAAAAAAATATGATTTTATAAATACTTCATTGACAAAGACTCGAATTCAGAAAACTGGAGACCAGTATGTCCACTACAGATTTCACATGATTTTCCAAACAGTAACCGTCACAGTATCCTCATAGCAATTTACTTTATGCATTTCTTATTTGGAGTTAGAAAAGTGGAAATTATTCTGAAAATTGTTTAGGTGCCTGTATTGTCTGGGGGTTATGTGAACTTGAAAACTTCACACAAAGCAATCAATGTTAGGCTCCACATATAGAACCAAAAATATGTTATTCTGTGAGTTATTCTCATTGGTTGAGATCAGAATAGAATGATTAAGAGACCAATTATTTCTTTCACTTGATTGACCTTAACTATATGAGGTCTACCCCTAAAATCTAGTCTGATCAATTTATTTCTAGCAAAATTGCTCTGATACCAGTCGATTTAACAACTATTTCTGCAAGTACAGAATTTAGTGAACCGATCACAAAAGGGCAGAAGTGGGATTCATGCAATGAATCATACGGGAGCATCCTAGACACACTATTCAAAACAACCAACATGGCTGAATAATTGGTAAGAGCTGAAGTAAAAAATGTCTTGGATATGATAAATAGTTTCATTTGCAAATGAGATAAATATATTTGCAACTTCATATTTGCACCATCTCCAAGATAATATTTCCTGAATATGCTACAGCTTTCTTAATGAATATGTTTTGTTAGCAGTCTCCCATCCATGTTTTCCTTAACGGTTGGTTCTGAGGCACAACCTTTTGCAGAGAGAGAGAGCAATTTGTCTGTTATTTCATTAACTAATTTTCATGAAATTTTGAAAGGTTTTCAAGCTTCCAACTCTCTCTTTTTTTAAGACCCTCACCAGTGCTTTGTTTGCAACGACCAGTTTTACATTCCATTCTCAGCTGTTGAACTGTCAGATATGTTATTTATTATTTTATTTATTATAGTCTTGATTCTGTTAGTTCTCCCTGAATATAGTATTTTGATGTCTGCTTGCATAACCTTTCGTGAAGAATTATGGTTTTGGTTTACAACCTGGAACGGCTGCAGCCTTTTTCATTTCCTGTAGACATTTCGACTTTTCTTTTTGTCAGTTAAACAAAATTCATACGTCGTACTGCACTGACTGCACCCCTACACCGTGGTTTCATTAAGTTCATTTAAAGGAGGCAAATGAAAAAAGAAGAAATTCAGTGTCCTTGGCCAACAGCTTTATGTATGGCTCCAAAGAGACATTACCTTTGGATTCAGTCAGGCACAAAATGTTGTAGCTATCCAGAACATTACAGTAAATCTTTTCCAAATGCTTTCAACATCTTTAAACAGAGTATATCTAAACTTGTGGCACCAATGATTTTGAAAAACTGTTTGGCAACTGAATCTGGTTTACAGCACTGTATGAAGACCAGCACATATAGCCAGCATTTTAAGAGAACTAGCTCCTTTTATTAAGTTCATGGAGTTTGAGCTCACTTATGTTGTCATCGGATGTTCAGAGGCTGCTCTATACTATTCATTTGGAGCAAAAGCACTTAGTCGGTTAAAAAATTCATAGTCTTGAAATCAGCTTAGGAATCAGTACCATTTGTAAGCCTCTTCTCCACTCTCTCTTACTTCTTATACATGAATATCAGTCTTTATTTGTGAATGTGAGATTATGGAATTAAGGCCAAGCATACTCACATTATGCTCCAAATAATACACCATAAATAATGAGGCAACTGTATGCTGATTTTTAAGAGTTAATTAATTTCCTGTGGGCACGGCTGTGTCTTGCTTGATTAATGATGGCAATGCCATTGGCATGCTGACTTAGGTCCTTTGTCACTGGAGATAAATCAGTGGTGCACTGAAAAGCATCATGTCCCAGCTGTGTCCAACATGTTCACTTTAACTGGCTTTCTGACCCGCAGCACAATTAGGGGGTGACCATGGACGTACATGATCATAAGTCAAGTAGTTTGTAGCTTGTAAGACAGAAGGTAGCTGACAAGTGTGGTTAGTGGACCCCATGTAATTCAATTAGTTGATTATTCTATTTTTCTCATTCCATTGTTGTGATGCTTGTGGTATATTTAAGGCCCTTTTCCACTATTACCTACTCGACTCGGCTCTGCTCGACTCTACTCTGCTTTAAGGCTTTTCTACCAGGTCATAGTACTGGCTCGTACTTCCTTTCTTTGCACCTACTTGGCTGGGGTTGTAACTGAGTTGAGTCGGGCTGAAAATGCAACATCACCAGGATGCTGGCCACTGATTGGCCAGAGAGTATTGAAAACTCGGCAACAGCGACTTGCAATTTACTTTACTTTTACAGATTTATTTTTACAACTAAACTTTGATACGGCAAAAAATGCCAAGCAGTAGCAAGCCTTCTCCATGATGCAAAAAGGACAACTCAATGTCCTCCACTGTTGTTGCCGCATACGTGACCGGAGTTTTCAGATATAATGACATCACCGCGTTTCGGGCCACCTTACCATGAAGGTCCCACCCACACTGAGGGAAAACAACTGAGACCGAGGCGAGTAGAGCTCAGGTGAGTCGAGTTGAGACAAGTAGGTACTAGTGGATAAAGCCGATAAGTTATGTTTGATTCACAGTAGATACAGTTTTTAAATTTACCCAACACAGCTCGCCTAATACCAAGAATAAAGATACGATAAGGGAAATGGAGAAGTTAACTGCTAATAGTACATACATTTAATGTGCATTTCATGGTTAAAATAACCCTAAGCCCATTTTAATTCTGTAAAGAGGTTAAATGTCCATTAGAGACCAAAACAAGCCTTCTGTCAGGTCACTGTCAGCTTGTCATAAGTCTGTACAAGTTGACTACCAATGTCAAACAAAATACTCACATATGGAGATGCTTTTACAAACAAAGTCCTTTTTAAACACATAAAAAGTTAAAATGACCTTGATTTGTCTTCAGACACCATAGCCACACTATCATTTAAGCAAAATGATGTTTTGAGTCTTGTTAGAGACCTAAAATAGCTATTTCATTTGACAGAGCTCCGTTGTGCCCTGTCCCAACAACTAGTGCCAATTTCCTGCAAACACATTTTCCGTTCTGACTCAACTCTTTATTGCACATAATGTCTGTCCAAAAGGGACATTTATACTTCCTGCCATCTAATGGTAGACCTGTTGTTTTAGTGCCAGTATGTTCCTTTAAGGCTTTTGCAGACTCGTGGTTGTGGTGTTTTATACTGGGAGGCCCATAACCACTGTGCTTCTTAAAACAAACAAGCAAATAAAAGACTAAACATGGAAGGTCAAGAAATATGTCTTATGTCAGAGGCAGAGATTCAGAGATATAAATAGCATTAACAGTCATCGAGGCAAATCGTAAGGATGTAGAGGTGAGCTTAAAGGAATTGTAATTAAGGGATGTAATTATTGATGTAAACCATCTCATGTACAATAAATAGGTCATTTCCCTGCTGGAAGAGATGCACAGCTGAGGTTTGTGATGATGTCAATCCAGCGGTGCACCTCGATGTCCTGCTTGTACAGCAAACCGAAATGAATGTTGAATACTGGCAAGTGAAACAGTCATACAGTGCTATTAAAAATTAAAGACCAACTAAAATGTTTATTTCCACCTATGAGTCCTCACTTAAAGTAACAAGTGAAAATGGCACCACACCTTTATTAAAAACTTCTGAATTTTATGTACAATTCAGTTGTGTCAGAGGTCTTTTTTTTTACATATGTACGTGTGTGACTGGGATGATGAACATTTGAAAAAGACATCTTATTGTGAGGCTCCCAGAAACATGGGGACTGTTATTTTACATCCTCAATTAATTGTGGATTATGGACAGCTCGTGTTTCTTTCACAATCAAATACTTTTGACGTTGAAATCTGGACCAAAAGAACTCAAAATTGTTTTGTTTTTTTCCCCTGGTGATAATATAATGAACAATGAAATGCAAATATAAAATAAAATAAACAAACATAAGCTGTTTTCAGAATAATGGACAGGCTTTTTACCTGCAGCTTCCTTTCAATTTATAAGCTACTGTATAAATCAATAACTCCTCTAACAGCCACAATAGCTCAGATTCTTCAGAAATTAATGTACTTAAAAAATTGTCCTTGTGTAGGTAAAACTAAAGAAACGGTATCATTGGAGAATCAATCTAAATTATGAAAAGGCAGCATTCTCAAGAGGTTTGTTGGTGCATTTCTGCTGCCATGGCGACCTAAAATGCCATAGCGATATCTATTGTCTATCATTCTTTCTTTTCAACACAACTTGAAATTGCAAGGACATCTGATTTTTAATCATTTACAATATGTATATTCTTTCACTGCTGGCGGATCTTGTAAAGATACACCAGTGTGACAGGAAATTGGACTTTGGACTGTTAATCACGCTCTTTAACACACAAAGGCCCGATTCACTCTGATTTCTGTTTTCATACAGCAGTGGGTGAGGTCTGACAGTTTATCAAACAAAAACAAATTAAAGTGAAGTATGTATTACAGAACATGCTTGACTGAAGGTTATGAGGAATCAAATTAAACTGAAGCAAGTGTAGCCATAACCACGATGACCTTGGATGTCCGTGGGTTACACAACAAAAAATGATGCGAGCATTTGTCTCTTAAAAAATGAATCCCTTCAGTTATGAAAACAATGAATAACTTGATCGATTGATTGAATGAGCACATGAATGAAAGAATGTGTGAAAGAACTGAAAAAGTACAGTCTATTACTTTATTTACTATAGACACATTTCAGACAGTCATAGACTGCAAATGAATTTCATCAAAGTATTAAAAATTATGGCTAAAATGACAATGATGTCAAAATACGTTTGAGCTCCTAAAAATGGAGATATTTTTCTTAAAATGGCTCTAATTACTAAATGTATAAATCCATATTTATTTGAAAACTTATGAATAAAAGCTGAAATTTTATACTTCAATCCCCAAGCTTCTTGTCTTTTTTTCAAACGCAATGTGGTGGTGTATAAATGTAAAATCATAAAAACTGTCATTGTCCATATATGTCTTGACCTAGATAAGTGAAAATAGTGAAAAGAAAAAGCTGCAGAGGACCATTGAGACTTCTGTGGTATGGATGATGGACGTCTGACGTCCATTTCTTAGATTTAGACAGTTAAAAGCGTCCAACATGCATCCCTTTCAGTCCTCAGATTGTCGTATGCCAAACAATCTACTAAACTGCAGCTGATATATGTGCTTGTGCTGTTAGAATCTTTCTATATTACTCTATACATGTGTCTATGTCTTTAGGGAGTTACAAAACAGCTTCTCAGCCCCAAGACTTTGATGTAAGCCACTTTTCTCCCATCAATTTTTCATGCTGGGGAGCAGTTTAGGAGATTTACTGGTCAGGAAAATACGAACAGTCCTGAAGCAGAATATAAAATAAAACCAACTGATTTTCTAATGTTTGATTAATGGTAATCAGTCCAAAACAAATTGATCCAAATGTACTGAAATTGATTATGAGAATGAATTTTGCAAAAATTGATCATTTGGTTAAGTCTCAAAACAAGTAAAATGTGGGTATGTTTTGTGACATTAAAAAAAAAAAAAAGTGTACTTTGGTTTTTACATGTATGTATAGTAGTAGTATGTTGTAAAATACGTAAATTATTATATGTATTGTGTTTTGAAGTGGGATCATCAACAAATGATATTTACCTCTGCTAAGCAGAGGACTTTAATACTTGAAGCCAAGAGGATGCATGCAGCCTATAAGTCTGTCATCGACATGAAAGTTTGATTCATGCAACATGCTTCAAAGGTCAAAGAAAAATCATTTTCAGTCATCACGTGTTGACCAAAACAGTTTTGTTCAGAATTTTCTTTCGATATTCAAACGGCCCTGGTGCAGAGTTTCAAACTGAAAAGCAGTGAGTGACTTGAGGGTGACAAAAGTTCTGCTTATACAGTTTTTGCCTAAAGCTAAAAAAAAAAAAAAAAAGAAAAAAAGAAAAAGACAAAAGAAATGACTGCAAACAAAAGTAATACTCGACGGACAAAAAGGAAGTGTCAGTAACAATAAAACAACAATGAGACAGTGAATAAAGCTGAATCAGCTAGTTTACCACTTTCCTGAGCTCTAAATAAGATGTTATAAACATGCTTGGACATAAGTAGGAAACCTTTGGTGTGGAAAAATCTCCAAACACTCGGGAACTAAGAGCGGCGTTTAAAAAGTGGTAGAAACATAATGTTTCCTGTTTTCACAGTAAAATGTTCCTGTTGGGAGAGTCGCTGGCTGCCTGAATGTCTTCCTCATTTTAGCGAGACTCGGTGCGTGTCTCTCCAACAGCATGTTAAATTGCTCCAAACTCAGAAGTCACACCTGAAAACAGTCTGCTGCAGTTCTAAACTCTACCAACTCCTGCGTTTGCTTGAGAATATCCTGGATGCACACGCTGCTCTTTTCTGCTTCAGCTCATCTCCTCGTCCTCGTAAATACAACTTTTTTTTTTTTAGAAAATCTCCAGCTCAACCACTTCCTGGGAAACCTTTTTGGTTGTCTAGCAACTGTTGCCCTCATTCATTATTCACTCATATGTAGCATTTACTTTATATATTATTGTTAGCTTATCATGTGATACATAATAGTGGATCTATACTTTGAATTCAATAATTTAGATAGGCTACGATTCTACCCATGCACTACATCTGGGCATTCAGATGGAAAGGCAGTGATGGAAAATGTTGAGAGCTTACTCCACAACAGAGGAAGGAGAGGAGATCATGTTTTTATGATAATTAAGCAATTAGGAAAACCTTGCTGACGAAGACAAGACAGTCGGCCTGCAGACTCCACTAGGCAGACATATCATATTAAAAATGTGCTGACATATACAGACAGTGCAAACAGAAGAACTAGGAGCAGACAATGCTTTCAGAGTGGAGTTTTAAGCAGTAGACAACTCAACATTAATTGGAGATGAATGGATGAGTTTCTAACATTGATAACAAACAAAAAAAAAATGATCTACATGTATTCTCAGACATGTTCAGTACATGCCTGGAAAAAGTCATCTTTTATGTGAGTTTGACCTCCTGAGTAAACTGTACATTTACCTTAGAGCAGCAGCGTCAAACTCTGTTTCATCATCGCCATGGTTACTGTTAAAGGGCCGGTTATTCTTTATTTTTCTCAACCAGGTATGTTGTCAGATTACCCGCTGGTTCCACTAAACAGTCGTAAATTTGCATTTCTTTTGACCTTAATTGTCTCAGATCAGAGTAAAATGATCCATCTTATTGCATTTGAAATGGGTAGCACAAAGCTGTAACACTGATTTCAAAAGAGGCACACCTTGCAGAAGAAGGGAGTGCAGCACAGTTGAGATGCTCCCTCACAAACCCTTCTGCTACAAACAGAGCTGAAAAAGATGTAGCTGAAAAGAGTTCTTTTATACTCAATACCTTTGTATTTTGGCTAAAAAGAATGTAAGTAAGGAAATCTCTGTTCCCTTCAGACTTCTCTGTCTCTAAAACAAAAAGATTTCCCTCAGAAAGGGCTGACTATTATGTTCTTGAATACGCCACCCTAGAACCTGTGGGCATTCTTAAATTACCGAGTCTTGGCATACCCTTAGCTGAAATACCACCATGAGTTAGTTTATGACCATGTTCCCCCTACTGTAATGGCTTTTAGGCACGCTAAACAGATATGCAAAACCTGCAAATTAAGCTGCAGTTCTTGTGCCACAAAAGAGCTTATGAAAGACTTTAATAAAACCGTAAAGAAGGACAGATTAAAATACTTCTCACATCTGACTGCAGCAAATCCTTGGAACCGCAAGCTAGTATTTATGAGCATTAACTTCCTTTTTTTCTGCCTCCCTAAATCCAATGACATCTCTTCTATTGACAGAAGTAAGACAGTCTCTTCTCTTTTTTGTTGATTTAGAAAAGAAAGAAAAAAATCTGATATTAAAGCACAAATTAGGCCCTTTCAGTTTATTCCACTTTGCACGAAGGTGAATCAGACTTTTGATACATTTATTATTCCCATTTTGTCCAGTTAGATTTATAAAAATTTAATTAAAGACACTTAATCTTCCTGTACCTTTACATGTTCGACTAATAAGATTTCAGAAAGAGATTTCTACCTTTTTATATTCATATGTTGGCAATTCAATTTTCACAATTTAATGGGGTCATTCATTCATTGAAATGTAGATTTATCCGTCATGAAAAAGTAAACCCTGACACAAGCAACCTTAACAAGTTCTATCTAAAATCATCTTCGTTGCTAAAATAAAAGGGGAATTTGTTAATTGTCTGAATAGCCATAAAGAACAGGCATTCTGAAAAATTTCAATATCAACCAGGAACTGAAAAAGCTTCAGAATTAAATGGAATTCTGGCTGCGATAGATTTCTGTGCTGCATGTGACTAAGGTTAAGAGAGCATGCACGATATCAAAAAATATATATTTATAAGTAATAATAAAGACAACAATAATAAGGGCAGTTACGCTCCTGCTTTATCTATGAGGATGTGTAATTGCCACCGGCAAGACAGGGAGGAGAGGGAGGGGGAGGGTCAGGGTGTTGGGGGCACACAAAGGACAGGGTCACCATGTTCTACTGCTATGTGCTTTGAATAATGTGCCAAATGTGCTGTCCCACAGAAACAGCTGGAGCAGCTGACGCCCCAGTGAGTCCCACTGTCACTTCTAAGGATGCTCCTCTTTCAACTGACCCTGCCAATTGGCCGTCGCTGCTGACTGACAAGATTAGAAAAGAGCTGGTGTGCAGAGGACCAAGTAAGTTGCCATCTGACCCCCCCCATGAATAAGAGTGATGGGAGAGGAAGACATTTGTAAGTTGTGAAAAGATATCTAGAAGTTGGTTGATTTATTCAAAAAGGAACAACATTTTTTTTTTCTTGCTTCTGCTGCAAATTGTTTTATCAAGTTCAGGGGTATCACACTGGAAACATGCAAGCAGTCCAGACCACTGACGAGCAGGAGATGGCTCTTCTGGAGGCTGACAGGGTGAAAGGAGACCCTCTTCTCCCCATCAAATGGGCATTTTCTGAATGAAGTGGAACTCATGGCGAGGTCTGAAAGAACACCTCAACCACATCCAAGGAGGAACAGCCACTCAAGACAGGTATCTAGGCCATGATATCCAAAATGAACTCATTGATTTGAGCCACAAAATTATCTCTGAAATAGTCAATGACATCAAACAAGCTGGTTCCTTTTGATGACTGTGTGGTTTTGTATCATCACAGATGGCAGACAAGAACTTGTGTGAAGACATCAATGTGGAGGATGTCTGCAAACAAAAAATAGCTGAGATCCACAAAGAGGTGATGCTCTTAAGTTGTAGATTTTTTTATTTTTTGATTTTTTTTGTAGTCGTTGATTTAGCCACATAAGTGATCCAGGAAACATTTTCCACATTTGAAAATGTAAGGGAGAAATTTGGAGTTTTAAGTCATTTAACAACCCTTTGCGATGGGGAAGTGGGAGAGCAATGCAAGGCGCTTAGCAACACACTGCAATTCAAGGACCATTCTGATCTCTGAGCGGCGCTACAAGTCTTCTGGCCTCACTATACATAAACAAATGTACCAGGAGCATGAAAAGGCCTATGCAAACACCCTCAAAGAGGCACGGTCACAGTTTTACTCAAATGCCATCACACAGTAGGCAAGGCAAGTTTATTTCTAGAGCACAATTCATACACAAGGTAATTCAAGTGCTTTCCATCTACATAAAATCACAAGAGGCAAATAAAATCATTCCATAAAACATATAAATAATCAATAATCAATTGAATTAAAAATGAAGAGTGCAGAATAAAAGTATAATTTAAAATTTAAAAATTAAGTAGAAGAGAGGGGAAAAAGACAAAAACAGCAGTTAAAACTATTTTGCTTCTGGTTCTAAGATTCAGGCTCAAAATAAATAAGAATTTGGAACTTTATTCAAATGCAGCTGAGAACAGGTGGGTCTTTAACCTGGATTTAAATAAAATTAGTTTCTCCATGTCTGCTTCTGACTCTGGGAACTAATAAAAGACCAGATCTAGATGATCTGAGGGGTCTGGTAGGTTTATATGGTGTCAGCAGGTCACTGATGTATTTTGGTCCTAAACCATTCAGAGCTTTATAGACCAGCATCAGAACTTTAAAGTCTATCCTCTGATAGACAGGCAGCCAGTGTAAAGACCTCGACCTATAGAGCTGGTCCAGTGTTCCACGGCCAGGACGAAAACCGCATTGTTCCTCCTGTATCTGAGATTTAATTATCGGCTGGACTCTCCTCTCCAGCACCCTGGAATAGACTTTCCCCGGGAGGCTGAGGAGTGTGATTCCCCTGCAATTGGAACACACCCTCCGGTCCCCCTTTTTAAAAAGATGGACCACCATCCCAGTCTGCCATTCCAGAGATGCCGTCCCCAACTGCCACGTGATGATGTAGAGGCGTGTCAGCCAAGACAGCCCCACAACATCCAGAGACTTGAGGTACTCAGGGCGGATCTCATCCACCCCCGGAGCTTCGCCAAACGGCAGATTCCGAACTACCTCAGTGACTTCAGCTTGGGTGATGAATGAGTCGACCTCTGAGTCCTCAGCATCTGCTTCTTCTAGGGAAGGTGCGTCAGTGGGATTGAGGAGATCCTCAGAGTATTCCTTCCACCGCCTGACAATGGCCCCAGTTGAGGTCAACAGCTCCCCACCTCCACTATAAACAGTGTTGGCGGAGAACTGCTTCCCCTTCCTGAGGCGCCGGACGATTTGCCAGAATTTCTTCGAGGCCGACGGTAGTCCTCCTCCATGGCCTCCCCAAACTTTTCCCAGACCCGATTTTTTGCTTCTGCGACTGCTTGAGCTGCCGTCCGCTTGGCCTGTCGGTAAAGTCTGAACTGTTTGCTTCTTAAAGATCAAAAGATCAATGCATCACCACATACTGTATCATCTGAAACAGTTTGAATTTCCCCATTGGGCTAGGGTTTTACAAAACAGCACCACTGCCTTCATCCATCATCCCATATGATTGAGTCTGACACATGCTTACAGCTCAGTATGACAGAAATTACTACTGGCAATTTTTCCTTACATTAATGCTGTCCAGTCTAAAAGGCTTCACTAGCTGCAACCTCTACACCACGGTCTTCTCTTGAGCATGGTTATGTTATTTCCACCCACCTTATTAGAAACACACAACTGATACATGGCTTATACAATAAGTGATGGAAAATAGACGAGTACCATACTACAATAATAATTATAATTTTGAACACTAATTTTATTTTCAAGTGATTTACACTCATTATTATACCTTTTTTATCCACCTTCCATTTACTGAGATCACTGTGTACATAGACACAACTAAACAGTGGAATTCATTGGCAGTTGGAGCATTTAATTGATGGACCACCCACATCAAAGGCAAAACAAAGTATGTGAACTTGGAACCTTCCCAATAAAAGTTGATATGATTTTCATCTAATTTTATTGTCTTCATTGAAGAGACCCATTAAACATCCATTTGGTTCAGCTGGTCTTTCTGTGCTGTGCTTTCTTTCATATCCCCAAGACATACTGTTTATGCCAATTGGTAGCATAAAAAAATCAGGCTAGGCATAATTTATATAAACCATTGTGTTATTTGATTTATAGGAGTAATTATGGGAATAATAGAAGTAATTACATTTGGTCCATTACATAGGTCGACTTAGCTGATGTGTGTGGTATTGAGAGAAAGCTTATGGTGTAAATGTGCCTTGAGTGGTCTCTGGATCAGAAAGGCGCTAAGTTAATATAAACACAAGAAACTTGTGCTCCATAGAAAGGACTAGCACTTGGTAAAGACATCATAAATTCTCTACACTAAGTTATTATGTCCAGTGTCCAGGTAGGGCATGGTGTGACCCCTTGGAACCTAAACTACACTACTCTACTACTGTTATGTTCTTTGTGCAGAAACATGTGATCCAAATAACAAACCAACACTCAGTAAAAGCCAGTAGGACCATAAACTACCCTGTGAGCAGTGATAACTGGCATTTTTCTGGGTCTTTAGGTGGGAACCCCCCTTCAACAGTGATTCGTTTAGTTAGTCCCGCTACACCTCCAGGAGGCTAAACAGTGATTTCTGGCGGGAAACCACATATCCTGTCCTGATTTGCAAAACTTACTTAAACTTAACATATTACCAGAAGATTACACAAAACATCTTCACAAAACGTGATGAGGCAGCAATGACTTTTTTGTCCATGGTATCAGCTGTTATGCAGCTAATTAATAAAACTACAACTGCCTACGTACACAGACAGAAAGGTATTAAAAGAGCATTGAGAAGATCATTTCCAGGGGATTTTTCAGCCTGCTTTATTTATTTTTTCATACCTAGTGAGCTTGGATGTCCATGCTGGCCATATGTTTCTGGTACTGTATTACACCACAATATATCTTGCATATTTTTCAACAGAAATGCTAATGTGGACTTGGATCATTTTCATTTAAAAAACATGTGTTCTAGAATGATAAATGTATTTATGTGCACATAGCCTATACTTGTTGGTCTGTTTTAAGGTCATACACAACAATATGGCTTGCTGCTACTCAAAAACATTCCACCTCCACTCCAGCATCCACAAATTAGCTCTCATGCCCTATTTATACTGCACTAGTATTACTCGATTACTTCAGTAATATGTGATAAATGCAGACAATGTCTTTGATATTAAAACATTCCGGTCCAAATTACGCAGTGTAATCCATAAATTAGCAAGTGAGTACGTCTGCTGCAATGAATATGCAACGTGGGACGTTTTTTTTTTTTTTTCTTTGATATACAATTTTTAATCACCGAGGGGAAATTCACTTTCCACATTTGACCCATCTGGGCTGTTGGCCCCAGAGAGGAGAGCTGCCATGGTGCGGAACCAGGGGAGCAGGTGGGGATTTCAGGTGCACAATTCTGCGTGTGTTGGGTGGAGAATATGTAGGTATATTCATTTAGCACCCGCAAAGGGATTTATCAAACCTGAAAGCAATTTTGCTAATAGAAACTGCGTTTAAATTTAACATGTTTCAAAAAGACGTGCAGTCTATATACGTAATTATACACGCATAGCTGTGGTTATTGACACAAGACGGAGGCATCAAATGAAAAAGGAGACGCAGAGAACGCATTATTCATGTGAACATTTTTGGGATTAACAAGGAAAGAATCATTAAAACATATCACTTATCCAGCATTGACATTTTGGAGCTGGTGGAGGAACTCAGAATGGATTTGGAGTCACGAGAAGAAGTCATGTAATACCTGCAATGACAAAACTCCTTCAAGTTTTCGCTTTTTTGCATGTGGGTCATTCCAGCATACAGTAGCTGTTACAGATGGGAGCTCCCAATCCCGTCTTTCAGATGCGCTGTCAGAATGCTGGGATGTGTGAAATAATTCATTACATTAAAAATAAGAGCATGTGTCATATTCATTCATATGTTATTTTTTAGGTGACAGTTCATACCTCCCACACCCTTCCCTCTGATCATCTGTTCTCAACCCCACCACTGCAGGAGAAATAAGATACAACGAGATCCATATCTAATACGGGCAAATTATTACACGCAAATTGGGATCTTAGTAGATCCAACCCTAAATCTAAGAATCAGGAGGACTAATGTTGTTGCTCATCAATGCAAAATAATGTGGTCTGGACATATAGTCATATTGTCATATTTTCTGGACATATAGTCCAGAAAATATTTTCCTGAGTGTGTGTGTCTGAGCTTAGATGCCTTACTATCAACATTTGTTACATAAACAATAGTTAATCATTTGTGCTGTTTAGTTATTTTTATTGACTGAAATCTATGAGCAAAACTGTTACTTTTTCTTGCAGCAGTTTGATGTATTCTTTGTCCTGTTGTTTTCTGCTTCTTAATTATAACAGCATTTAGCTCCACCTCAGGAGTTTGTTTTAATTGTGGTCATACAGCTTTCAGCTTACATGTCACTTCTGTTAGCATCAGTGTTTTTACTCCAAATATATGTAAATATTCTTAAAAGTATGAAGATTTCCATAGAAATACATAAATGAACAAATAAAACCTCTAGTTGAGAAACCTTCTGCCACACACAGAGCTGGCTACAGATGTTCACTGGCAATATTACTCACCTCACTCCATCCTTGTTTTTCAGCTTATTTTACAAGCTTCACTGGATGTTAAGCCTCGCTCCAGTGGACTTTTAAGCCCACAGTTTTACAGTGAGGGATTCCAATTACATTCAGCACCTGGAAAGACAAGGACAGATAGAAAGAAGGTGTATTGACTAAGAACAAAGAAAAAAAAATCAATGAGAATGCAGTTGAGGTGGAACTAAGCTTGACAATGCAGCTCCTCTCTCTTCTTTGCATTAATTTATATGATAAATGTGGATCTATGACCGGGTGTTATTTTTAATATAAACTGACATGATTCTCATGAACTCTCTAAAATATTCTTTTTAATTATTCTTTTTTTCTTTATCCATCCTCGACTCAATGCAATGTCTGCTCTTTCTTCCCAGACATTAAACAAACAAAAAAAAAAACAGATGGCGGCGTGAGCAGATAGCAAGGCCTGGTGTCTCAACAGTTTTTACAATATTACAGTATTTTTTTTGCTCATTTCAGTCTGTTTGTGCTTTTACATCCTTCACCCGACATGAGCTTTTAGACACTGGATTTTGGTTCTCTGAAACTTTTTCTCCCACTCATCCCTGAGATCTCCAGAACACTGGAGGCTTCGCACTCTACCTGGCCGGGTGGAAGTGCTCGCAGACGGCACCAAGATCATAAACAAAGGCGAGGGATGCGGCAGGATAAGAGCTAAGCTAAGGCTAACACCACATCAGCTCTCTTTGTCCAGCATCTTCCTCACTAATGTGCGGTCCTTGGTGAACAAGATAGACAAGATTCAACTACGACTCACCCACAGGAAGAGACTTTTGGACTGTCATGTCATGATCCTCACCGAAATATGGCTACATGGTGGTGTACCAGACAGTGGTGTCGAGCTAGCTGGACACTGCACACTCCGTGCGGACAGATCGGCTGATGACTCTGGTGGAGGTTTGTGCATCTATGTCAACAAAGCTTGCTGTACGGACTTGGTTCTCACGGTTAAATGTAGACCTTTCTATCTGCCACGGGAGTTCACGTCCACCATAATCACTGCTGCTTATGTTCCAGCAGATGCTAATGCCATGCTAGCAATGAATGAACTTCATGCAGCCATTAGTAAACAACAGACTGATCACCTGGAGGCTGCCTTTATTGTTGCAGGTGATTGTAATCACTCAAACTTAAAGTCTGTGCTCCCAAAATTCCACCAGCACATTTCCCGCCACACCAGAGGAAACAAAACTTTGGACCATGTTTACACAAACATGACTGCTGCTTACACCGTGACCCTCTTCCACCTCAGAGAATCAGATCACCTTTGTTTGTTCTTCGCCCTAAAATATTCACCCCTCATCAAGTGTGACAGATCAACAGTGAGGACGGTCAAGGTGTGGCCAGAGGGAACAGACTCTGTACGACAGGACAGGTTTCAACACACAGACTGGAGTGTGTTTGCTTCTCAGGCCACTTTTTGCCCTCACATGGACATTGACATCTATGTCTCCTCTGTTCTGGACTAAATTACCATGATCATTGATGGTGCCAGACAGATAAAGAGAAGCAGATCATCACATACCCAACCAGAAGCCATGGATGAACAAGGAGGCGCGGCTCCTGCTGAAAACCCGTAACACTGCCTTCAGATCAGGAGATGCACTGGCCTACAGCACATCCAGAGCAAACCTGAGGAGAGGCAGCTGAAGATAGAGGGTCACTTACAACACCAGATGTATATGGCAAGGCGTCCAGGCCATCACTGAGTACAGACCTAACAACCCCACCCCCACATCCACGAACATCTCCTTCCTGAACAACTTTTATGCTTGCTTCGAGAAGGACAACAGAGACACCGCCACCAAGACAACACCCCCTTTAGACCATCAGCCCCTCACACTCTCCTCTACTGATGTCTACACAGCACTGAGCTGGATCAATGCGTACAAGGCTGCTGGACCAGATGGCATCCCTGGATGCTCAGGCAATGTGTAAAGCAGCTCACCGGGATCCTCATGGACATTTTCAACCTGTCCCTCACCCGAGCTGCTGTGCCAACATGCTTTAAAACTACATCCATCATACCAGAGCCGAAACACTCCAAACCAACATGCCTCAACGACCCTGTAGCACTCACACCCATCATCATGAAGGGCTTCGAGTGACTGGTCCTGACATACCTGAAGAACACCAGCCCCCCCACATTGAACCCAGTTTGCCTACTGCAGAAATAGAAGCATAGATGCTGCAGTATCCACAGGTCTGCACTCTGCTCACTCACCTGGACAACAGCACCACATACGTACAATTACTGTTTGCTGCATCTCAGCATTCATCACTGTCATCCCTCCAAGTTAATCACCAAACTCGAAGACCTGGGCACCAGCACCTCCCTCTGCAACTGGACCATGGACTTTCTGACCAATAGACCACAGCTTGTGAGGTCACACCTGTTCCACCACGTCACACTCAGCACCGGTGTGCCACAAGGCTGCGTGCTGAGACCTGTCCTGTACTCCCTCTTCACCATGACTGCAGATCTGTGCATGGATCCAACTCCATCATCACGTTTGCAGATGACACCACGGTGATCGGTCTCATCAGCAACAATGATGACACAGCCTACAGGGAGGAGGTACAGCACCTGGCCACATGATGAAGACTACAGCGGTGCGCTACTGGGCTGTTCTGCACACGCACACTTAAACAACCTGTAGTACTATGTACCAGTATGCACTGGTTTAGGAAGCTCAGTGCTATTATTTATGCGCTGTTTAATGTTCACTTTATTTGTATTCATATCATCTAATTGTTCATCAGCCTATTTCCTTTATTCTAAATGATGTTATTGTTCCTGTACATAGTCTACTGACATTTAACACACATATTCATTTGGATAATATGTTCATAGTACTTCTTACTTTGTGTGTATTTTCTCACTCAGATTATATATGGTTTCACCTGTACATATGCATCCATCTGTAAATACTGTGTACATGCTACATATATACCACATTATTTATGAAAATGAAAATGAAAAATACTTTATTTATCCCAGAAGGGAAATTCAATATTGTAGTAGGGCTTTTTATATTGTT
>JBAMYA010000010.1:935696-966918 GCA_037176975.1 Arrhamphus sclerolepis
TCAATTCCAACCGTTCTGGGCTGGTTTTGGTTCAGTCTTGGGTTTGTGGAACGATTCAAGGAAAAAAGGATTTTAAATTCCACCCCCCCTGCTTTGAAAAAAAAAAAAAAAAAGAAACAAAACAACTATCCCTGTTGTCATGGTTACTTACAAAAGCATATGTAGAAAAGTGCCACATTTATCAGCAGACGTTCCAACCAGAGCAGAAAAATGTTTCAAACTTTCAGTAATAATATATAAAAAACTAAAAACTGCTGCCACCCTTTTCTACTTTTCCTCTTTCATCAATGTTATTCTCTATTTTATACAGATTTGGATTCTGTTCATCTTTCCTTATACTTTTTTGATACTTCTGTCTCTGTCTTGTATCTCTTATCTTTTATCTTCTCATGTATCCTTTCCTTTTCTTGCTATCTTCCTTCCTCACACGCATTTCTTCATCCCTTGTCCTTACATCATCTGCTCTCCTCTTTTCCTTGCGTCTTCCTTTCCCAGTCGAGGTGATTTTAAGTTTCAAATCATGAATTTTGACGCAAGCTTAGTATTTTCATTTTTGCATGGAAGCGTCCCCCCCCCACCCCCCCACCCCCCAGTTGTGATGTAGAGAGCAACAAACGGCTGACACTGTAAATTATCTCAACATGAACCACTCTCCTCCCTGTCCACCCAGCGTTCTCCACTCTGAGAGCTTTATCGAGCATTTAAAGAGCCGTTTAAACTCAGAACTCTGTGTGCGCGTGTGTTTTTTTTCAGAGGACAAAAATGTGTCCGTACGTCACCTCGGTCCACTCAAGGAGCGATTGTCCCTTCATATCTTGAGGAAACTGGGACTGGTACCTGAACATGTGGAAACCAGACCGCTGTACAACCCGCTGCAGCCTGACATAGAGCAGGTCAAACACACGCACACACATTCACACACACACACAAAGTCAGCATGATCTTTTACTGTTTCACCTGATTTCATCCTCCTTTGTCAACCATTATAGCTCATTTCCATATCTGACTGTCTGTTAGGGGCGTCTGATGATGTGGGTGGACCTCTTCCCCAAGTCTCTGGGACCACCTGGACCACCGTTCAACATCACGCCCCGCAAGGCTAAGAAGTAAAGAATGCAACACTCAATAAAGCAAATGCATTTCCAGGCCAGTGCATCAGAATATCAGTCTGTCTTTTGATAAGTCAGCCATTATTCAGTCCATTATTGATAACAATGTTATCAATATTGTTGGTAACAAATACATCAGCAGCTGTAAAGACTAATCTACTGTGTTAACATGGTGGCTCTTAATAGCAGGCAACTGCAACCTCAGACAAACAACATAATATAAATGATACGTTTTATCTTGAGCGGCAACACAATCAAACTCAAAGGCGGCATATAGATAATAGCAGAATAAGATAAGATTTTATTGATATTATATCAGAGATACAACAAAATTTGTTTGGTGTCTTGCAGACATTAGCGGCATGATGTACGTAAGAAATAAAAATACAATATATTCAAAAACACACTATAATACAAACACAATATGAAGAAATATATATAAATATATTAAAAAAATGTATAAATGATGAAAAAAAAATAAAATAAGAAGTACATTCTGCAGTGTGGTGGGTGAAAACGTACATGTCACTGGTGCAGTTATTTTCAGTTTAAGGTGGTTATCAAAAGTACTTATCAAGTGCACAACATCCAACTTTTTTTTTGTTGTAATTATTTATTGCACTTCTTGCATTTATTTATGACAAATGAGAAGGCAAGTGGGCAATACCAAGTACCCCCTGACTGCTTCCAGAGGCTTTAAGGGGAAAGTTGCTGCCAGTCATCTCGTGGTTTGGCAGGTTGCTGGTCTGGAGCATTCAGGTGTGTGGAAACACAACGCCAAGAGGGAAAAACATAACCAATAATGATAGAGGACCTATTGTTCACAAGTAATACCCCTCTTTTCTGTCTCTTCCTCTCTTCTTTTTTTAATATGTAGTCTGCAGTATAAACATAGTGTTTTAAAGTATACATGTGTATAAAAGGCTTTATGAGAATAATCCCAGAGAATATATATGTAAATAAATAGCAACAAAGTGCAGAAGAAATTAAATTATGTGTCTTTATATACTCATACTATGCACTTACATTTGTACACACTTGCTTTCTCAAACATACGTGCACACCTGCCTACATAGTTCATAGTTCTACATAGTTATTTATTTATGTTCATTAATCATCAGAACATGGATGTAGAATAGAAAAAGATATGAACAATAGAAGATATCAGCACTTTTGTGGGAGGTTATATGAGCGGTCCCATGCTATTTTAAGTAGAGGGCTTTTAAGATAGTTGCAGATCTGCTCAGGAGTGTTCCAGCAAGTTAACCTTACACTCAGGCCATGCAATCCCCCCAAAAATACAAAAGAACATTACTGAGCATGTTAAATGTTAAATTAAATTACAGCACAGTTAGAAGACTGAACAGGTATGATTTGTACAGAAGGTTTGCAAACAGGAAGCCTCTTAAAAAGAACTCTGAAGAACAACTGATGTTTCCATCTGAAGGAATCAAGACTTCTGGAACAATGTTGGAGTTGTTTGGCTGAAACCAGAAACACAAAATACTTCAGCAGAGACTCCTCACTCCCATGTTGTCAAGCATGGAAGTGGGGGGATGATGACCCAGGTTTGTTCTGCAGCCGCGGGACCTGGGCACCATGCAGTCATTGTCATTTGTCTGACAGCTAAAGCTTGGCCCAAATCTGGTCATGCAACAAGACAATCGTCTGAGGCACCGCAGGAAAACAGTCAAGGTTTTGAATTAGTCAAAGGCCAGACCTCAGCAGAGTCTTCAGAGAGTTGTGCAGAAACGTCAATGAACTGATGTCACGTTCTGGAGAAGAAAGGGAGGAAATTCCTCCACAACCATGAGAGAGACTGATGAAGTCAAACAGGAAATGACAATTACAAGTTACTGCTGATAAAGGGGGTACTTAGATTTGCCCACAATAGTTTTCCCATTCATGCTTCATTTTTGTTAAATTAAATGAATGAAAAACATAAAATGTTCATCTGAGGTTGAATTTGCCTGGTACTAAGACTCACTATGAGGACTAAGTTTGCTGTGTCTGAGGTACTCACTTCTGTTTCTGTTCAGGTTCTTCCTGCGTTGCATCATCTGGAACACCAGCGATGTCATCCTGGATGATGTCAGCATCAGCGGGGAGAAGATGAGCGACATCTACGTTAAAGGGTAAGAGACA
This sequence comes from Arrhamphus sclerolepis, assembly GCA_037176975.1. NCBI lineage: Eukaryota > Metazoa > Chordata > Actinopteri > Beloniformes > Hemiramphidae > Arrhamphus > Arrhamphus sclerolepis. The sequence continues at coordinate 938,951 of JBAMYA010000010.1, forward strand.
AAAAAAACCGCTTCATTTCATTTCAGGCCACGTCTGAGATTATCGACACTTTGGCATAACAACGGGAACATTTTGCATCCGTCAGGTGGCTCGACGGACACGAACACAACAAACAGAAGACCGACGTCCACTACCGCTCTCTGGGCGGCGAAGGCAACTTCAACTACAGATTCCTGTTCCCTTTCCACTATCTACCTGCAGAGCAGCTGTGCGTTGTCGACAGGAAGGTAACGTGCCAAAGTAAATCAAAGAATCGCACTTCGATACAACCCCGACTCTTCTCTAATTTTGGGTTGTAAATCAGACCTGACAAGCAGTTGTGCAGGAAGGTTCACCGCTCTCCCGCCTGCTGACAAATCGAACCGATAGTGATGTGTTTAGAAAGAAGGGGTAGATGCTGCTGAATCTGTGAGACTCAACAAAAACATGCAGCGAGGAGCTAAAATAACATCACTCCCAAATCTAGAATAACAAGTCGGCTGTCATTTGCTTCTCTTGGCTCGAGGCCGAGGCCTCTTTAGCTGCTCACGGCCAACATGGTTTACGACGGCGTTCGCTCGCTCGCAACGGCATCTTCAATCAGTGAGCAGCTGAAAAAGACAGGAGGGAGAGTTAAACAAAAAATAAAAAAAAAAACCCACAGTGCTTCACTGTAAATCTGATCCTGAACCAGAAACTGATGAATAGATAGGCTCAGGTAAGACATAAGGTTACCCATAAGGCATTGCTAGTCACTGCACATTACTGGTAACCAGTAACCAACTTCATTGTTAGTGTACCTAAACATTTAGGTCACTGGAACTGATTTGATTTGAGAGCTTGAGAGAAAGATGGATCAAGGAAATGAGGTAGAAGACTGAACAAGTTTCTGCATTTCGCCCTCTGGCAACAACAATGGAGCTGATTGATGCTGTTAGATATTACAGAGAACAGTTACACACATGCACACACGCACGTATGTTGGGCGACCCACCCCTCCTCATGACAGCTGCGGAGTTATGGCCTAACGTACTTGGACAGAATTTGCGCATAAATGAGCCAAGCGTTGAACAGCCGAACAGCCGTTAGCAACCGCGCACACACACAGAGGGTGTTGTATGTTTACTATATTGTTTGTGTGCGTTGTCATGAGGTGTGACAGCACACTGTGGATTTAGACTCTGATTTAGATAGCTGGTGTGAAGTCATTACACTTCAGATGCAAGTCTGACTTGTAAACACAAAACAGATTCTGTTTGACATAAAAGAAGAAAATAAAACACAAGTATGATGCTGTAAAAATCTTTACTGTGTTCAATCCAAGCATCGATGGCAAGGTTTTTTTTTTAAAAACACTTTAAGGATGATTATATAGAGTTGTGTCTTTGACTTTCAGGAGAAGGTTCAACATTAGCGCTGGAAAAGTTAATGTGAAACCCAGAACAAGGAGCCTTAGTCCAGAAATCCTCAACAGGTTCAGGTGCAACCATAAACCTCACAGCGTTAGGACAGACATCAGCTGACAGTCGTGCAGGGGTGTCAAACCCTAATTCATCCTGGGCAACATCATCACCATGGTTACCATTAAAGGGCCGGTTATTCTTCACTTTCTCATCCAATTCTCTGCCAGTGCGGCAGTTTGGACTTCCTCTAGGGGAAAGGCGTTGTGGATCGTCTCATAAGCTGGTAGGACCAACTTTGAGACCAACTCTGTCTCAGGCAAGGTGTTTCAGGTTATGGCACCGATGTAAGGACTTCAGCCTGAGACTGTGGAGCCGGGAGAGGTGCCACGATCCCCTCGAAGATTGGCAAAGACTGTGGCAGAAACTGTGGGGAAGGCTGTGAGAACAACTCATGTTAAGGTCGTAGTAAAGACTCGACACAAAGGCTGCTGCCACTGCTTAAGCAGAAACAGCCTCTGGCATAATCCTGGTCCTGCTGGACTGTGAAATGGCTGCAAGTGGAGAGCTATTGATCATCTACTTCACAGGCTTAAGAAACCACAGAGGCGTCAAATGAATTCAAGACCTGGAGAGGCCATCCGCAGCCAGTCAGTGATGAAACTGAGCAGCAGGGCATCATGGATCAACTTCTGTTGAAACCCAGCGGTTTTCTAGCCAGTTCTGTTCTCATCAGAATCGTTTAGTATTTGGGCGTAAGGAAGGGTTTCAAACCCTGGTACCTTCTCCAGCAGTTCCAGAGAGGCGTGTCACCGCTGAAACGGCTCATTTTCTGCTGGGTCCCTGCTGACCAGATGATTCTGTGGTGGTGCAAGGAAGAAGACTTGAAGAGACCTGAGGAGGACCTCAGTCCAAACATGTGGAAACTTGCATTTTACTTTAAAAAAACAAAGACGGTCTTGGAATTCAAAAACAGAAATTCATGACTGGCAGAACAAAGCAAAAAAACAGAGCAGGTGAAAGACAGGCAGGAATGATTGTAGTGCGTGGAGAAGGAAGGAGGGATGAGCTAGTTATAAGAAGGTTTATGGTCTACAGGGAATAGGTGTTACGTAGAAATATGGAGACAGGAAGGAATGACTGAAGACATGTAGCTGTTTGAACCTGAACACATTGGAAAGATCAAAAAGGAAAGACAAGGTTGAACAGAAGAAAAGAAACGTAGAAAATAAATAAAACCACAGATCATGACAGTTTCATGGTTCACATGAACTCAGATTCCAGCATCAAAACTATCCTGTCTGACTAGTTTTGGTGTTCAAATGTTTGGATTCTGAGCTTTTGGAACTAAGAATCAAACGATCAATCAACTTTATTTATAATGTTACTTATAAAAAAAAAAAATACAGGTTGGCCAAAGTGGAGCACACATACATGAGATCAAATAAAACACAAAAGAATTACAGACACGTTAAACCAAATATAATACATAAAAATAAATCCAAACAATAGAATAGCAATAGAAACAATTAAATCCAACATCTAAAACTGAGTTAAAAGCCAAAGAATACAAGAAGATTTTTTTTTTAAAAAAGGAGAGAATGCAAAGGCAACTACTACTACTACTTCCTCAGTTTCAGGGCAGTGACTATAAAAGTGCAACTGGTGTGCTGACCTGAAAGATCTTGAACGAACATACGAACATATGGAGCAAGTCGGACAGATACTTTAAGTAAAAATAAATAGAGGGTATGTGTTTACATCACTTCCCTTCTAGGCCACGCCCCTCTCAGTTGGAGAGTGCCAAAACAAACGGTGGAGTGTAGCAGTAAACACAGCAAAACCAGGAAAAATGTGGAATATGACATGAAATTAAAGACAATTGGACTTGACATTGTTCTGAATGAAATCCTGACGTTTATATGGACCTGATTTCAACCCTGGGAAAATACACAATGGGAAGCCTGAAAATGAAAGTGAATGAGCGGAGCCGAGCCCGTTTCAGACTCTGGCTTTCCGGTAGAGTGCGTCACTCACTCGGTTCAGCTAAATCACCTGAGTGTTATATTTCCGCTACGCCACTGTTCTCTCACACTCACACCACTTCGTTAGCGGTAGCAACCAGAGGATTCATATAAACCAGGGTAGTGGAGACGTCGTACTCGTGATTCGTGATACAGTAGTAAGATTTGGCTCATTAACCCGAGTAAATGAAGAACCGGCCAGCTCTACCTGCACCTCGTTAACGGTGAGTGGGCGGAGAGAAGAAGGGGTATGAGTTTAACAAAAGTTACAGGAAGTAGTTTGGTGCTTTAAATAGGTAGGGAAAAAAATTAAAAGATGGTCAATTGAATATGTCAAAATATGTCAGAGGGAGCTCAGAAATTGATGGTAGTGCCAAACAAAAGGTTATATGGTGAGTAGAGCCCTGAGAAAGAAACTTTTCAGCTTGACCAGTTGTCTCACTTGAAAAGAGCTGGACTGGTCCAGTGGACTCAAACAAATCTGTGCATCAAGTTTTAAATCCACTGTCTAGTCTGACTTAACATTTACAACTTGACCTCAGTCTTTTTTATCATCAAAGTGCAAAAGCTAAATTGAAATCCATGCCTTCGTTTCCTCAATACACTCTAGAAGTTGTTTCACAGATTATGCAGTGTCCTCTTCTGGCAGCACATATGTCTGTCCTCTTTTGGCACAACATAAGTCTGACTGTCGTCAGCATAAAAATGGAATGAGATGTCATATTTTTCTTTCTTTTTTGTAATTACAGGGAGAAGAGAAGAGGGCCAAGAATAGAACCTTGAGGTACTCCACAGGATACCTCTAGAAATAGCCTGGCTAGTCATACCCATTCACTTCCCAAAAAATCTCTCTTGTGTTGGGTCTGATCCCGCTTCATAGCCACTTCTACCAGTGCAGAATATATTAAACCAGTCGCAACAGGTGCAGGTTTAAATAGGAGCATCCAAGAGCCAGTATTCAAAACAGCCAAGAATTGCCCGACTTGCTATTTACACCCTGGAACATTTGAATTTTCATTGCAGAACAAACAACAGTCATTCATTGGCATTCCTTCACTGTTCACAATTTTGAATGTCTCTTGTTGATACTAGTCTGGTTTGCATCCAGTGGTGTCCAGACTTGTGGTCTAGACACAGTCCTGGCATTTCTATTAGGACTACCTCCTTTAAATCAAAGTTAAATCCAGAAGAACCAGACTAATTGTTTGTATCAAACGAAAGGAATTAGGATGGCTGGCTAAGTCTGCTCTGGAATAGCTTTGGGAGGACAGATGACATTTTAATACCACGTACAACATAAAGAGTCTCTTCACGTCTACCTCACTCTGACCGGAGGCTAATGATCCCTGGTGTTTTTGGTCTTTTTTTTTCTTTATAAAATAATACATTCTGGTTGGGTTTTAGGAGATTTTATGGCTCAAATTCTGTGGCTTAAGCCCATGAAGACGAAAGCCTCAGAATAAAACCAGTTCCCAGTGGAGGTGGTTTTGGGTTTTACCTCCAAGAAGTGGATGGACAGAATTGTCTGTTGCTTGTAAATCAAAATGCTAGCAGAGCTACTGTGGATTCAGCAGAGGCGGAAAACAGTTAGACGCAGCAAAATTTGATTAGAAGTTTCATATTCATGACGTCATGATTTCACGACTCATCCTGATAATTAAGAAAAGACTTATTTGTCCCTGTGGGAGGTTGCTAAGTGCAGATTTTAGTTTGTGGAAACTCCGTCTGCCAAGTATTATTTATGAGCAGTGATGTCCTGACATTCACTGCAAATCACAGGAGTCCTATTTAAAATCATGTGTGAAAAGCCATATTTTCTGTCAACATGACAACAGCCAAAGAGCTTCACACGCAGATAAAAAAAAAAAAAAAAAAAAAAAAAAAAAGGGCGACTGAGGGAATGGAAAGAAAAAGAGAGGAAACTTGGTGTGCAGCAGCTGCAGAGTGAAGCCCATTAACACAGAGGTGAGGCAGGATCAGATTCTGTCTGGCAGTTTAGCGTGACTGTCCTGGAGGTGATAATAGCTATAATACACACACAGATCCAGCGTGGAAGTGGCAACGTTGTGAGAGATGTGTCGATGCAGCGCCGTCCCGACCCGAGAAGAGCTTCATCATTTAACACAGCTCGACTAAGAGAACAGAGAAAAATCCATCATCGCTGCAGCAGCCAGACAAACACAGCCATGAACGAGTCATGCCCATTCACTACACTTAATCTAAAACATTTAAAGCGCTCAGAACAAAGGTGCTACTTTAAATTTATACCCACACAACCTGCATGCGCACAAAGACAGAAACGTGCTTTCTGAAAGGTGAAAATCAAACCTTTGTCTTTCTCTCCGTGTCTGCAGGAGCACTTCTGGAGCACGGATAAAGCCGAGACTAAACTGGCACCAAAACTGACCCTCCAGATCTGGGACAACGACAAGTTCTCCTTTGATGACTATCTAGGTAAAAGTCACTGTTCTCACTGTGTGTTTCAACCATCTTTCAAAATGTAGGGCAGCGTGTTCTTGTGAACATTAGAACTTAGATTCCCATGTTTTCCTCTTCATGCCGATAGCATTACACTTACCTTCAGCTGAAACAAAGCCAACGTATATATGAAATTGATTTCTCATGTCCTAACTCCTCCTTTTTGATTCAGATTAAAAAGTTTCAAAGTATCTAAATCACATGTGTCAAACTCCAGGCCCATGGGCCAAATCCGGCCAACAAGAGAAAAGATGCAAAGATAGACATGCCCTAGTTATGTATAGGGTATATGATTGAGAACATTTTGATTTGGTCGCTGACATGAAAAAAAAAGGAACTGTTGAGCAGCTGCTTTATGTCAAAAAATTCTGTTTTATATAAAAATATTTCATTTCCTGTTTGGGGGTGAATAAAGTATTTTTGAATTGAATTGAAATAAAGATGTGATATTGCAACAATTATTTTTTAACAAAAAAGTTTTTTATTTGCAATTATGCAAGAAAAAAATGTGATTAATACAAAAACTTCAATTTTCTGATAAAATTAGTATTCTTTTTTTGTTTGTTTCTTTGTTTTTTTTTTCAATCTATGACTGAGTCCAGGAACAAGCAGGAAATCTGACAACATAGCTGGTTGAGAAAATAAATAATAACCAGCACTTCAATGGTAACCATGGTGATTATAAGGCCCAGGATGAAATAGAGTTTGACACCCCTGATCTAAAAACATCAATGGATCCATAATCTTCAGGTTTCTGCTCGTTGAAATAAAAAAATAAAGTCAATGTGGGGTTCAGGGTCTTGGAAAGAGACAATTTTGTGTTATTATCTATTTAAAAACAACTGACTTTGGCTCCCATCAATCTGGGAAGGGTTTAAGCCCATTACCAATAAATAATGATTTTATCTTTCCACAGTCTAAAGAATTATTTATACATTAAAAAAACATTCAAGGTAGTTTCCAGTCTTCACAGAGGTGGAAGTTTCAGCAAACTGACCTCAGAATCTATGTCAACGAGCTTGTGAAAGCTACATCCCTTTCTCCAAAGGCCACACTTTTCATGTAAAACATTAATGTTCATGACAGGACAATTAAGGTGCTTCATCATGACACAGTTTTTGACAACTCGCCTCTAATTGATTGTACTCGCCTCGGTCTTTCTCATTTTCCACCACGACTGAGTACCGCTTCAGAGTCGGTGGGGTCGTCATTGCAAGGCGGCCCGAAACTCCAGTCACGTCTTTGAATGTGACACAGAACTGTGTTTTCTAGAAGTGAAACGCATGGTCGTTGGCAGGTCTGAAGCCAACCTGTCCAGGACCCTGAACAGGGTGAAGCAGCTGTAGAAACTGGATGGAACCAACAGTGCAATCTGTGTCCAGATGTCAAACTGACTAAAATGAGCTGCACATTAACAAACGCCCGCAGATGTCAATGAGCTGAAGCCACATTGTAAAGAAAAGCAGACCAAAGTTCTTCCATTACAAGTTGTTTTCTGCTAAAGGCGATTCTGCAAATTCTGGAGTCCTGGGTTCTGCTTGGTTTGAACACACTGCCTCTGCAGACGTGCTTTGTCTTTGTTAGATAAATAATGTCAATTCTTACATGGCTGTAAGTCATTTAGGGAAAGACATATTTTCCCTCCTTTCTGGCCACGTATCGGGGGTAAATCTGTCTGAGGAACCATATGTGCGATGTATGAACAACTACTGCGATAACATTTATCTTTAGAATTAACACTGTTCCATTTCCACTGTGTCGGCACATTTCACACGGAGGAAAGGCTGATTCTATTTTTTCTTCCCGAAATTCAAGCTGTCCAAATTTTGCCTTTCCTTCACCCCTGACTCTGCCTCAACCCCGTCCTTTACAATAACTCACTGCTGTGTACCTCTTATCTTTCACTCCTGTCTCAGCTCGGTTTCTGTCTCGGCCCGAGAAGGGAGGATGACGCTCTGCAGACTGAGCGTCCCTCTGCGGTGTGAGACGAGGAAGAAGATGAGGAATCCAGATTCTGACCTGTTCCCTTTCTGTCACCGTCTTTCTGTGCTGCAGAGTTTTCTCTCGCTCCAGTTTACTTGCCTCATACAGGCTGCGGGTGTGTGGCCACCTCAAAGCATTTTTTCCATGCCTGCCTGTCTTCAGCTCGTCGGCTCGGACCGCTGACTGTTAATCTTCCTGCACGGTGTGAGGGTCAAACACGAGCCATTTTCCTACGGTCACACTGTCGAGCTACAGTTAACTCTGGAAAAACACTTCCAGCGGATGTCTAATCTTTCTTCAGCCCGACATACTTAACGTCAACAAAGATCAAAACTGTTGTAACTAAACTTAACCACATGATCCCCTATAATTCACTCAAAGAACACTCGGTAATTAATCATTATGGACAGATAAACTGATTAAACAAACAGCTGATTTTGTACGGTTTTAGAGCACCATTTCTCAGAATATCCATCTTTGAAACCCGTTGTGAAAGCAGACTAAGTAAATTCAGACAAAGTAAAGTTAGCCAAAACATGAAAACCTACAAGTTGGACGAGTCTTGACTTGGTGCGGACCAATGAGCCTCACTCTCGTTGGATGAAAGCACAACTGTGCCGTTTTGTTTGTTTTGTGAAAGTTTCTATCAAATTTAACACATTTATCCAGTTTTAAACCAGATAAAGCAATAGGCACCAAATCTAAAATGTTCAGGTTTCCCCTTTAAAGGTTCAACAGTGCTCCTAAAGGATTTAATTAAAAAGTTATCTCAATTGCTCAATTACTGAATGGCTGACTGCTTGGGAGTTTTTGGGTTTACAAGAGTCTTGGCTCTTGGCCCTCAAGATGGAAGAAAATAAACTGTGCTGCCCTGTAATGCTGGGTTCACATTGTACGATTTTTAGATTTAAGATGAATTCGAGTCATATTGCATGGCATGAAATCAGTAGATAATTAATTTATAGCATGCCACACTTTGAGGTTGAACATACGCTGAATCATGGCTATGACAGAAATATGAGTTTTTCAAGCTCTAAACTCAGTCATTGTGTCATTAGCAGGTTTCTTTTAATGTGCGAATGCAACAATGACTTTAAAATGTTTTGAAAGAAAAGAAATACTTTATTTCATTTGCACATTTTTCTTTTCATTTCTCTGTTGTGTCTTACGCTGTTGTTGCTAGGCTACTGTGCTGTGTAGCTGTGCTGGTGTTTACGTTATTTCATGGTGCCTTCCAATTGGTTGGTTAGCTGATGGCGTTCGTAGAGGCAGCGACAGGCCGTCACACTCTGAGACAAGTCCTCCAAATTTCTGACACTGCTGATATCTGTCTCTGTCCATCTTTGGTTGTAAGACGGTTCTATCGTTCATGTTTGCTCCTGTCTCATTGTGAGGTCTACCACCAGCGTTTTTGAGCTACAATGGTCGATTTTCCTCACAGCTCTGCACTTTTTCTCTGAGGCGGCCAAAATTGTACAGTGGGAACCTGAAATAAAGTGTTTTAGGGTTTCCATAGCAGTTTACATTTGTAGGAGAACATCCACTAGCTGGGGGCTTTTGGTGCTTTCACTTCTTAGTTTGTTTGCTCTGGTTCATAAGTGCTTTCACCTGCTTTCACCAAAGTTAGCTGATTAATATAATCAAGGCCATGGCCACCTCTCTTTGGTGAACTTGGTCTGATTGTTTTGGTGCACTGTTGTTATTGTTGTAAAGCCTGTAGGTGTGAAAGCCCCCTAAAATCTTAGATAACTGAATCCATAACTTTATAGTGATCACAGTAGCCCAGTACAGGCATATTTGTATATATGAAGGAACTGGTGCCCCCTTTATGACTGTTATAGGATATCATCACGGATGTCACTGCCTGAGTACTGGAGAATATATCCTGGGAGCTGTTAGGTCTGGGTCATCTGGATTATCAAAAAGATAAGATGGTGTTGGTTCTCAGGGCTGCTGTGGAGCCCTGATCTGTAGTTCTACTGGCACTGGTCCCAGCATGAGCTGAATGGGCTTGAACGGGAGCCAGACCCAAAGCGAACCAACCTCAGGATCCAACCATCCCTTCAACCATTCCTGGAACTGTAAAACTGTTGTGCAGGTTTGTCTGATGCGGCTCCTGGCCACCTATCCAAGGCTGCTGTGGCTTTACCAGTAACAGACCTGGCAACAACACTTCCCCTCTGACTCCTTAGCCTGGTGTTCAGATCATGATTCACCAGCTCAATGCTGAATAAAGAAGCCTATGAACTTGTCTTCCTTTTCTTTTCCCAGGCAGCTGAAGGAGGCTTGTTTTTTTAATAAGCTTTGTGTTGGATTCCTTGTAAATTTCTGTGTGAGTTGAGTTGTGATTAATAACTTCCTGGATGCAACTAGAAGACTTCTTGGCATTACAGAAAAGACAGTCATGCAATATAAGTTGCAAAATGTTATTCTGAGGACTTTCAGTTAAAACGCAATGTATTTGTATTACATTTTAAAATTACACATTGGGAAACAAAAAGATTAAAATATACAAATTTGAAAGAATTATTTTGAGTTCAGCTGAGACGATTTCTGCCTTTATTTAAAAAGGGCTGATATTCTTAGTGCTTAGGGAGAAATCTATTTTCATAATGTAACTGACACCCACCTGCTGACAACAATACACAGCTTTGTTTCATTTTTCCAAATGTTTTTTTTTGTCTGATGTACCTTTTTCTTAGAATCATCATTCAAAAGTTTGCTTTGATTTTGCCTGATATTGTGATGCAGATGCCTTTACCTTTTACACATATATACTTTATATCACAAAAAAAGAACCAAAATGCATTAAATTGTAGTATGGTGGGTAGTGAGTATCACATTATTTCTAAGCTGATACAAATAATATGTGATTTTATTACATATTTACAAGTTATGTCACTGTTAAATGCAATTTATCCACTCAATCCAAAATTCACCTACCAAGTTTACAGGTGTAGGACCCAAATACAGTTGACCAGGTAGTCAGAAGTAAGAAATATTTTTTTTATTATTCAGACCAAAAGCACCAGATAAGTAAATATATAGATAGATATAAACTGGCAGACAACGCAAGGAGTAGCAAGATTAATGGACTAATGGATTTAATGACAACAGACTAGCAGGGGAGGAGTGAGACACATGACATTGGCAAACCTCTAAACAACACAAGTAAACTAAGGCTAAACAAAACAAAAGAACTGAACTAGACAAACTCACAATCATAAATACCAGCATTGTGACAAGACAATAATAAACTGAATCCAATAAGAAAGATTTATTTAATCACTGCAGGTTGTCACGCATCCTCGCATGAATGTGCTGTATATGTGTCTCCAGGTCACCTGGTTTTGGACCTGAACCACATGCTGCGTCCCGCCAAGTCTCCTGAGAAATGTACTCTGCAGACTCTGGACCAGCCGGTGGACAAACTGGTGTCTCTGTTTGAACAAAAGACAGTCAAAGGATGGTGGCCCTGCACCTGCGAGCAAAATGGAGCGACGATCATCGCAGTGAGAACACTCAGATGCTGCAACTGCAGGGTTGCTTGTTTGTTAAGTGGTTTTGTGGTCCAGAACAGTTCAGCTTCATCATTTTTAAAGCAACACTGTTCACAACTCTCAGGGTCCCCTACATATCCACTGTAGGGGACCCTGTTCCACATCTGAGCACGAGTCACAGACAGCAGTACATGTTTGTTTATCAGTTGAAGCCCAGAATAAATACCAAACAATGTGAACCCTACGCAACCAACAGAGACTACCAAATACGTATTTTAGTTTACAACAGCAACAGGTGGGGAAATTCTAGCTTTCAATGCAGGACCATAGTTAGTTGTAATGTAGCAAAGGCACAGTATCTCTGCATAAAGACATGCAACCGCTGAAGATTTTCATTTTGCCATGATGCTGTCAAAATATGCAAAGCTCGGAACACAACCTATAAAAACTTCCTAAAGCAATGGAAACTGAACGAAAAACAGGATAACGCCAGGCTAACAAGTATAAGTACACTGGCACTTCAAACACTTTAGCATCTGTTAGCCCTGATGCTAATAGACAAAGAACAGCTACTTGATCAACTAAATTTAGTTTACAAAACTTAAAACCACATGGCACAAAGTGAAAGTTGTTTAGCACGTTATTTCCTGCATCGGCTGACAGGAACACATGCTGAAAACACTAGTTTCAGAAAAACATCAGTCCAAACATTATGGGTACTTTATGGGCACATTAAAACAAGAAACCATGGCAACAACAAACAAAAAGCCAGGTCCAGATAATAAGACATGACTAAGAAGTTCATGAAGTTCAGCATCAGTCTTGCATCAAGATGTTCATAGTTTCGTAGCTCTCACCTACAAGTAAAAGTCAGTCCAAGATCTTTGGTTTCTTTGTCATCGCTGTTGTTTTGAATGTAACAAGTATAATTAGCTGTCCAATTTCTTATAACCTGGCTGAAGTATTAATGTTTGGTTGTGACATGTTGTTGTCGTGCGTTAAATGGATCTCACCAGACTAATCTGGGCTGGACCACAAACATACATTTGGCAATTCCATCATGCAGGTGGATGTTGTGCAAAGTACTCAAGTTAGTTACAAACGCATGAATATTCCCCTAAAATACAGTGAGGAATAATTTGCCATTTATTCTTACCAACCTGTGATAGAAGGTAAGTTCTTCCTATGATTAATAAATAAGAACAGTATTTTGTGTCATCGTTGTGATGCTTTCAGGGGAAAGTGGAGATGTCTTTGGAGATCGTGACAGAACAGGAGCATGAGGAGAGGCCAGCTGGGCTCGGGAGAGACGAGCCCAACATAAACCCTCACCTGGAAGAGCCTCAGTGAGTCACAAGTACCAACACATATGCAAGTAGACATATAGATATTCTTTTATCACCCACTTCCCCTTTTCCTGCTCCTTCCACCAGGCGCCCAGAGACATCCTTCCTGTGGTTCTCTTCCCCCTATAAGACCCTCAAGTTCATCCTGTGGAGGCGATTCAAGTGGCTTATCGTCCTCTTCATCATCCTTTTCCTCATCCTCTTGTTCCTGGGTGTATTCCTCTACTCCTTCCCGGTGAGTTTGAGTCGCTGTGAAATAAGTGTCATTGAAGTACAATTAAGATCTTCAGTTCTTTGTGTTTGTCTTAAAATACTATTTTACAATATAATAATGTGTCAAACCAGACGTAGCTTGTGAAAAACTCAATGCACCCTTATTCAATAAGAATTGAGAGGGTAAGTTGCAGCTTGGTACTGCTAGTTAAATGCACTCGATTAGGTGATCTCGGCAAGTCTACGCACCGTTAAAAAGGCTGAAATTTGCTTGTCTGGAGCATTCAATCAGCAATTACTGTAGTGTCTGAAAACAAGCCATAGGGACTCTCCATCCAGGCGTCAGAACCAACAGTTGCTTCTCAAAATGGGTTCCAACAATTGTTTTCATCGCGTTTTGACTTTTGTAGCCTTTATTTTAAGTTAATTGAGAGGAAAATGATAACAGAGAGAAAAAACAGAGGAGGACATGCAGCAAAGGGTTGCGAGCCAGGAGTTAAAATCATAAAGTCACAGCCATTGCAGGAGGACTGGGGCTCTGTACATGGGCCGCCTGCTTTAACCACTAGGCTACGCAGCGGCCCGAATCCAACAGTTGTTGGCGTTTTTGGAAAAAGAATTCGAGATTAATGGATATACAGAAAGATCGTTCTCAAGTAGAAACCAACCCTGAGAGCTGCCAATCTTCCCATGAGCCCACATCCCACTAACTTCACGGAAGTGAAGTAAGACTCTTCAATTATCAGAGAAATTGTATAAAATAAGCCATTGGTTCACATGTTAAATGTTAAATTTCATGGCTGTCACAGTGGAAAAAACTCAAGTATGCTTTGTTTGGAAAGTAAAAACCCCTTTTCTCCAAAAAGAACATGATAGCATGGGGTAGGTTTGTTATCTTCTATCTGAACAAACACAAGATTTCTGAAACAATGTCCTACAGACGAAAGTGGAGATGTCTGATCCTAAAACCCACACATGGCATGTCATCACAAATACCCAAGACTAATCATCAAGCACAGTGATGGAAGGGTGATGATTTGGGCTTGTTTTGCAGCCACAGGACCAAGGCATTTTGCAGACACTGAGTTGACCCTGAATTCCTCTATATAACAGAGTATTCTAGGCAAAAATGTGAACCCATTTTTCTGTCAGCTAAATGCTGGCCAAAACTGGGGTCATGCAGCAGTAACACACACACACACATCAGCCAATCTACTTCACAATGGCTGAAAAAGAAAAGAATCAAGGTGTTGCAGTGTTTCAGTTGAACTCCAGACCTCAAAACTGACTGAAATGTTGCAGCAAACACATACAAACCTCAATGAACAGAAGTAACGCTGACAAAATTAAATAAGTAGGTGGGCCAAAATCCCTCCACAAGGACATCAAAGACTGATACTGTTGTACAGGAAACATTTACATTATTTTACTATTTACCATAAATCCCATCAAATCATACAGAAGAGTATTAAGGCCACCGAAGAAAAATAGAATTCTGAGAAAAAAGTCAGAATTCTGACTTTTTTTCTCAGAATTCTACTTTTTTTCTTCAGTGGCCCTAATACTCTTCCATAAAATCAAATCATTAGGTGCATGTTTACTTTTGTTCAGTAAATCGTAATTTAATACAATATGTCAATATGTTAGACTGAAGTTGTCATTCTAATTTTAAGACTTGTTAATGAAAGACTTGAAAATGAAAAACATTTTTGCTCAGTCCTATGAAGAAACCCACAGATGTCAGAGAACCTTTCAGAATAAATATCATATCACCTCATATCATGTGTAAAGCACAGTGGTGGAAGGATGTTAATTTGGGCTTGTTTTGCTGCAACAGTGAAGTAACTTCCTGCATCGTTTCATGTTTTTCAATAACAGAACTACGCTGCCATGAAGATGGTCGGACCTTTTGGGCCAGCCAAGACTGCAGAGTGATGATAAAGAGCATGGAAGAAAAAAAAACAACACAGGAAATACAAAGAGACGCAATTATGATACATTTTTGAGGTTAAACTTCACTGTTTTTCTCTTCTAGAGCCTTTTCTGTCATCGTCTTGAGGTTGTGAGTTTCAGATGCTTTTTTGTACAGATAGATCTGATAAGCAGTAGCTGTGTGTCCATTTGTGCCTTTGCCATTAGAGTCAGTTGCCCACACTGCACTTGTCCTGTGAAAGCATCAACAAAAGTATTAGCAGATCACAGCGTGTGCCAGCTACTTCCTCGTCGTTCCCTCCATCACGCCTTCCACGGCGCCTGCCCTCGTGCAGAGATGAAGGGGAGCAAAACCTCGCTGCTGAAATTGATTCAAAGACTGTGATGTTTCTTGATGTTTGTACCACCAACTGCTTCCCAGCAGGACTCAAAGACAGGTCGGGCGGACACCGAACGGATTTAAAATGTCAAAGTTTATCGCTCCAAAAGTTCAATCTGAGGTTGGAACAGGATTGTAATCTTACCCAGTTATTCTGTTTGTTGTGTGTGTGATGCATTCAATTACAGTCAGCAATGTTTGGTGTAAAAACTCATATCTCAGTGACAGCAAATCTCTTCCTTTCTTCTTTGGGTCATAAAGTATGTATGTTCACATTTGATGCCATCAGATGTGGTGGAGTTTCTCATCCTCCCGTCCTTTATGCAGCACTCTCAAGCTTCAGAAGGTTAAGTCAGGATTTTTCTCTGAGAGCTTGAGCATTATTGGGACAATGTGTCTGAGATGAATGACATAAACAGATAAGAAAAGTAGGTGTGTAATGTTCTTCTCCAATAATCGCTCCACTTTATTTCACAACTAAAGAGAAACATGGAAGGATAATAAAGGTAAACCAAATGCAACTTGAGTGAAATCCTTGCATGTCTTCCTTTGCGCGACATATAAAGGGTTTTCCTGCATGTTTGCTCACATACTCAAAAGCTGTTTTCAGATCCACATTCTATGTACTGTGCATACAATGTAGTATAAAGTATGTACTGCATACTACTATATTATGCCACCATAAAATTGACTATAGTATGGCTTCCATAGTAGCGATTGAAATCATCTGCGTGCTTCTCACATACTGCTGACAGTTTAGTTGTTTGCCGACTGCACACTATTAAACAACGTTTTGGCAAAATTCACAATAAAATAGTGCAAAGTTTCAGATTCTAGTTCAGGATATCATTGGAAACGTTGACTTTTTGTCATTTGGTCAATTTTCGGTTGACAGCAGCCTCATAACCAAAGATCACATTAACTCAAAATCAGCTCATTTTATGATAATAATAATAATAATAATAATGATAATTTAAAAAAAAAATCATTTTTCTCATGTTTCTCACTAAAGATGGTGATTTCAGACTAAATCACAAGCAAAACTTTTCCTTGTCCATCTCTTTTTCAAGTTCAGACTGGGGTGTAGCTATCTACGCTAGCGGAGCATGTTCCATTCCATTTAAGGAATTTTGAATGCCACAAAAGAAACTTCAGAACCCTCAAAAGTCAAGGCTTGATGGAAAGAATTATATTACTTTGGGGATTTAAAGTGTCTGCTTCCTGCATGCATTCTGTAGCTCTTTTTGGCATCCATACTTCAATGTAATTCCTGGGTACCACCGCGCGGGGAAGCTCCGTAGTCTGGCTGCTCCACACCAGCCAGTGTGAACCACAGCCATGGTGCCTTTCAATGTTTGCTCCATGAACATGGGTGTGCAGTCAGAAAAGAAATTGACCATCTACTATTTACCAGAACCATTGTTTTTTTTAAAAATGTTGTGATCAGACTCAAGTGCACAAGAAAGTTAAATAGGAACAACTACGCGTATATTTCAAACGTGAAATCAAAAATCAATCATTAATGTATAAAAGCCCGTGTATACCTCTTTATTAGCACATGACCTACTGATATAGTTATGTTTTATTTTTGTCTCTAACCTCAGTCTACTTGAGCAGAAGTTGCCTTTAATTTTCAGACTCTGTGTGATACAGATTAGGGGTATTGACCAGCTTATTTGCATATAAACATATTACTGGTTCACATCCTCTGTCCTCAGGGCTCTCTGTGATCATATATACTCTTTTTGTTTTTAAATGAAGCTGCTGAATATTACCGTGATTCTCTGAATGTTTAACAATATTTTCAGTCTAAAAAAACCCCACAAAATCATGGATAAAGGTCAATGACAGGAGAGAAAGAAGCAAAATGATTTGTCACATAGAAATGCAGCCATGAAGCACCCACTTATGAAACAAACGTACTAAAAACTTCATATTAAGTAAAACATAGCTGTCCAAAGCTTCAGCTGTACTAACAGATGTAAAAAGTAGAGGATGTTATAGACAGAAGTTGTATTAGTGTTTGAACGCAACAGATGTTTGGAGGAATATATTGATTTGTGTGTTGAGTTTTGGAACTGCTTTATACGTATGAGTGAGCCTTAAACACGCTGCTGATTTAGCTTTAATCTGACAATCCTGCTGTCAGTTGCGTTAACAGTGTTCTCAGCTCTGTTCTTGCCTGATGTTCCTGTCAGTGGATGCTGGGTGCCTTTAGCCGTTAGCCTTTAGCCGTGCTGCTTCAATGTGCAGTAGCACCAACTTCTGCCTCAACATGAAACAAAGATAAAATGAAGCTTAAAGGTTTCAGTCAGGACTTGCTTTCATTTTCATTTTCAGCTGGGAAGTGAACATGAACGTGAAACACGAGCACCTCGTGACTCTAAATAAACTCCCGATGCCATTAAACTGCACAGAGCTGTAACTCGTTCAGACTTTCTCTGAGTGAATAAAAATTGTTTCAGGTTATTGTAAAAGAAAAAAAGAATGAAATTCAGCATTTTTGTGTGAGACTGAATGTATTCTGAACATGTGTAGTCTGAGGTAATATCTGAAAAGAGCAATACTGTATGCACTGGATTACATCAGTATTATCAATAAAACTGCATTTCTGATCAGTGTGTTATTTTCTTTATTTTTAGTTTATGCTTTAAAAAAAAACCCATCTCATAATCAAATAAACCAAACCAAAGAAATTAATATATATAACGTTTAAAATTTCATAAAGGCAATCAAAAATAAATAAATATTTATTAAAAAAAAAAAAAAACCTTTAACTTTTTTTTTAAAATTAATTCTCTTTAAAAATAAATAAATAAAGGGTGTAAAAATGGGGTGTAAAAAAATTACACCCCATTTGCTCAATGATTAATTTTTTTCATAATTACCATCCTCACTTCTTCTTGACCTGGAGCAGATATTTGAATGAAGATGCAGAGTTGTCAACTGCAGGAGTATTAACCTGCTGCTCAGGTAGAATGTGGACACATGCACCATGTCATACTTGTGGAAGTATAAAGTCTTATTTGTCCAGCTTGTCCAGTCTCAACTAGACTTTTTAATAATTTTATGAATGTTTGGAATAGTTTTTCAAAACAATTCCAGCTTTCACACTATGCTTCATTTGTGTCTCACATATCAGTATTCTTCTCACAAACACATTTTACAGCGGTCAAACGGTTAGATCACATTCTCCTGCTGACATATCGCTTTTCTTCTTTTTTTCATAAAACCTCATGGACTTTAGTAGAATTTTAGCCAGTTAAATACTACTTATATTTGTATTTTTAAGAACAAGCACTTAATTAAAGGCTGAAAACCTTGAGTGTGTTGTAAAATAACAGTTATTTTCATATTTATTATCAGAATTTAATACCGCATGCGGCTGAGCTACATGATTATTATTTAGAAGTGGATTATTTTCTTCAAGGTTGCCCTGGATCATTTTTCCTTGGCGCTGTGATGAGTAATTTATATTCTAACAAGTATGACATTTTTCCGGGTGTGTGGCTAAGAGTCAGACCTGATTAGTAGTATGCAGAAAGTCTTTAGTTGGCTGACCTCCGTGTGAACCTGCAGCGTCGGCAGAAGCTAGACTGAAAACTCGCTCTCTCTTTTTTCTTTTTTTTTTTTTTTTTTTACCAATTTGTCTCCTGAGCTCCCACAAGCCTAAATTATTACATTTGTCTCCCACCTCCTTCCTCCCTTCATTCTCCGTCCCTCCTCATCCCGTAACCTCGCTCTTTTTCCCTCCGCTGCCCATCTCATGTTCTTTACTCAGTTTCTCAGGGGCGTTGTTATGGTCAGTCTGAACTGCAGGTGAACCTCTGACCGCACTCTGCATTTGCAGTGTGGGTGGGCCATCGTCAGTCCTCCATCCCTCCTCTATTTTCCTTGACCTTCACTGTCTTCGTTCTTCTCTCCCTTGTTCTCCTCCCTTCTTTTTAACCTCTCATGTATCTCCACTCCTTGCAACTAAAAGTGTGTAAATTTTATCCAGCACGAATGATTCCTGACCTGACAAGATGCAATGAAAATCTACGTATAACCTCCAAAGATGAAGATGAAGACCATTGACAGAAGAAAATCCCATCACAGTAAGTTTTATGAGAGTCAAAAAGAAGAAAAAAAGCCATGTTTGTAGTCTCAAAAGGGTTTAGCATCTTGACTTTCTTCCTAAAAGAATTTTTGACAAGTATTAACTGTGAGGAAATGTCGCATCTAGTGGTCCCACACGGAGCACCACTGCACATTTCAGATGTTCCTCAAAGTGATTGTACAAGCTAGTTCAATGACATTAAGCACCAAATCAGCTAAACCAGCATGCAGTAGTCTGAATTAGGAAGGTAGACACAAGAATGACGAAGAATCTGGTTGATTTTAAAAAATAAAATAAAAACAAAATAACTCCTCTTGTATATCGACATTACAATAACCCATAGATAAATAAATCAGAGGGTCTCTGAAGACAGTTTTAGCAACATAGCAGAGGTTCATTTTAAAAATCAAAAAGAACATTATATTTGACAACACGGACATGAAATGAGCAGATTCTCTGATTCTCACATGTTCCTAAAACCTGAGTAATCTCACAAATCAAATCAAACAGGCAGAGCTTAAGAGCTCTCATAGACTGTATAAAAATAAATGGACAAAAACTTCCCGTGGCATCATCCGTAGGTGTTTTATCCTGGCATGGTGCAGCCAATGCTGCTAATGGGCGGATCGAGCCGGCTGGAACATGCATATCTTATTTTAGTCACCACAACTAGGCAAATTGATGTGATCTGGCTTCACATATGCTCTGTCCAATCATCCTCATTTCAACATCAGAAATAAGCACTGCCAGAGCTGAAATGAGGACTAGTAGGGATGGGACCTGCTGTTGTAGTCGTCTGTGAGTTGAGTAGGTTAATGAGGAGAGGGATGATTGTCCACAGGTACCAGGTGGGTCTCCACTTGGAAGGGACCTGAAATGATCCGCTGTGGTTCCCAGCTCTTTTAGCCACACTGGAAAAGCTCTGGAGCTGTGGGCAGTGGGATCTCCCTTTTCAAATGTCATCTCGGTGGAAACGTGGTTCACATAACTACGCTTAACTACGCTTTGTTCTCGGACTCTTTCAGACAAAACTGCAGCCAGTGACGGCAGTCTGTAACTAAAATGCAAACCACAACAAAACGTAATGTCTTTAAAATTTTAATGGCTCAGAAGCCAAAGAGCAAAAGTGATGACAGCTTGTCATTGGCTCTACCTGCAATCAATCAAAAAACTTTCAGCTGCAATTGTTCACAGGTAGTTTTTTTATAATTTTATCTGATGTGGTACAAACAAATTCACTCCTGTGCAAGTTTTTTATTTTATTTTTTTGTCAAGCAGGATGTTTATTTTTGCTGCAAAGATGCACATTTTAACATGAGGGTCAATGGAGATTGACTCACTTTTGGGAGCCGCACCTAGTGGTCAGTTGGGGAACTGCAAGTTTTTTTTCCTTCTGACAAACCATGAAGACCAGTTGTTGCCCCTTTGTAGCGCTCCACTTGTGAAACACTCTCAGTGGGATCTGAAGTTGCACTTTCTTCATCTTCACCTCCATCATCAGCCTCCCTCATGCCACAGACTGTTACGTTACTCGCCGGTGAAATACACTAAACCTTTGGTTTTACAGCCATCTGACATGGGTGCATTTCCTCCTCTGTCTGTGTGTGTGTCTTAGTGTTTTTAGGTTAGCTTTGAACATTACTGTGTCAAAGTGCACCTCATTCGCAAGACATGATGGAAAATGACTAGAGGGGTAAAGTTGCAAACAGAATTCTACTCGTTTCATTATCACCTGAAACACACACACACACACACAGCAATAAGCAGAACATCAACATCAAACACTCGTAGCCAGTAAAAGTATAGTAGCCCCATCTGCACCTGTGAGTCCGTCCTTCACGCTGCCAGAGTTCAAACCAATGATATCAGCTTACAAACTCTCTTCCACACATGCAGACATATGATATCAGCTTGCAAACACTTGCATGTGTACAGATGTGTGTTAACAGCTCATGCTAACGCCTCCTGAGGCTGTGCAGAATGCAGATCCCTGCCTCGGTGAAGCCGTCTGTCAGTGAGCTCTGACCATCACCATTTGGCGTCTGTCTCGAGCTGATGAGATCTGGATGAAGCTGAGGTAAACAGATGATTCCACTGTGCTTCATATCCAGCTGCAAAACACATTTGATGTTGGATAATATAAACATACATGAGAGAATTACGTTTGCTTTGTAATTAGGTTTACTCTCTCTTTGATATAATTGACATTCGGTTTATAGAAATATGTTGTCCGTGAAGCTGGAAAATGTGTAGTCGCATGTAGTGCACTGTCAAATAAATCATCATCATCATAATCATTTAGATTTAGGTGAAACATTTAATAATATGATTATTTATTTAACATATATCCAAGTCAGCAAATGTTGCCGTTATTTTCAGCTTGAGATGCTGTATAAACAGTACCCTATATGAAGAAAAAACAGAAATTCTAATTAAGAATATTCAAAAAAAAAAAAGGAAGAACAAGAAAACAACTCTTCCTCATCCTTGCTCAAAAAGTTTAATCATGTCTTCTTATCTTAATTATGTAGTATTGTTCTTATACTCAGACAAAGGTATGGTTTGTTTAATTATTTACCGCCTTGGTGGTCCCTCCTTCCAAGCTTGACTCCTCTACCAGAGGCCTGTCGTAGCCACATTTCAAGGTATTTTCAACTGCACAGTATAACATGCAGTAAATTAATTAAGTAGTGGTGAGTTCCTCATTTGTTTCCTGATAATTATGTAGTAATGAAGCTACTTTTCCGTCGCGCATCATTACTAGCAGTTAGCTGGAAAACACAACATATACTCCTCTTCGTGGATGTTTCGGACCAAGCGGTTTCATTGTTTTTTTTTCCCGGTCATGATGTCACAGTCAGTCTGTCGGACACTTCATCTGTCGTGCGTTGCTGCAACACGCATGTGTGAACGCGGCGTTGAAGTATCTGAAATACTGATAGGCTTTTCTGCAAAGGTTTTAACACATGAGAAAATGTCCTATCTCAAAACCATCATGCATGATGCTGATGTGTGTGTGTGTGTGTGTGTGTACTGCAGTTTGTTTTCTGTTGTCTGTGTACCACCAAGATGTAGCTGTAAACTCATTTTACACACCATGCACCTCTCATTAGTCCCTGTGTTAACTAGCAGTGAGGAATGCAGCTGAACAGCTTAGTGGAAAAAGCTGTATAATTTAACAAGATGCTAATCACCAAATATTTGGGGGGTTTCGTCACCATGTGGCTCTGCTCTATGACGTCTTCAAGACCTCAGGTAGGAGAAGGTGCTCTTTATTCATCTTTGGTTCATCTCAGATGGTTGCAGGATGGTGCGGTGGATGGAAAATGGTTTGTAAATGGAAAAAAATTCAGAAACAAATCAACCAAGTTGTTAAAAATAACTACATTTTATGATATTAATCATCCAATGTTAACGGTTATAGTCATTCAAGACATTTTAAATGCTAATGCGTTATTGGTTAGTCGGTGTATTGTTCATTAAGAATACATGGTCTGCTTTTTACTTTCTGGCTTCTGTGGTTTGAAAGAGTCAGCATTTTAAGTAATAGCCGAACTAATAAAGGTCTTTAATGCATCTCCTCTTGCTGTGCTGCCAACAAGTGCACGAAGAACATTGTCCTTTTTCTCAGAAGCTTGCTGGAATCAGTGTAGGTATAAAATGGAAGGGCCGCTCTTGCACGATCTGACTTTTCAACCACATTAACTAATAAATGTTGCTGGAAACCTCAGTCTTCATTACATTCTTGGCAGAAGTTGCATCATTCTGGTTGGGGATTGTTTCAGACCTTGCACAAGTGTTATTTTTTTCTTTTTGTAATTGCAACATTTATTGTTGGATTTCTCGTTTCCTCCCCCATGTGATCATTTCCGACCAATCTCAGCAAACCAGGAAGTTGCTGAGGTCACATGGTGAGAATATTTGTCAGGCAGCCCTGCTGAAGTTTGCGAACAGGTATCGTCAATGCTTCTACTAGAGTTTTCCATTTGGTCTTTTAGGCTGTGTTTTAATTTTGGGATTTTTGTTGCAACGGCACTGATTGGTTTTAGTCGTTGCTGATGTTTTCAGTTTCTTCACAGAATCATTTTTTCTGTTCAGGTTAAGCAATGGTCTTCCAAGTTGGGGCAAGGACGGCTCTTGAGGTTTGCAAAATAACCTTATTCTTCTTTTAGCTTTCACCTGTTATTCACCTATGAAAATAGCTTGATAGTACAACTTAAAACAATTTAAAATTACTAAGTTAGCATGGAGCTACATTATCATAAATCAAATGACAAATAAGTGAAAGGGGCACTATTAAGGAAGGAGTGTTATGCCCTTTTTCGCAAAGGCTAACACTACTTTCTTATGGCTTCATGAAATTTTTGGTATTTAACCAAAATATGCATTTTCCACAGAGGAATACTTAAAAGCACCCTGCCAGATAACATTTTTCCAGTTCAGTTCTGTTCAAAACAGTTTCAGCCCAACTGAATGAAATGAATTGGTCGTTAACAGACCTGTGAAGGTTTGGGTGACAAGCTGATGGTGAGCCGTTCATTTGAATCAGGTGTGCCGAACCAGGAAGACGTCCAAGAAATGCAGGACAGCAGTCCCAGAGGACTGAAGTTGGACCACCTGTACGTTATGGCACGCCCCAGAGTGCAGTGGGAGAGAACAACCTGAATTCATAACTAGCCAAATGACAGTATCATCATGTGCATATTATTAATAATAATAATAATAATAAGAAGAAGAAGAATACATTTTATTTGAAAAAGCGCATTTCAAAGCACTCAAGGACACTGTACATCATGCAATATTAAAATAACAAGCATAAAACAAACAAAAGGCAATCCATAGTGAAATGGCAAAAGGAACCGATTATGATAGGTATGCTAGTTTGAACAAATGAGTTTTGATTTAAAGAGTGAAAAGGAAGTG
This sequence comes from Arrhamphus sclerolepis, assembly GCA_037176975.1. Classification (NCBI taxonomy): domain Eukaryota; kingdom Metazoa; phylum Chordata; class Actinopteri; order Beloniformes; family Hemiramphidae; genus Arrhamphus; species Arrhamphus sclerolepis. The sequence continues at coordinate 963,207 of JBAMYA010000010.1, forward strand.
ATGTTCCTTAAGTCGGGAGGTAATGAATTCAATAGCCAAGGAGCAGAGCAGCTGAAGGCCCTGCTCCCCATGGTGGCAAGACGGAAAGAAGGGACAGAAGGAGAGAGAGTGGAGGAAGATCTGAGGCAGCGAGATGGAGTGATGGTGTGAACCAGGTCAGACAGATAAGGCGGGGAAAGATGGTGAATGCGGTGTTTAACTGGAAGCTCGTGAAGCTGCTGCAAAACAGGAGTGATGTGGTAGATGGAGGGGATCCTAGTGATAATACGGGCAGCAGAGCTCTGGACTAGTCAGAGCTCATGGAGAGATTTTTGAGTAAGGTCATACAGTAGTGAATTACAATAATCAATCCGGGAAGTAAACAAGCTATGGAGAAGAATGGCAGTGGTATGTGGGGTGAGAGATGGACGGAGACGGTTGATACTGAGTAGATGGAAGTATGCAGACCGAGTGACATTACTGATGTGTGAGTTGAAAGACAGTGCTGTCAAGGATGACGCCCAGACTTTTTACCTGTGGGGAAGGTGAAACCAAAGAGTTGTCAATAGTGATTGAAAAATTCTCAGTTTTTGATTGTCGATTTGGAGCCGACCAGAAGAAACTCTGTTTTACTACTGTTGAGTTTAAGGAAATTTGAGGAAAACCATGATTTGATTTCAGCTAAATAGAGGGTAAGGGAAGAAGAAGGAAGAATGGAATCAGGTTTGGTGAACAGATAGAGCTGGGTGTCGTCTGCGTAACAGTGAAAATGAATGTTATGTTTACGAAAAATGTGACCAAGAGGAAGAAGATAGATAATCAAGAGAAGGGGCCCAAGGACAGATCCCTGGGACACACCAGTGGTAACAGGATGGCTGGAAGGTGTATGATTTAAGCTGGATGAAGTGAGTATGGCCGGACAAGTATGATCTAAACCAGTGTAGGGGGGGTTGGGAGATTCCAATGGAGAACAGAATGGGAAATAGTGTTGACGGCTGCGGTCAGATCAAGAAGAATAAGGATGGTGAGTAGACCAGAGTCAGCTGCTATAAGAAGGTCATTTGTGATTTTTATGAGTGCTGTTTCAGTACCATGGAAGGAGCTAAAACCTGACTGGAACTGTTCATACATATTGTTATTGGATAAATGAGAGTGAAGTTGAGTGGCCACAGTGTTTTCAAGAATTTTGGAGATGAAGGGTAAATTTGAAATGGGATGGAAATTATTGAAATTAATAGGGTTTGCACCAGGGTTTTTCAATATCGGAGTAATTCCATCAATTTTGAAAGATGCAGGGACAGTTCCAGTAGTGAGGGAGGAATGGATGATAGCCGTAATAAAACAATATTGATATTTCATTTTTGTAGTACAACATGACATCAAACTTTTTTTCTGCCTCTGTGCTGAGTATAAAAGTATAAAAGAAGAGGTTGTATTGTCCCTTTAAACAAATAAAAAACAAGACTTTTTATATATATACATGCACAGTCATGTCATCCATTAATAGGTTAGAAGCACATCGGGACTAGTAATAGTTTTAAGGTTTGCTCATACGTGGTTTGAACCAATCAGTACAGTAGCTGGTTAAAAATATGTGACCTTCAGGAAGACTGGAAATGGCCACAGAGTTTTCCTGGCGTTTCCCAAGACACCTTTTATCAGAATTTTCTCAACTTCGGTGCCTAAGATGTCTAAGGCTTTCAGGGAGAGGTCAAACCTCCAGCCCAAAGTCACGAGTGATCCTAGATGAGCTGGATGAGGAAGAGGAGCGTGAGAGTCAAAGAGCGGACGTCCAGACTTATTCTGAAGGGACTTTTCAAGGAAATGGCTGCGACATTGTGACAAACATGTAACGTGAGGTCACCCTTGCAGACCTTCAAGGTTGCCTTTGAACGGTTTCACTCACACACTTGCGTTGACCTCCATGTCAAGGAGAGGCTCCTGTTGGACTAACGTACATTTCCTGTGCTGCACAGGACGCCGGTCAGGTCACCAACACAAAAGGAGGCAGAAATGCCCAGTTTGTCTTGATGTTCTGGACTTTTCAGAGTCTCACCTTTGCTGTCAGTGTCTGGGGTGCAGTGTGGGAGCTGTAACTTCGTCCTGTCTCACAGACACCCCCCTCATTCTTAAACACACTCTCACACAGGGTGAGATTTTACCAAAGCAGTGGGATGTTGCGGTTAGAAATTACCATCAGCGTTAATAAGAATTCAGGCTGTTAAAAGTAGCAGTTTTTATTTTGTAGCTCGTGAAAAGCAGCATTTAATGACCCCTGAGGCTTACGTTGAAAACAGTGACGAAGTGTGTTTTTGCTTTAACAGACATCAGCCAGCGAAGCTCCCCAACGACAACTTTGCTGTCTCCTTTTTCGTGTCAACGATAATGTAACATTTTGTTTTGTTTATGGATTTATAAGCAAGCATGTAAGTGTTAATGTGCTGACTTTCACTTGTTGTTGCCCATGTTTTCTCTTTTTTTTCATTAAAGGTCTGTATTCGTTTAAGTGTTTGCTTTTGATTTGTGTCTTTCTGCCGTTTGTTTGTGTGTGATTGCTGTGCTTTCTCGTGGTCACAGTTACACAATATCCCTCTGTGTATTTGCAAGCAACAATAGATAGTAAAGTTAGTTTCGTACTGTGATGATTGCTCTATAAATCTAAGTGCATGCAGTGCACTTCTTAGTGCAGCTCATTGTTCATTGTCCTGTTGGAGCGTTGTGCTGTGTGTCGTCACAGCACCCTTCATCACTGCTACGTCCTCGTTGCAGTTTTTAAATGTTTATCAGACCATTGTGGGACCATTTGGGACCATGATATATGCATTTGCAACTCTTCTATTGGGAAATACTGATTTATTTTAACAAATAAAGTTCAAGTCAAGTTTAGGACAAACGTATTGATGACTCAAGGTCAACAGCAACATTTACACGCTTTAAAAACCCTCAAATACAACTATAAAGACATGATTGTGATGGGTTTTTTTTCCCTCCAGAGACAGTTTTCTTAACTATGAAAACACATTTATGTGACAACCATAACTATGATGGCTGCATGACACTGCTTACATCACACATTGGCTGTTTGTCTGTCCGATGGGGTCCACTGGCAGTTTCTCCTGCATCCATTGGTACTGCTCTCTGGAAATCAAAGTTGAATCCTGAAGAACCAGAATTATTCTTTGCATTAAAGAGGAAACAAATTAGGATTGCTGGCAAGACCAAAATTTGCAAGAAGCAATGAAGTACACATCATGCATGATCCACAATCATTCCATCAGAGCACATGAACCCATGAACACCCATGAACATACAAACCCAGCCTCCATTAGTACAGATAGTAGAATAAGTATGTATGGCAGGGATGAAAGGTCGGCCCCAAATCTCTTCCTGCTCATTGCCTCCACAGGTTGATGTAATGTTATATATATAGGAATGACAGCCAACTCATGGTGTTTATTTTAAAAATTCAGTGAATTCTCTATGCCCATCTGATGACTGACTTCCTGTCAACTCATGTACTCTATGTAAATTGCGGCTGCAGGGCAGCAGATCTGGTGTGTTTACACTCATGAACAGCCAATACACTTGAGCTTTGGTCCTCTACACCAGGGATGGGCAACTCCAGGCCTCGAGGGCCACTGTCCTGCCTGTCTTGAATGTTTCCCTGCCACAACACACCTGATTCAAATTAATTGGATCACCATCAGCTGGTCATCCAAGCCTGCACAAGTCT
>JBAMYA010000010.1:974407-999688 GCA_037176975.1 Arrhamphus sclerolepis
AGTCTCTGCACACTTAGATCCATGCAAACAAGTGTATTTTTCACCAAGCTTTCGGTCTATCGACCTTCATCAGGGCAATGCAATGCCCTTGAGATCTCAAATTAATTATCTCGTTATGACGGGAAAACGGAAGAAAAAATAACTCGTTATCATGAGAAAACGGCGGAGTTATGTCGTTATCACGGGAAAATTATGTCGTTATCACGGGAAAATGGGAGAAATAAAGTGTATGCATATATGACCGTTTAGGGCTTCCGTAGAATATGGTACTTTTGCACCAACACTTCATTATGTTGGCAGTTGAAGACAAAGCTAACATTTCTGAACAGTAATGTTCACATCTGTTCGCCAAGAAGGAACAGGGAACAGAAACTTGTGAGTGTTAATTGGGATCAAAAAGGTCTAAAACTCCGAAACAATTAAGTTCTAAAACAATCCTCTTTTTCTTTAATGCTTGTGTATCTTTCTTTGGCTTTCCTACAAATTTCGTTTAAAATGCTTGTCTCTGTTTGTTGTTTCCTCCAGTCCCAGGAACTGGCTCCTCCTTTGCGACGTCTTGGGTCGCCTCAGGATGACGTCCCGCTCCTTCCGCCGCCTCTTCCCTCAGCTCAACGTACAGTCCATCTCTGAGGACGAGTTCTACCGGCAGGCATCCCTGTCCCAACTCCTGACGGGTCCAGATGAGCAGGAGCTGGCTTCCTTCAGGCCAGATGTAAAGGACCCTCTGGAACTGGTGGAGGCCACGCCTGAGCTGGCCAGCATGCTGGGCTCCTCCCTTGAGTTCGTAGACAGTCGTTGGGACTCGATGGAAGCTTCGCCACCCCCAACTCCACCACCAGGACCACTTCAGTGTGTTTCACCATCTGTACCATCGCAGCCACGGGGAGCAGAAGCCGGAGCTGGCAGCAGGACTGCAGAGTCCAGCGCAGGACCCAAACCTCTGGGATGTTCTGTTCGGTCAGCCAAATTAGATGTCAGCATGTGGGAGCCGCAAAAATTCCAGAGTAAGCCTGTGGGGGTTCTCGCTCTAGCAAAGCCAAGCACAATGGTTGATGCTAGCAGGTGGGACCCTCAAAAACAACGCAGCCAGAACCCAGGGATCAGTGATTCTGCTAATCAAGACTCAAAGATGGACTCCAGCATCCAGGAACACCAAAGCCAAGGAAGTAAGACGTCAGGAGTCACTTCCGTTAAATCTGACGTGGCATCTGATGCTGATGCCAACATGTGGGAACCTCAGCGGCTTCGCAGCAGGAGCGCCGGGAATCCTGACACCAAAGTGGAGTCTGGAACGTCAGAACCAGCCAGACCTCGGGTTAAGAACTCTGAGAATTCTAATCCTGGATGTTTAAATGGCGAGGTTAATGCTAACAAAAATCCAGTGAGTCAGGTTAGTGAGGTTATGGATTCACCAGATCCACCTGCTTTAGCTGAACCGCAACGACTGCGAAGTAAGACCGCGGGGATATCAAACCCCGCCAAGCCGGACACGTCGGACCACCAGGAAGTAAAGAAAGTGGGCAGCACCAGTGCCGCACCCAAAAGAGACTCCAGCCAACAGGACTCCCACAGCCCAACAAGTAAGAGCATAAAGATGGACGCTGCCTGGCAGAGGAACTTGACCAATGTCAGAGTCCACATCAGAGACCTGGGCATGAAGGTCGCTTCCATTCGCAGAGACATGAAGAAGGAAGCAGGAAAAGTTCTGAGCAAAGGTGCCAGAACCAAAACAAAGTCATGAGTCATGATGAAACACCACCAGTAAAGAAACTGTTACAGTATCAGACTGAGAAAACAAATCAACACTGTAAACCAGTGACTTCTGAGCAGAGACGCTGACTGTATCACGTGTTTGTAAATTGTAAATATACTTTTTTATTTATGAGCAAAGATGCAGCTCTTTGTTCTGTAAATGAGGTCTGGTGTAAATATAACGCCGTTGTCTTGGTGGTGGTTGGGGGGGAGGGGGGGGGGGGTTGCTGGCTTTTGTCACTAAACTATCACTGTCCAATAAACATGAAGAAGGAAGAACTTTCTTTTAATTATTTAACTGAAATCATGCGAGGTGTCGCTTTGACCCTCTAACCAGATTCTGTCAAGCACACAGGAGGGGATTTTAGATGAGATTCAACACATTTAGACCAATTATGTTGCACAGAAACCCTTAAAAAGTCTCCTTGTTTAACGAAGACTCAAAAGAGGTAATGAAATCCTGCAAATTTTTTGGGTTATTGTTTGTTGTGAAGTTCAGAGATAATATTAAAACAACCAGACTTCCTGACAAAAACAGCTGTTTTACAGTTGGGTCCAGAGGTTTTAATCATTTCTGTTCATATGCTTCCATAATAGATTTGAAATAAAACAGCTTTAATTGAATAAATTTAGCAAAATTATAGAACTTACTAGTTCCTCAGTTTTCAAGGGCTCAATATTTTTTGGACAACTGACTGAAAAGAAGTTAATGGTGCAGTTGTGGCCCATTCTCTTGTCACTTCAAGACAAATGAAGCAGATAAAAGGTCTGGAGTTGATATCAGATAATGAGCTGATGTTTGAGCTACCAATGTGAAGGGGGCCATCGTTAAGCTGAAAAACCACATGAATCTAATGTAGCTGCAAAGGGGTGATCGTTGTGGTCCAAGCAGCTCTGATTTTTACTTCAGTTGGTTCTTAAAATATTGATGCGAGTTGTGGTGCCTCCAAAGGATGAAACATCAATAAATGCTGTTGTACCCATCAGCAACACCAAGTTTTGTTAAGTTTGGGTAACTACAACACCAGATATCAGACAAAAACAACTTTCAGCCACACCCAAAAAATTTTTTTTGCTGCTGAACAACAAAATTTTGTGAAAATGGGATGAAAGGCCTCAGACTATTTGGTTATACCTTTGCTTTTGTTTTTTGTGTTTTTATTTTATTCAAAGATTCTTCTTTTGCTCCAAGCAACCCCCAAGAAAGAAATTTTGTTTTACCACCTTAGGTTGCTGATTTATGAACTAAAAATTGTTTATAACAGCACCTCATAGGGACCCATGTGTTTTACATTTAGTACACACCTTCTATGTGGCCATACAACGCAGTCTCACTCCCAACTCGTCATATATTGACGCTTTGGCGTTGCGTGTCACATGTTGACGCAGCGGGTAGCCCTTTCGCGGCATTTTTTGACGCGCATGTCCAGCGTCGCATTTTGACGCATCGGGCATCCTCCACCCCAACTGTCCTACTGCCTAACCCTCATCATATTTTTACCCCCAACACACCTCTTTTTCCTACCCCCCACCCTCAGCCCCCTAACCCCCCCAACCCCCCAACCCCCACCGCCCTATCACCCAGCCACCCCCACCATCAACCCCCAAAACTCACCCACAACCACCGCGTCAATTAATGATGAAAAAGGGGTACCCTTTGCGTCAATCTGTGACCCACGGGGGTGTTGCCCAAGCGTCAATATGTGACGTAAGGGAGTGAGAATGTGTTGGCAGAAATAAACATATTTACAGTTTTGATCTGTATGGAGGTGAATTCTTTTGTACCACATCAGATAAATTTATATTAAGCAATGAAGCTGACCAATCAGATGCCTGAACATCATTTGATGAGCTTGAACGAGAGTTAGCCATTGGCTTTGCCACACCTCTTTGCTGCGTGGTTCAAGGAAAAATGGGCTTCAAAGGCTCTCTGTACAAATCTACGGGTCACGTGACCGGATGGTTCGTCCATAATTAATTAATCAGCTAATCAATGTGTGGGATTTAAGTTGCACTGGGGTCAGAGAAAAACTGGTGCAAAAGCAAAACCATGGCAGTTTTCTGTACCGCGGAGCAAGTCAATGAATGTGTTTTGGTTTGAAGAGTTGATCAAAAACCCCAATTAATATATTGGTTTTTTTTTTTTAAAAAAAGGTCATTACAGTAAACAAAAGGAAAATGTGATGTTGCAGCTCAGAAGCTAAAAGAGGCGACAGAATCAAAGTAAAAGCCAAAATAAATAAATAAATAAATAATTTGGGAAGTGAAGAGCAGCGGTGCAGTGAATAAACACTTGAAATCAGTGGGGGAAAACCAGAGCCAGAAATACCCAGTCCTTCAGATTTTCCAGCTTGTTCAGTGATGAGCGCACAATGTGTAAATCCAGGGTTTGTTTTCCCCGTATTTCATCACGTCTTCCAGCATCGTTCGTAGCATCTGGTGGCCACCCTCCCGCTGAAACCTAGACGCTTTGTTTCCCACACACAAAAACACACGCACATGCTGCTACCTGAGGTGGGGGCGGGGGGTCCTGTATGTGTGTGTTTGTGTGTGTGTATGCGTGTGTGTTGGGGAGGGGGGGTGCGTATCTGAGTGGACATTATGCCAAAAGAGCCTGACTGACCTTGTCTCGTGAAACCGTGAATGAATGGACAGTCGGAAAGCAGAGCAGAAGAAGAGTGGACGATGGGCGTCAGCGGTCTGAGAAAAGTCATCTGTGTCTGACACACAAACACGCACACAAAGACACACACTTGGTCTCCAGCCTCAATTGAGCATTAACAGATAAACCTGCTCTTTCCCTTATCTGGTAAAAAGCGGAGGAAAAAGACGAAGGGATTCTCTTACATCAGGGAGACAGTTTTTATCTTCTAACCACCGCTCTAAGCCCGTCTCCTCCTTATGTCTCTTCCTATCTCTCCATCTCTCCTTCTTTCTCCCAGCATTGTTCTTGGGCTCTCTGGTTACTGCTAAAAGGGCAAAATAAAGGGCAGGGAGAAAAGGAGGGAAGGGAACCATGAGGGAGGACAAAGAGACCACTTAAAATGCCCAAAAGGAGGCTCTGCATGGAAGCGTGTTAAACTCCCCATTCGTCCTCCTTCTTATTCCTCCCTTCAAGCGCTTCTCTCGCTCAAAACACTCATCTTTAGTTCTTCTCCCTCCCCTGTGCCTCCAAGGTCACCTCTGGTCTCTGGGCATACACAACAGAACATTTTGGTCATTTAAATTTATACTCTGGTATAAATTATATATGTACTGAGGTATTTTTGTTGACAAATTTCACTCCATTTCAAGAAAATATAATTTCAATACTTTTATAGTGAAGAAAATGACACCATTTGACATATTGGTGACTAGCCAAGAATAAGAACGCCCAAAGTTAGCCAAAAAATTCAAGGCAAAATTCAAATTACATGGAATGAATCAGGTGAAAGTAGGTATCCTGTATTCTTAGTAATTCGACTTTCCAGATGAGATTTCAAAGCTTTCTCTAAAAGCAACACCAGGTGTGATTGTTCTCTTAGCAGCCCTGTGTGGCTGAGAAGCTCATTTGTCTGTTACCGCTGTCGTAAATACAGCTACCGTGTGAGCTTCCCTACAAGCATCACAATCCTGAGAGCTCATTAGGAAACAGTCACTACATCCTCGGAGTAAAAATAGTAAACAGCATGCAAGCTATCGAAGTCAGCCGCTTTACCTCATCTCCTGGCTTCGATTACGACAAAACTACGAGAGCGCGATCAGCAAGATCCCGTAGACGAGGCAATATTGGATCAGTATCTACTCACTGGTGAGAACTGATAGAAGCAGAGCTGCTGGTCAGGTGGCGCCAGGCTTTGCTGCTGTTGGATTAGTAAGTCATATATTTGTCCTGCCTTCTACGTCCTACTTGTTTGAGTTTGGTTGGTCTTTGCTCACTGGTTCATAGTTTATATAATGACTTAGAACAAGAAGAACCCAAAAACACGAATGCAGAGACAGTGATCAGTCCAAAAGGCTTTAATCAAGTCCAAAAAAACAGGCCGAGGTCGGTAATCCAAGCGAGCAGGCAGACAAATCCAAAATAGGCAAAGGCAGATCGTGAACGGGCGGGATGGCAGGAACCGGCAGGCAGACAGGATGAAGAAATGCTGGAAAGTTAGGCAAACGAACTAGACAATCTGGCAAGGAGCCAGAGGACTCAGCCTGTATATATATGGAGCAGCTGATGAGCCTGATGGGCAGCAGGTGACGAGATGGGCAGAGATCAAACAGCTGAGTGGACAGTGAACCGGCTGAAAGGCATGGCAGGATCTGCAAGGGCATGACAGTGAGTGAACGATCAGATCAACCCATGACAGCTTATTTCGGAAATAGGAGATGAGGTAACGTGGCCAGCTTCAAAAGCAACAATATTTACAACGGTGGTAAGAGACAATTGCTCTTCTCAGCCAGAGAGGGCGCTAAGGAGCACAATCTTACGTGGTGTTGCTTTAATGTCATCTTATATTTTGGTCAATACAGAAGTTCTTGGTAACCAAGTTCAAGGTTTACCAAGTGTTACCTGCAAACATAAATTAAAGAAGCTGGGCACCCCTCATGATTTCCTGTATTTGAAGGGAGATTTCAGTTTTCACGGTGCATTAATGGCTTTCTCTGCCTGTTACGAGCCTTAAATTGGCAGTAAATGTTGAAGCACACCAAGCAGCATGCTAGAGTATCTAGCTTTGTTGCTACATAAGTTCACCCTTCCATACGTTAAATTTCAGCCGCAGTTTTCACTCAGATTGAGAAATGTTTGTCTCCGTTTCGAAGTCCATTCATGTGAGATTTGGTGTGTGAGCGCACAGACTCCCCTACCATGTACAGTAAAAGCAGCTTCCACAGCCCACTAATGATCCCCTCAAGGCTTAGTGGTGCCATTTAACACGAACACATGTCTGAGGTCACACACATACACACACACACACACACACACACTGAACACCCTCAGGGGCACCGGAACACCAAATCCTGCTAATACACATTCCAACATACAGCAACTTTCAAAACAGGTCAAAGGTTGCAGCCGTTGGCACCTTGTATAGAGTTTTACAGCTCCACACTTTTTTCTTTGTCTTTTCTATATTTCCCCACCTTTTCTTTCTTTTTTTTTTTTTTTTTTTTATGCCAATGCTTGGCCTCTTTCATCCTCTCTCTGTCTCAGACACACACACACATGCAGACGCACGAGCATACCTGTAAGGTCGATTTTAATAAGAGTGTGTGTAGTCAGTAGTGTGTCCAGGCCAGTGTTTTACAGTTCTGTTCCCATGGCTTCACCGTGACACAAGCAGACCTGCAGGCCAAATCCAGCGGCTGCTGCGCGATGCCAGGGAAAATCACTCCACGTCTTTCACTGAGATCGAGAAAACAATGAGACGGCGAAGATCAGGACACGACTACTGGATTGCGCTTGTTTTGTTTGTTTGTTTGTTTGTTTTCCTTTATACTTTTCACGTTGCATATTTCAGAAAAGATAAGAAAAAGCCCACAAGGTATAAAGTTTGAGGCCTGAGGATGATACTCTTTTATTTAGTGTTGTATTCTCTGTTTCTTTTGATAAATCATAATAAAAATAATCTGATTGCAGTTAGTCTTAATATGAGGTTGTACAACCTTATGTAATCTCACAGGAAAGCTTTTTCACCATAGCGTTATCTATTTAAGAAAAAAATAAAGAGTTCCAACATGACTCAATAGAATATACATCGACCTTTGAAGCTGCTGTTTCCTGTATAACTTTATCAGTATTTCTCATCAATATGGAGAACTTTTGGTCCATTCTTTTTTTCTTTTTCTGCTTTCAAATATCCCGCTGCAGCATTTCGTTCGGATCGGTGTAAATTTCCGAGGTCTGGACTTTGAGCAGACCATTCCAAGATCTTGTTTTATTTTCCCGCCTTTCTGATATGGATTTGCTGGTGTGTTTTAGATCATTGTCCTGCCACTGAAGAGTCCATCGTCTCATGAGGCTCGTACATACTAACTTTCTTTAACATTTACGTAAAGGTGGGGCCTTCAGTTTTTACCCCCAGTGGTTTTTATATACTGACCTAAGCAAGGCAGAAAATTCCCACAAACTCACGTTCTTACATACAGAAAACTGGCATGAGTTAGAAGTTCTTTAATCTTTCCATCTCCTCAATTTGACATTCTTATATTGGTGTAGAGTTAATAAAAGTATGAGCAAACTAAAAAAAATGTGTTTCCTTTTTGTTTTCTGCATCCTGTTGATAGTGTTGCACATGTAAAACGTAATCATTACATTGCTTGAAATTCCCAGATGTCTCACTCAGTTACTGATGGAGGGGATGCGTCTCTGAATTTACGGCTTTCTGGAAAAGGCCAGTTACGTACATGCACGGAGACCTGGAAATCATGAAAAAAGACGCTACGTAAGGGCCCACTGATTGCAAGGTTCCCAGATCTTGTGGTTCAAGAAACAACCCCAAATTATGAGGTGAGTTGTTTCAGCTGAAATAAGTTGTTTGGACTTTTTTGACGCTGAGCATCAAGGTCAGAAGTCTTGGGGTTTGTTGAGATGCTGTTTTGAGAACCTCACTTCTTTCTTCCAAGTTCTTTTTAGTACAGACAGACAAGCCTTACACACAAATCATACTTGATCAGTCTTCCTTTCATTGTGATCTCATAGACTTTTTAACCTGCTCAGTTCAGCCTGACTGAAGATGCAGCTTTGAGGAGTTTTCTTTTTGTCTGTGTGTGTGTGCTTTTCTGAACATTGCTGCCTGACCCTGGGGTGAATTTGATAATCCTTTGTATATTAATAGCAACAAGAGTCTTTCCCTCTTTGCATTGTGTTAACACACACCAGAATCCTCCAGACCTCATAGAGGTCGACACATCTGCTGACGATTAGCAGCACCTGGCAGCCGATTGCACTTTTTAATTACCATCAAAGCTCTAAAGGGGGTACTTAGTATTGCCCGATTTATTACATGTTGTTATTCTGAGGATGTATTTGTCATGATACTGATCATATGATGTAAGTAATGTTTAGCCGTTGAAATGCTAGTTAATCCATTTTACTGCTTGAATTTGAGTGCCCTTAAAACATAAAATAGTATATGACACCAAAACCAACTGCATGGTTCTCCGTTCCTTTTCTCTGGTACAAGGTTTATCAAGGAATATTACTGTGACATTGTAAGCTTATTGCCCTTTAAAAGGTTATTTTTTTAAAAAAAAAAAAAAAAGGAAAAAGCCAAGCCTTAGAGGTTACTGCATAACCATCTGGTGAACGGAAACTGAAAGAAGTTCACAGATCAATGCTGCTGTGTAGAATTACAAAGAAGGCGCTGCGCTGGATTATCAAAGCCTTGGAAGATGTTGTAACATCCCTAGTGTGTTTCATAAAATGATTCATAACGCTGCTCACTGAGCCACGTTTATGAATCATTCTTTGTTTTATCCACGGAATTTTCTCTTTATTGGCCTGTTTACACTGAAAATCAGCAGGAAGTGTACACATGTTCAAAAACATGCACACATGAGCAGTGATTCATATGTGGGAGCTCCATGTAAACAGCTGCAATCACGTAGATGATAGATAGATGCTGAAGAAAGTCTATATCTACTTACTGGTGGTGGCAGTCACTCATTACTCCATTACTGAAATCAGGTGTATGGAAAATATTTAACCTCTACAGCGGATTTCAGATAGATCTGCGTCTCAGCAGGTTGGAAAAACACAACGCCAATGAGTAATACGGTCTCATTTTGGGATATTGTAACATAATGACTGTCCATCTATTTCAGCTCTCATTAGGTAAAAGGCAGGGGTACACCACATTCCTATTCACCAATTAACACAAGGACCCAGAGAAAACTAACACAAGCACTGGGAGAATGTGCAAACTCCACACATAAAAGGTCCCTGCCGGGAAACGAACCAGGAACCTGGCGTAGAAATCAGCTTTACAACACGGGCAGTGCGCCCACCGATCAGCCCCAACAGATTGCTTCGCCCAGCCTTTGAATTCAGGGTTTGATTCAAACTCCTCAACTGTATTTTTACTATCTCTTTTTTTAGTTTACAGTTTAGACTGAGGCACGACAAGCTGGGCAACTAGACATTTAGTTCATGTCCCAGAGAGACACACACGCAGTGGACAAGGTGAGTAAGTGACTGAAACTGTGCGATTTATTTTAGTGCAATCATTTATTTTAAACAAAAAATAATTTTGCATTTGAATTCTGCCAGGATCAAGCACTGGTGGCTTCGTGCATGCGCTATTTGGAGTCTGGACTAGCACCTGCTTCTCATTGAAGAGAGTAAAGCCTGGAACATACTTGCTGTTGACAATGCAAACGCATCATGGCCGACGTGTATCCTGCGTTTGAGACAAAGCTCTTCTGCAGTTAAAGCCTTTTTATGCAACAACAAGAAACAAAAACAGTTTTACGCAAAACAAAAGATTAACTTCTTCTATCTTGCTTGTAAAGTTGCATTTTTTTGACTCTGACCTCTGCATTATGCCCCCAAGTAAAGACCTCTGGTATTACACACTCTCTCTCTGATCAGTATACAGTGCCATAAAAAAAATTAAGAAAAACAGACAATATTTTGAGTAATGGTAAATGGTAATATCAGAATGGTAATATTCTCAGTTATCCTTTATTATATCTTTCATATTATGTAATATGTAAACAAGTAGCACACACAGTGGTTTAGCTATCACGTTCATGTACAGCACATGTAACATTTACTGTTGAGGGACATATGACGGTAGCAAGTGGAAATTTTCTCCTAATAGGTGGAGTTGAGACCAATCAAAATTAATCATCAAAGTCAAATTATTTAACAAACTCAAATTTTGACTCTGGTAAGGAGGTTTGAAGCACCTTCCAGGTTGGTCAAGAAACATAAGAAGCAGGTCGCTGCGTAGCCTAGTGGTCAAAGCAGACGGCCCATATACAGAGGCTCAGTCCTCGTGCAGCGGTCGCGGGTTCGACTTCCACGTCTGACCCTTTGGTGTGTGTCCCCCACATTCTTGTCTCTACCTGACTGTCAATAAAGGCCACTAGTGGCAAAAAAGAAATGTAAGAAGTTATGAGTGATCTCTCAGCATTTCAACATGAAAGGCAGTGACTGCCTTGGTGACACTGTAGTAACAACCCTGAAAGGTAATAATTTTAAACCAAAATAAAGCATTGTTCTAATAGTGATTTTAGGGGTGTGAATCAATCATCTTCCCATGTGTTTCCAAACTCAAGAGTTCTTTCATTCTCTAAAAGTGTCTTTGGATGACACACTGAGCATTTGAAGTAGAAATGGAAACGATTATATTGAACGTCTATGTTTCAAGCAGATGTGGTGGCTCTGGTTTCTTCATATTTTATATCAAAACCCTGGAAGCAGCAACAAACGATGGCCTGGACCTCGCGTGAGATATAAAACTCTTAACAACGATGTCACTGGCCACAGTTCAGTCCAGAAACTTTAAAAACTTATCATTCTTTTGCCCTGAGGTCGAGCCCTGTATCTGTAATATCATTTTAATACAGCCATAGCTATATTTTTCTTTCAAATACTGCAAAAATTAATGCTATTAATAACACGGATGTTGGCTGCTCCACAGTCACGACGGAAAAGCTTTCATATCAAACCCTTGGAACATGGATCAAGCACTGCAGGTCTATCATTGAGGCCTGGCATATAGTTTTAAATGATCAATAAAAAAAATTATTAGGATCATTTCAGCCTACCTTACGAAAGCTTTGTTCTCTTTTAGTGCAGAAAATGAAATATATTAAAATTTGACTACTGTAGGAAAGGTAATTTTGTTCGCTTGTTCGTATAACAAGGGAATATATTATCCTGTCACAGTAAATATTGATTTTACAAGAGAATATAAAAATGCAACCTTTTCCAACAATATTGCCCCAGTTTTGATGATCTATTACTCTCATATTACTGTTTATTAACCTCTACCAAACATGGGTTTTTAATAAAATTTTTACCCTCTGAATGAAAAGGCCTGTGTTGAAGCAACTGGCAAAACAGTAGTGTAAGACGTCATTTGAACCGTATATTTGTACACTCTTGAAAATGAGCCCCATTTGGTATCTTGAAAAATGTGTCCTAAACGACAACAGTTCAAACATTACTCATTTTCTTTCCACTTCTCTTTAGAATAGAACAGA
Source organism: Arrhamphus sclerolepis (assembly GCA_037176975.1). Lineage (NCBI taxonomy): Eukaryota > Metazoa > Chordata > Actinopteri > Beloniformes > Hemiramphidae > Arrhamphus > Arrhamphus sclerolepis. Next base: position 986,345 of record JBAMYA010000010.1, read on the forward strand.
AATACAGTGGGATGAAAGGAAAAAAAAACTGTACTTGTGCTTGTTTTGTCCTGGTATTTCATCTTCCTCTCACAATCCAAAAACGTGAATGTTAGTGAAGCTGATTGTTCTAACTTTATCCAAGTCCTGAGTCTGAACATGTGAGCTTGTTTATCTCTATTTGGCTCTGCGATGGACCGGCAACCAGGGTGTACCGCAGCTTTTCACCCGTAGACAGCTGGGATAGGCTTCAGCAGACCCGCGTAACTCTTGAAAATATGTCCTGGCCTCAACTACAGAAGTTGAAACATTGGGATTAGGGTTTTTTTTCCTTCTTTCTTCTTACCCCCCACCCCCTTTCCAATAATAATGGAATGATATGGAGACATGGAGAAATGCCTGTGCTTATGTGCATTTTCTCCGGGTAAGAAAAACTTTTATGATGGTGATGAATCCAAATGTATTCTTTGATGTCCATAGAAATTAGCCAAAGAGTTGAATTGTAAAATATATATTCAGTCTATCCATTGAACATATTTCCACACCAGTATGATAAATGAAAGATTTATTCTAACATGCAATACTCACCTGCTTTACATTTCTTAACCTTGTTGTCGGTGACCCGTACCTATTATGTGGCTAATCCACTTTTTCAATTCCTTTATGTAACTTTATGTAACACTCTCAGCTCAAGTAATCATAAGCACAAAGTTTTGATTTTATGTTAACCCACTGCGTGGATCTGAAGACAAAGGTGAAGATTCACAAATTTTGTGGCAATTTGTAAATGCTTTAATGTTCATTTTAAGTGTACAGTTATATAAATATAAATATATATACAGTACATTCATTATATTTATGTGTTCTAAATGACATGTTCAAAATTTATAATGTCTACTCAGGGATTGATTAAGCGTATCTCAAGGTATTATTCTCACAAGCTGTAACATTCGATTCAGTTCAAATCATTAGTAATCAATCCCCTACAGAAATGGCATTGCCCTTTTTATACTTTCTGTACATTAACAAAGGTACAATGACCTTGATTTGTCTGTAAAGACCTCCACTATCATTTGAGTAGCATGACATTTTGAGTCTTGTTAGAGGAAACAGATAACATTAACATCTGAGCTAACATTAAATCATCCATCTTCTTCTGCTTATCCGGGGTCGGGTCGCGGGTCAGCAGCCTAAGCAGGGAAGCCCAGACCTCCCCATCCCCAGCCACTTCTTTTAGCTCAACCGGGGAGATCCCAAGGCGTTCCCAGGCTAGCTCAAAGAGTCCTTCCAGCATGTCCTGGGTCTTCCCTGGGGTCTCCTCCCAGTGGGATGTGCCTGGAGCACCTCCTCAGGAGGCGTCCAGGAGGCATCCTGACCAGATGCCCAAGCCACCTCATCTGGCTCCTCTCGGTGCGGAGGATCAGCGGTTCTACTCTGAGCCGCTCCCTGATGACTGAGCTTCCCACCCAATCCCTAAGGGTGACCCCAGCCACCCTGTGGAGGAAATTCATCACTCGCAATCTTGTTCTTTCAGTCACCACCCACAGCTGGTGACCATAGGTGAGGGTAGGAACATAGATTGGTAAATCGAGAGCTTCACCTTCTGACTCAGCTCCTTCTTCACCATGACCGGGACAGTGTCCACATCACTGCAAACACCGCACCCATCCGTCTGTCGACCTCTCACTCCATTCTTCCATCACTCGTGAACAAGTGTCCACCAAGCGTCCACCCTTTTCCAGCTGAGAACCATGGTCTCTGATTTGGAGATGCTGATTCTCATCCCAGCCGCTTCACACTGCGAATCGCTCCAGTGAGAGCTGGAGATCATGGCTTGATGAAGCCATCAGAACCATGTCATCTACAAAAAAAAGAGACCTGAGGCCACCAAACCGGATCCCCTCAACACCTCAGCTGCGCCTAAACTTCTGTTCATAAAGGTTATGAACAGAATCATGAACATTAAATCATTTGGTTGAAAGTGCATCTTCCATTCTAACTGAAAACTGTTGTAGTTCACAATGTTTTGGTACAAAATGTACTTTAACTCTAAAACCATGCAACGATGAAGTGATAACAAAATAAAAAAAATTTAAAAAAAAAACTGTGGTAAGTGAAAAAACAAGAACGGAGGACTCCTGAGAGTTTTTGGACCCTGATTTCCCAACTGTTGGAGGACTGGATTAAGGTTGTTTTCCATCCAGACTGTTGAGCTGGAACCAGGATACAGACTTGTACGCAAAACTCACATTCAAGTGAGGACTTGGTTTATTTGGTTGAACCTGACAAAAGAGTAAAGCTGAGTAAAAATCCAAAAACAGGCAAGGTTGTACACAAAAGTTAAAGGAAAATGCAAGAAAAAAGAAATGAAGAAAAAAACATAAATGACAAAGGGAAAGCTCTGCTTCAATACACAAGGTAGACAATTTGGCATGGGTGGAAAATGTACTTAAAAATAAAAATTAGCTGGATGATGTGGCCATGTGGAGATTATATAATGTATAAATGTCACATCTTCTCTTATGTTACTGAATATCCAAATTCTAACGTACGCTTAGCAATTTACTTTATCGACTTAATAGTCAGTGCAGAGTTGGTGGTCCAGTCTTCTCTGACCTTTACAAGCTGTGAAAAAACCAGAGTGAAAATAACCAGTACGGTCTAGATTTCATCCAACAACGCATGCATAGGTCGCTGAGGAGCAGTTTCTTGGCATCTCAAACACGATGATCACCAATCGTGGGTCGCTGTCTCGCTGGCTGAGTTTTACAACATTTTGGCACTTCAGGTTTCACTTGAAATAACCCAGAAAATCTAATGTAGTCTGGAGTGGTGTCACGAATGAAACCTAAATCCACTTTTATTGGTGGAGGTATTTCTTTTCTTAACGGGGCTGTCAGAAAGAATGACTTTCCATCTTACAAATAACCTCGATGGACTGTTTTTACCATCAATACAGCGGCATGGCCTGTGCATGTCTGTGTGTCTATATGATGAAGAATAAAGGAGAGGGAGCGGCCACAGAGTCGCTGCAGAGAACCCCATAGAGAGACATACAGCTGTGAATTAGAGACTCGGGGTGTGTCTGTGGCTTTGTCCTTAGTTTTGAAGGGTTATTGTGAGTTCTCAGACTGACTGGCCACAGCTGTAATAATGTGCTAATACATGTCTGTCTTTCATTTCTTCCTCTTCAATATTTCCGTCAACAGCCCTGTTTTCAAAAAAAAAAAAATTGGAATGCTGTGTTAAGAAGCAAATAAAAACAACACAATTGCACAATTGCAGAAAACTGAAACCCTTCAGCTGTGGCCTAAGTTTTGGTTGTGATGCAGATGTTGTGTTTAACAGTTTTTTTTGCAGCTTCAGTCTTTACAGTGGTGGTAAAGTGGACAGATATCTACCCAATTATTTTTTGCAATTGGCTTCATTGGCTTTACTTAATCAGGAAAAGCCTAATTTTATCTGTATTTTTGGCCATAGCACAACACCATCAACGGCCACCATTTCAATAGCAGTAGAAAACAATCCCATATTTCTTATCAAACAATAATAACAGACTGAACTGACAAAAGACAAGAGACTCAAGAGCTATAAAGTGCTTGTTGTAGTTATCAGAGTTATAAGTGCCTTTAATAACAGACAAAATGTATTAATAAAATTAATACATTTAAACAATTAAACTGGGCACAACCTCATAATTAGAAAATATTTGCCAAATGACTCAATCATCCTAAAATTGGCCAGCCTGTAACCAGGTGTGGCGCTATAGAGCAACAGTGAATGAATTAGTCTGAGCACAGACCTTTTCAACGAGCAAATGTTACAAATGTATGCAAAATAACTGAAACTCATTAGAATATATCAGAATTTATCAGCACAACTATTCAACTTGAGCATCAACACTTGTTCTGAGATCCTGTCTACTAGACTAATGCCGACTAACAAGATGGCCATCCAGTCACATGACCCATGGATCTCTACAGAGAGCCTTTGAAGCCCATTTTTCCTCGCAAAAAGGGGGTAACGAAGCTGTCAAAGCCAGCGGCAAAGCCGATGGATTGCTGTCAGTTAAGCACGTCAAATGACGTCTGGGAATCTGATTGGTCAGCTTTATCCCTTAATATTAATATTTCTTATGTGGTGCAAAAATAAAAAATCAAATAAAATCAGCCCCATACAGATGGATGTAATATGTAACCACAGATGACAAAAACTATTTTTGTACCAGTCTGTAAATATGTTTAATTCTGCTGCAAAGTTGGCACTTTTCATGTGGGACTCAATGAAGCTTTGTAGCCAGCACCTAGTGGTCAACTACAACAAAACACACTTCTTGGATGAGCTTCAACCTGGAAGTGTGATGTTCGGTGCTTGGTCCACATATTGTATCAAAATTTATTAGGACCTAAAGATGGACAACAACACTTATTACACATATGAAGATAGTACTAAAGTTGATGCTTCCAACCTACATGCTAATGAAGGACTACAAAAACAACAGGTGTGATCACATTCGTGACTGTGTCACATGTAGAGCAACAAAGCACCTAAAAGAATAAAAGAAATCTTGAGTCCTGATGGTCATGATGGAGTTCATGTGTGTGGTTAGTGAAGTTACATCAAACAAAGTTAGAATCATTTCTCACCACACAGAAGCACCAAGCAAAAGCCAACTTCATAATGTCTGCTTTGATCATTGAACCGGGAAATAGACACAAAAACCTCTTATGGGGATCATTCTAGAAGTTATGGTCCTTCAGAAGAACACTGAAGAAAGCTTGGATAGACGAGGCAAGGATGAAACATCGGTCATGAGAACATGAATGAGCATCACAGCTGCAGCCAGATTGGAGACGTGGTTACCAGTTCATGGCAACCAGAGTGCTTCTTCAGACATGATAGTGGGAAACGCAGACCCTTGGCTGATACCTCAACAATTTCAGTAGGAGCAGGGACAACGGAGAAACCAGAGAGAACATGTTCACCTGGGGCCCAGAGCACCTCCTAATGTGATTTGAGTGACAGATCTTTTTTACACCTTTACCTAAGGCTGTTCACTTGTAATCAGTAAGAACAGATGTTAATACCAGGTCCGAATCTACCAATGAAAAGCCCTTTAAACATGCTGCTACAGAGGTACTGTCAAGAAAATGATGAGAATGATTTTAATTTCAGACATCTGCTGCCATCTACCAATGCACCCTGTTTTAAGTAGATGATCATATCAGTCTGAAAAGTAATGACAACACATCTGCCCAATAAAGGTTGTACAGTAATTCTAACATAGTGTTTTGCTTTTAAAATGAAGTAACAAGCGTCAGTAAATGCAACTGCTTTCCACCATTATCTAAAGTAGAGCCACACACATTCCTGCTTTTCCCACTTTGCCTCATCTGTTCCACTCAATATCTCTTTAGTATCTTTCAATCTTTCCTTTCAGACTTTAAACCTCTAGGTCTCTATCGTCTCTGTGAAACAGATTGTGAGAGGCCACTGGCTCACTTTTAAAGGGAATTTTCAGCTGGAAAGAGACACTGGAAGATCAAGAAAGTCACATGGAAGGGTTGATGACAGACTGTGCTGAATTATAAATTTAAAAAAAATGGTCAGGATAAAAAGTCTGAGAAAGGGCAGGAGGAAAGGGAGAAAAGGTATGTAGGACTGGGGGAAAGTGTAAATAGAGGTTAAAGAGTTGAAAAGAAATGCAAGAGGAGGGAAAACCCTTTTTAACATCTGAAGAGAGCTTCAGTGAATCCAGTGATCCAGTAATTCATGCTGATGTGACTTTTATAACCATTTCTAGTTCATTGGCTGGCAAAAATGGCAACTTGGACCAAATCGGAGACCAGAATATGGGTGTGTTTTACAGAAGAGGACAAGTGAGGGTCAGGGAGAAGTTCACACACTTGAAAGTCGACAAAACCCAGACACCAGGGGTCAGATGGATAAAACTCTGCGGAGTTTCATGGATGAAAACGTGTGTACAATCGCAGAAATCTGCATAGCACTATGGATTTTTTTTTCTTCACTTTTTTTCCACCAGATATAAGAAGATTTGTGAATGTAAGGTCACATGTGTGCAACAGCCTGTTTTCTATTCCCATCTTTGGTCATGACTAAATGTAGACACCTTATTTAATGTTTTGCATGTAAAAATATTGTTTATGCCACAAAAGTACTGAGCAGATCAATAAAAGCAGCTGCAATGTTAAAACCCAATTTTAGAATTTTTTAAATAAAAATTTATTCATTTATCAGTGAGACAAACGTGTCCTTTTTAAAAGCTTTAGCACTCACACGTATTTGTGAATTTGCTGCCTTAAGCTTTGCCAAAGCCTGATAATAATATATGATATTGACTTATTATATCAGGTTTAAGTAGCTCTAAGACCATTTCAGAAGAAGATGCTCACATTATTTTTTATTATTACATGACATTTAGTAGATGTTTTTATACAAGGCAACTTACAACAGAGATTTGGCACAGGTTTAACACCAGACGCTACAATTTTCCATGTAAGAGAAGGTATGTTTTTTGTGTGTACAGATATTTAGGTATCTGACCCCAGATCCAGAGTCATTTTTATGATTGTCATTTGGTTAAACCGCAAACTGAGGGAAGCAAGAGCTGATTCATGTGAATATAAAGCAATGGAAGATGATCTAAATTTACAGGAAGCAATTATACCAGTTGTATGCTATATTCACAGCATGTTTTATAAAGCTGATTTTTGTGGAATCACTGGTTGGCTGTTTTTTTGGTTGTTGACATAGGCTTCTTTATCAGCAAGCGTTATAAATCCATCTATCCATCCATCAATTAGACATAATTGTGAGATATCTAGAAAAACTCTCCTGACTGGTTTCCATGCAGAGTCTACAAATGTACTGTGACCCCTGAGAAACTGCCGGGCTCTATCTCTAAAAGCGAGACAAGTTCCCAAACAAACAATTTTTTTATTTTATTTTCAACCTATTCCCTTTAATAACTCTTTCCTATGGTGACATGGCTACTTCAATGTGAGTAAATCTAAAAGCTTCTAGGAAAAGTCCATGGAGTGAACAGGAATACTCCCCTTACAACCCCTGTGGCCCTGAGATGCCATTAAGCCAGGTTTTTTTAATATTTCCAGCAATGGTATGTATAAGATCAGAGCCATGCAGGCGTGAAAATTGAGTCAGCTGAAAAATATGTATCTCAGGAATATGAGATGGTTTGCTTTACCCTTAAAGTTCAGCCAGATCTAAAGTTTAAAGGTTAAGGGTTTGAAAAAAATAAAAATAAAAAAAGAAAGTAGTTTTCTCCTGATGATTAACAAAGATTCCTTACAGGATGTCCAAAAGGAGCCTCTCTGAGAATCTGGCAGCAATCCGGCGTTAACATTTGTTAACAATGCTAGTTCAAGCCAACGGGGACCAAAACCACTTCTCTGAAATTTACATGCAAGCTGTTTCAGTCCACTCCATGAGCTGCAGTAAGACTTCTCAAGGATCAATAATAGAGCAGTTTGGGCAAATTTGCATTTGGTTTTAACAGAAAGGGTATTTTTTTCCTTTGATAGTTTTAAGAAAGCTGCAGCCAAGTTCTCAGAGACTGCAGCGAAGAACTGAAACGCCATTTCTCAGTAAATTAAAAGCGTGTCATGATCTGCAGGTTAAGAAAGAAAGTGTCGGGACTGGGGTTTTGGCTGTGTTGTTGTGTTCCATCTCCTGCAGGTTTTCCAGAGGGCGTCTCGGAGAACTGTTGCTGTGCTGGGGCTCGTTCTCTGCAGGTGTGTTTCCACACACCTGCGATTCATCAGGTTTGTTCCTCCTTGGACATAAGGAGCTGGTTGCCAGTCATTCTCAGCCTGAGTGTTAACCAACGTGGTAATGTCGAGCTGCCTCTTGAGTTTGTGTGTGACCTGAGCCTTCAAGTAATTGTGTCTGTCCTTCTCCAAAGGTTCTTCCCTGGTTCCCAACAAACTTACTTGTGCCAAAGCCGAGTCTCTCTGTTGCTTCCTGGGTAATCTTGTCATAACTGGTAACCACTCCTTCTGCTTTCTGTCACTCAGCCTCTGTATGACCTGTCCCAGCTGACCTCCAGCAGTGTCCATCTGTTTCTCCAGTCCTCTGTGCTTCTCTCGCTCCAGAGCCTCAGTCATCTACCAGTTTCCAGTTCCTCACGTCGACGTCCAAGCTCGGATCAACCTCATCACTGCACCTACTCAACCTTGGTGAATATCATTTTTGTGATTCTGTTTCTCTGCATGTGGGTCAAAAGCTTAAACAGCTTGACAGAAAGGTTCTTCAAATCAGACAGATGTTGGTTACAGCTCAGGTTCAAGCTCTGACTGTCATGCATCCTTTTCTGTTAGTTTTCCAGGCCTTTAGCATTGAGATTTAACTGATCAGTCATTACTACTGATTAATTAGTAGAATATCCTGTAATAAAAAAATGCTGCATTGCATCAACATGGAGGCTGATTCAGTTTCCTGTCTATACATGACTGTTAAACTTCATATATCTTTTTGTCTTAAAAGTCCTATTATGACAGTTGTCCTCAGCATCCAGCGAGCTATTATTATTATAACCTGCATCTCCCCAGAAATATGTTGGGCTGACGAGTCTCAACGGGTGACACTGTATATCATGCTATATATTCCTGCTTGTTGTTGCAAAAATATATTAATATTCATCCATGTCTCTGACATCTCTAAGCAAGTCTGAAAGTAAATACTTGACACTTTTGAGGTTTTAGGTAATTTCTATCTCTATTGTCTCCCAAAAACCAGAAGTAGAGGAGAGGCACATGTATAAACGTGTGGTGGTCTTACTCCAGGTCGACGACGTTACGTCTGGGATATCATTGTCACTGGCTTGACGTGTCTCCTGGGTTGTTTGGCACATCGGTCATGCACGCAATACGTAGGTGAGATGCAATATCCATTTGAATGGGACAGGTGCTACAGCAGGTCAGTGCAACAGTTGACCTTATAGGAACTGTCAAAGCTCTTCAGCAGTAACGTCTGCTCTTCCTTGATGTTTGGTTATAGCTGTACAGCTATATCCAAACACCAATCTAAATTATTTTCCTCTGGATTCAACTTTTTTTTTTTTTTTTAAACTGCACCAAAGATATACACAGATGAAACTCTGGCAACCATTGAAACCAATCCATGCAACAGACTGGTATCAACAAGACGTCCTAAATGGAGTGCAGTGGAGTAGGAAACCAGTGAGTGACTACTTAGACCTTGATCCAAGGTGTTATGAGCGATTCTGACTTAATCTTGTTTCATTTCAAATAAGTGGCTACAAGCCACTGTTCCTGCCCAGTTTGGTTCAGGATGTTCTGTACTGGTGCACGAGTTTCCCTAAAGAGAATTTTCATAAAATTAGTGAATATGGCCGGAAACACTTAGCCACCAAATTGGTGACATTTTTCAAAAATTATCACTGTTATTTGAAAGTATGCGACTCATTGGGGAGATAAAGTTTTGTTTTCAAAAGCTAAACACCTTGATGGAGGAGGGAGATTCAGCTGGAGGATGCTAGCTTTCGTGGAAGACATCAGAACAACATCCATTTCTGGTTAGTTTGCATAAGTTCCTTTTTATTATTTCACTGTAAAGCAAATGAAATGGTAGAAAATGTTCAAAAAAGGCAATATTTACTTTTTAAAGAACCTAGTTTAATTAAAAAGTTCTGCAGCCAGTATGCATTTGAATTGTCAAAAAAGCACAATGTTTAGTAAAACACAGTCAATCCAAAGTATGTTTCAGCTTACCAACACATCCTTCCCAAAAACTTCCTGTCTGACTTCAAAGGAACTATGTCAAATCACAAACCACCTACCGGCGCCAGGGCCACCAAGCTCATGTTCTGAGCTTGTTTAGCTTCAGTTTGCCATGCAGGAACATGGTTGGACAACACGTCTCCACTGACAGATCGCTTGTTTAGTGTCCCACAAGCAGCCAAATAAACAATGTGGCAGAAAGGAACAAACCGCTGCCTGTCCTCCCACTCGTTTGGTTAAAGAGACAAAAAAAGAAACGGTTTCGGCATCTGGTTGTTGTGTCTGACTGAGCACAAAATATCTGCTTGGGTTTAGTACTTTTACCTTGAGTGAGTTTTGAGGACTGGAACACACCCCACCTGCCAAGGATCATGTCAACCCTCTGAGGATATTTTATGGCAGCAGCACAAATCATACTTGTCACAGATGAAGACTTTAGCAACGTAACCTGACTCTTATTCTCCATGAGTTAAAAATTTCCAGTTGTCCATGTTTTTTGGGTTTTTTTGCATGTGTATTTCTGATACAAATCATATAATTCAGTAATTTCTTACAATAGTTTATTTTAGGAGAAACATCTTTATATATTTAATACAGAGACTGGGTAGAGTCACATGTTCATCTTTCAATGACTTGATGACTCCTTTTTGGCCTTCATTGCTCCGTGATCAAACATGGCATGTATTTCACACAATAACACCTAAGACCTAAATTCTAAAAATTTCAAGATGATGCTTCATTTAGTTCATGTTCATTGGGCCACTTCACAAAAGGTTCAGTGGAGTTCATATAAATACAATGCAACTATAAGTCGAATTGAAATGTGATAATCAGAACCCTTCTAAGGGAAAAGCTGATAGCTATATATCTTTTTTTTTGGGGGGGGGGCATTATCCTCCCTGCATTAGCACTGGACCAGAAAGTTCTTAGTAGCAGCAGTCTTTGGCAAGTCACACAACTCGTGTGCTACTAGCCAACTGGACAGGCACCAGAGGAGTCTGTTAACGCTAACGACACTTAACCAGTGGAACTGCTTATCATCAGAGAAAAGCTGTCTTGGATCTGTCTCAGCATCTGTTGATTCAGAAGAACAGATAACAACATAGATTGCATGACGAAAAACCTTTACATATCACTGTGATATCATCCATAGGTTTTATGAAGAGTGCTTTTCAAGCCCCTTTCAACCTCGTCCTGCATGACTCCATTTTGCAAATGGACACAACCAGCAGAGCTGGAAGCTGGCTGGAAAACAATCACCTTAGTTCAGTCACTGCAAGTTAGCTATTTTAATTTGGCTGGCTTGGCTTATGCTAACGTATGATGGTAATAATTACTTTCCATTCATTCTCATCAAATCTATCCATTCTATGTTGTTGCTACCAAAATCCCCAAAAGTTGAGCTGGAACCAGCTGCCACTCAGCCACCCACTCATGGGGCTAGGTTAGTTGCAGTTGGGTTGGGTAAGCCTACCATAGTAGGCACACAAGATGTAAACCTCATGATTATGGCTCATTGTACCGCATCAAGTACATTCTTATTAAGCAATAAAGCTGACCAAGCAGATGCCTGGATTCATTTGGCGTGCTTGAATTAGTTAGCATTGGTTCTGAGGTTGGCTTTGACAGCTTTGTCCCATCTCTTTGGAATATGGGACTGCACAGTTTGAGGGAAAACTTGGCTTCAGAGGCTCTCTGCAGAAACCAGTGGGCGTCACTAGTTGTTCATCCATAGTTATACAGATCGGAGCTGCTTTGAGGACCCAGCTACTGCAAGAAGTAAAAGCCGATGAGCTGGAGACAGTCCAGCTGGTGATCTCTGATTTGCTCTGACCAGCAGCCTTCAACCGGAAGAAAAGGTAACTGCTTTGGTTCCCTCTGAACTTTTCCAGGACAAAACCAATCACAGCAGTCTTAGTATAGTTAACAGCACAACAAGCCATGCTATCTTTACTATAAAAATGATTGTTTTGTTAGTTATTCACAGTTCAGAAGTCAAGACTGTAGTAAGCAGTCCATTGGCTATGCCTGCTGTCAATCAAAAAGATCACATGCCTAATTATACACATTGTTGTTATATAATTTTGATTTGTTTTTTGGTCTGACTTTTGAAAAGTTTGACATTTTAACATGGGGCGCAAATGGGGTTTGACTCATTTTTGGGGCTGGGTCTCAGTGCTCAGTCGAGGAACTGCATCTAAACTTACTACCTGCTTGGCATGAAAAGAGCTGCGCAATGCAGCCCACTCAGATATATGTACAGTTTCATGTGGGGAAGCAGATGGTTGGACAGTCCTGCAGCTCTGGAAGCACTCTGAATATGAAATCGGGAATGCAAGAGACGGGTGACAAGGCGGCCGTTTAGGAAGTGATTGGGAAGAGGCCATTACTTCTGAAGTATCCATGAGTAATTTCCAATCCTAAACATTGTCAGAGCTGACCGTAAGCAGGCACTCAGCAAGACTCATGCAATGTCATTGTTTCGACTTGACTTTACTACCAATGACATCATGCCATAAAATATCAAGATGTATGTGTGAATATGTGTGCTCTGACAGATACCAGAAAGTATGTTAAAGGGGAAGCACCGTTGTGCTCAGACACATGAAAGCATCCTTGTTCCTTTGTGGGGAAATACTGCTCACACGGTGGAGAGATTTCCCCACTTTCAACATGAGTGTTTGAAAATATGGGAAATTGAGAGCAACATCTGCCCAGCAGATTTCTATTGTTTCTTTACTGAACTCTTCTTTCATGCTTCCCGTCGTTCTTCCCTCTGTTTATCTGAAGAACATCAAGACCTGGTTCATGGAAATGTCAGCGAGAGCAATGCCAGCACTTAGAGACACACTACTGTAGAAGGCTGCTCTGCTGATTTGCTCCCATGATTTATTAATACTAGATTAAAGGGCATTAAGTAAACTCCAAATTGTATAGTAACGGAAATATTCATTGTGATCTGAGTTATTTTTAATAGTTCATTGTATTTTCTCATAACTCCCAGAAAACATTGCTGCCCGTGGAGAGAGCATGTGACATGTTTACACGTGTTCTGGCAGTCAAATGTGTTCACATTTATGTCTGTTTACATTTCAGTATACAGCTATTATGTTGTCTATGTTGATGGTTTGTATTAAGACCAAAGACGTGAGTTAATATGCAGCTAATTTCACAGCAAACCTGAAATTGAGCTGGATGGATTTGGTTGACTTATATTTGGAAAAAGAACCCTGACACTGAATACATCCGCTGTTCTTCCACCTCGAGCTCCATGTCAGCGTCCCCATGAAAGCAAATAAGATGTTCAAAAGTTTGGATATGGATTGTCTCTACACCGGCATGGGACTAACAAATGACAAGAAAGGAAGGTGTGTGTGTGTGGGGGGGGGGTCTTAGAACGTCGAAGAGAAGTATCTTCACTCTGAGCTTCCAGTTGCCTGCTGGGTGCTTTCTCTTTTCTGTTTTCAATGTGATTTTCACTGTAGTGGGTTAAAACAAATTATGTGGTTCAGATTTTATATTCTTCTCATTTATGGAAATGCATCACATCACACTGTTCTGGAGCTGACTGCAAAGGAGGGTGCTG
>JBAMYA010000010.1:1004859-1033230 GCA_037176975.1 Arrhamphus sclerolepis
AAAATTAGGCATGTGCATAAATTTAGGCACCACAAAAGAAAAATTAACTCAATATTTTGTGCATCCTCCTTTTGCAGAAATAACAGCCTCTAAACACTTCCTATAGCTTCCAATTAGAGTCCATTCTGCTTTACAAAACATCTCCATGTTAGAAAAATAGATATTTATACATATATTTTTTTCTTATGCGTGTTGATTATTACCATATTAATGCTGCATAATGTCATACTAGACTACAGAGTGTCTCTTCTAATGAAATAAGATACTGACAATATCATACCAGAAATTGTCTGCTTTGGCCTAATGAAATACTGACAACACTACATGCGTGAGAAAAGAGCTGATAAAGGTTTGTGTAGTTGACTGGTTCACATAACTGGTTGGAACCAGTGATTACACTCAAGGACAGTAGCTGAACACGGGTTGATGCTGAATGATGATTGGATGTCTGAATGTCGGATGATAATAAATTGTAACTGCATATAATCCCTATGAGCTGAGCTGGACCTCAGCACAACTTTTGTATGTAACCAAACTCTGTGCTCCTTGCAAGTAAAAATATTTTTTGTAAAAAAAGATACTTTGACTCCGAGTCTGATTGTATGTTAGGAAAACTTGGGTACAAATTAACAGCAACTTTTACAGTCCTATTGTAGATCAGTTTTCTGACAGCGAACTTGAACAGTAAAACCCTATCATTGCCACCAGGCTTCATTGTTTTTATCTATAAAAGTATAATATACCCAAATGTTAACATTTGGATGCAGTGTCAGGCAATTTAGCATTTCATTTGGTGGAACCTTTTGCAACGAGCTGGTTCCATTTTGACCACATGTAGTATATGAGTTGTTACCAGTCATGCTGGCTCCGTGCATTTTATTCAGCGGAGCTCATAACAACGAGCTGGATGTGAGACACACAAATACGTGACAAGTAGAGCTAATTAGAGATGTGAGACGGGCTACGCACCTGCGAGACATGGACTGTATGAAAAGCACTGGACAAACCCTTCATGACATCACCCATAGGTTCTCTGAAGAATCAGTTTGAAGCCCAATTTTCAGAGCTCTAGATAACACCATTATGGCAGAAGCTATTGAAGGTCAACCCTGGTTAATCGAAAGATGGACTGAACAAGCATTCTGGCATCTAGTTGGAAGAAGCCCAGCAAAGTGCAGTTACTACAAGTTATCTGCTTTAGCTCTTCCCCAGCCTTTTGATGCTAACTAATGTTGCCTTACATTGATTTTAAATGAATCTGACTATCACCTTCTGAGGCAAGGACTGGTTGAGCTCAGCAGCGGTCGCTCGGTCATCTATCGATCGACCCATTGACTAGTAGTCTGATTAGTCAACCTGAAATGGTCCGGAGTGAAGGTGGCTTGTTCGGAGGACTTTGTTCCTCCAACTACTTGATGAGGTAGCAGCCAATGAACTAAAGGTCGTTGTTAGTATTGGCTGGCAGCTTTCAACCAAGGGTAAATAGGTCATTTGGAACCTGAAAAGATGGATTGTCTCCCTATTTCAATCTTGAAACTCTCAACCGATTTGTCCAACCGATTTGCAAGGTGACATAATAACACGCCAAACTAATTTATCCATAAAAGTACTGCTTCAGAAGATGTGCTTGCTGGTGATTTAAAAAATAAATAAATAAATATTCAGTTATCCTCTAACATAAAGACGGAGAGTACTAGGTCCACAAAAATGAACCAACAGCTCCACAGGTGTAAGGCCAAAATGTTGCCCAGAAAATTTGGAGGTGAAATTTAAAAAACACCAAAAAAAGTGTCAGAAAGGTATTTCAAAATAAGAATCGTCAACTTCAACTCTGCCTTATTCAACGCAAAGAAAATACATGAAATAAAGAAAAATAGGCATTTTAAGGTAACATTAGTTAGCATCAAACGGTTAGCCTTAAGTCAGTATTGGCATATTGGTGGAAGAAATTTGATCAACGAACGTCACAGAAGACTCTAATGGCCTGGACCTGCTGTATGGACACCTGCGAAGCTGTACAGAGATAGAAAACAGTTCTATACATCATATAAAAATTCTGTTTTCGTTTTAGTAAAAGAAGACAAGGAACATTCTGAGATAACATCTAAAATCATTCCACTAATCCTTAAAATGAAGACAAGCATGATGGAGCTGTATGAGTTAACAAACAAAGAACATCCATTTGGTTACTTTTACAATATTAAAAAGAAAAAAAATGATAGAAATTTCCCAAAACCTTTTTATAAAAACCTCACATCTAAATCAGATTTACTTGATTGTGCAGCAATCAAAAGAGAGGGATCATTTATATTTTAGGTGGTAGAACTTGTCTGTAAGAAAAATCAAAATGAAATGAAAGTGACTGAGTTTCGGTTTGTGTATATTTGGCCGTACACGCATCGCAGAGTGATGGATGGACAGTCAGGCTGAGGGTTCAGCTCTGTTGCATTGAATTCCTGGAACAACATCTTACAAGAATAAACTCGAAAGTGCTAGACATGACAGATTTTTGGGGAAAAACTTTGATGGGACCAACATGGCAAACATCCAAGAACCTTTGATATCCGTTCATTTCCTTGTACTGATTGCAAATGTCAGTTCTTAAATTAGCCTGTTGAAGCGTCTTCATTGAGGAGCAACGAATGTTTTCTTTGGACTTTTTTTTTTCTTCCACAAACTGCTGCAGAATGTGTATTCCTGCGCTGCCAGCTGGAGCTGCTGGCTCACTGCTTGACAGGTCGTCGTGCAAGGAAATCCCGCATACAGATGTTGACAGTTGTACAAAACAAGCCCAAACACACACGCACACACACACACACACACACAGGCAGAATCACATACTGACACTGATGAGAAGAAATAAAAATTTAAAACAGAGGAACAAAAAAAGAAAAAAATAGATTTGCTCTTTTATGGTGGAGTTTTAGCATTTCTAACGTTTCTCACAGAAGAGGATGTAGGACTTCTTACTGCTTGAACAGTGGAAAAACACCTTGTATTCTCTTACGGGAAATGGTGTTTGTGTTAAAAATGAAAGTGGATGACAAGCTGATTGAGGCTTTCCTTAATTCTCTATTTGTCACATCATAAACTCCCAAAAGCGGTTTTGCCTCAGGTCCCACAGCTGAACCTGCTGGCAGTCATTCCAGTTTTTTCAGAAAGCTCTGCTCCACACCTGACTTATGAACAGGCGATTCAGAAAGCTGAAAATGCATCTTTAAATTTAAAATGGAATGATTTATATTTTTACTTTGATTTTTTACAGCAAACAGTATTTTCACACTTAGACCTGCCGGAGTGTGAAACTATATGCATCATTATCGACCACCTCGATGTTCTATTGCCTTTATTTTTCTGTTTTCTTTGCATTTACTGTATGTCCTTATGTCTGTACTATACTGGTTGTCTGTCATTATCTCTCTCTTAATGATGTAAAGCAATTTGAGTTGCCTATTTGCTGAAATGTGGTAAATAAATAAATTTGCCTTGCCTTCTCTAAGTGACCGTTTATTTAAATGCACATTAGTACCTGTGAAGTGGGCCGCTTGCACGTCTTTGATATTTTGATATACTATTATTAATCCCCGTGGGGAAATTCTGCCTCTGTATTTGACCCATCTGGGCTGCTGGACCCAGGGTGGTGGGCTGCTGCAGTGCAGCGCCCGGGGAGTAGGTGGGGGTTTCAGGTGCCTTGCTCAGTGGCACATCATCCATGGATGTGGATGTGGGGAAGGACTTGTTCGGGCCATCATTGGTACCGGCTAGGGATTGAACCGGTTGCCAGCCCAGTTCTCTAGCCGGTACACTACGGAACCTCTCAACATCTGGAAACATCACTGTTAAAAGTTCTAAATTAGCCTGTTGCAGGCCAACGTATGCTGTTATTTTTTTAGAGATACCTTTTTCATCTGTATTTATTCTTAACATATTTGTTAATTGGGCAGTGACGCGTTAGTAATGAAGTTTATAATGAAGTTTATACACATTCTCTTGGGATTCACTGCAGTCTTCATCCTAAAATGGCTGAAGAAGAAAAAGTTCCTACTGCACAGCAGAAAGCGTGACGTTTTAGGTACAAAAGAAGTTGAACAACTCTTCAGCTCCTAGCTGGCATGCAGCTATTCTGCTTACATTTTCTCCAGTCACTGCTGTTTGAATAACATAACTGTTATTCCTTATCTCAAACATAATTGTTTGAACTGCATTTATGAACCAGGCCTGAATTGCCTTTTTGAAAGTTTTGAACAAATATAACCCCTCCCTCTCTGCTGTGCTTCAGAGGAGAGTGCCATGCTGCCACACTCTAGAAGAAGAATGCCAAGTTTGGACTTGTAGTTTTTACTCATCAAGTATGATTCAGGAGAACATACCTTAGATGATGAATGGACAAAGTTTGGTTTTTCTGCAATTGGGGCATTAGTGTATTTGATGGCATTACGGTGGATTCACGTGTACACCTTGGGGTGATGTCACCCGTGCTGAAAATGAATTTTGGGTTGCTCTGTTGCTCCCATTAAAAGTTGAGAAATTTTCAATTTTTGACACGTCAGCCATCTACATAGCCATGATCAGACCTATGATCAGATCTTGCATTACATGAATATGGATGAAAACTTATTAATTGCTGTGTTTCATTGTCTTGCTTTTTCTTTTTTTTTTAATGGCCAAGTTTGTCATTACTCATGAACACAAGTCTCAGAAATAAGTCTGGAAGGAAGTGACAGAGATAGTGAATGAATCTGGTACAACTGCATTTGTGTAGCTGTGGACAGCAGTGACATATCACTTGTAAACGAACCAGATCAAGCCACTTTTAAATGTAGCCGATGCTACACGATTCCCTGAATCAGAAGAGCCAGCTCCTGTCGAGTGAGAGCTGGCTCCCCTCTCTTTTCCTTTCATTCAGCTAACTGGCTACTTTTTCATAGAGCATAGTCACTAGCTCTTAGCTGATTAACACAACAAATACCCCTCTTCCTGGATATTTTGGGGCAACAGGTTGAAAACCAACAGAACCATTGATGCCTTTGACAAGTGTTCGTAGCTGTTACTTTATATGGTGAGATTTGTAATGGTTCTATATTATGTTTACATGGCACCTGGAACATCTCAAACTTGTAGTGCTTTGACCCATCAGTCATGTGGTGTGAACACATTACAACTTCATAAATCTCCATTTAAGACAAACACGTCAGAATGCACAATAAAATAATCCAGTGACACTGAATTTAGTGTTTTCTGAGATTATATTTAGCGTGTACTGAAGCACAGCAGAGGCTGAAGATAGGGTCGCTGTCTGAACCTTATAGATAGCATCTCAAAAGTTTCTTTTAAGTTTCCAGTCCTCAAACAGATCTGAGATACTCAAATCCCACACTGAGTTTCTGATTAATATCATTCAGTTCCATCATTGTCACCACATGATATTTACCATATCATTATTGACCGGCACTCCTCTGTGTCCGCTGGAGTCTATTTCTGTTGAATCTACGTGCTGATTGCTTATTACCAGTTCTTAATATTTCTTGTGATCCTTTCTATGTGCTGTGGAGGCTTCAGAAGTGAGCTGCTGCATCCTGCCAGCTGGATGTAAATTAAACTGTGGTTTAATCCTTAGAAAAAGGCAAAAGTCACAGCTGAGACTGTCCTTCTCTAATCCTGCCATCTTTGCAATACAGTTATCTGTATTTCCCTTTTGTCTACTGCTCTTTGATTTTTTTTTCCAACTCATGAAAGTGAAACTACATTAAATTCCAGAAACTTCTTTTTAACAGAGTGTATCTCTTGAACTTGTCTGCTGTCCATCAGTTGCATTTCTGAAATGTTATGTATTAACACATCAAGAATTCTGAGGGGAGAAGGTTGCTGTTTATATATTAATAATGATTTTTTAAGGCAAACAATAATGGTCGCAACCTACTTCAACCAAATCTTCAGCAATCATAACAGAAATCTGACGTACCTGAAATGCGCAGAACTTCTTTAACCATCCACTTTATATTTACATATTTAGATGTCCTATGGATATGTTGAATTTTTACTCCTGTGTCATTTGGCATTTTAGCCATTCCACAAAAGTTCTTGCACAGTTTAAGTAATGTTCTATATGGATGTTAAACTTTTAATAAAGAGGCACTGGTGCACTTTGAGTGAAATCACTTTAATGATTCTGATTAGGCCAAAAAAACAAAAGCAAACAAAGTAAACTTGTTAGGTTTAGGCACCAAAAGCATGTAGGTTAGATTTGGGGAAATATACAGTTCAGACTGATTTAACGCTGCCTAAGAAACAGCGAGGGAATACTTATCACTATGGTTACCAAGTCATTGTGGAAAAGCTTGTCATGTTCTTCCATCTGTTGACTTCCACTTAACTAAGTTTGGATCATGGCATGGCAGCAGCATTAGCACAGAGCATTAGATCTCCTCTGGCTCTTCTGAACAACTCGTTTGTTATGGTTTGGGTTTATTCAGGCCAGACTCAGAAACAAGCTGAGGTGAGTAGGTCAAGGTAAGTGATTTATTTACCTTTATTTACCTATTTATCTATTTACCTATTTATTATTTATTTACAATAATAGATTTGTGGAACAAAGGAATTGATGTTCTCAACTTGAGTCCAGAAACCTAAGTCCATCCAAAACTTGACTTGACTTGACTTGACTTGACTTGACTTGACGTGACTTGAACTACTGTTTGGCCATAGTTGTACCACAAAGTATAACCAACAATATGGCAACCAGGAGGTAGAAGAATGGAGCTTTAATGCAAAGACCGTGAATCAAATCAGCAATCAGCAGCCACCACCATGGCCAGCAGGAAGTCCAGGCCCAGCAACATCATCAAAACAAAAGCCTGACAAAAAGACAAACCCTGACAATATGGACATAAAATAGACAAGGAGCCTTGTACTGTATACCTGGCTGGATTTTAGTCAACTGGGTCTCATTGTGGAGCCTAGCCTGGAGGATGTGCTTGTTAGCAGGTACCTGGTAGCCAATCCAGCCACAGGTTGGGTGTGTTGCACTATGGGCAGCAGCCAAAGGTGAGGGCCAAGAGATCTGAGCCCCCTTTACCAAGAGTGGCTCGTATGTTGCTTACTGTTGATTTAATTTTACCACTTTACACAGCATCACACCATTTTGAAATGCATTAACATAGTGACCTTATGTCCAAGAAACCAGCCAAGCTGATTTTATGGGGTTTTATTTTTTGTGTGTATAAAATGAGTGTTGAGATTTTTAACTGCTTCAGATATTTTTTGCACTTACTAGCTTACATGCACTTAATTTCACCACGTGTCAGCTGAGATCTAGCAGAGCCCATTTAGCTGGACTCAAAAGGGCACAGAAAAATGGATAAATTATGCTTTTTTTTTTATTTTTGAGCAAAGAAAATTTCTATTGTAATTTATCTGGCAAAGAAAGCCCTCAAAGCACATGTTCCCTCCTACTGTGGCTATATTAATACTTGGGTAGTGCTTAAGTATTGAGCATAGTTAGGAATAGTGAAGAGTAGAAGGGGAATATTTTCCTGGTGCAAAAGCAGATTACAGTAAAAGGTTGTATGGTAAGCAGGACAGACAAAAATAGAATATGAAATTGGGGAGGGGGGTAAACAGAGGTCAGGCAGTCCTTGATCACAGAACGTCACTCCTTTCATGAAAACCATCAAATCAATTCCAAGTACCACAACCAACGGGATACACAGAACACACACACTCCCAGTTCCCTTGATGTGGCTCATGTTGGAGTACTTACTGTGGCAAACAGCCTCTCCTGGCAGCAAAACTACAAACAAACAGAGCCAAGCATGTACGTTCTTCCCATGAGCTGTGTGTGATTTGGTGTGTGTATCTTTCTGTCATAATTTATACTTTTACATCAGCGCTCATTATAATACCTTCCCCCTCTTCTTCTGGTCTCTGTCAAAAGTCAGCATCACAGGGCCTTTCTTCTTTATGTTCACAAACCTGCGGGCTGGGAAATAGAAGCAGATATGGAGGCATTAAGACATCAGTCAGTGTTCTGAATGCCTGAAGCAGACCACCAGATTGTGTGTTCCCCACATCACAAGCTTTTGTTCCATTGTTGTATTCACTTTGAAATGTACAATACTGAAACAAATATTCAAGAGAAAAAAAAAACAGTGAAATTGCAAACATTTCAAAAAAGGACCTGAAACACAACTAAGATGTATGTTAGTTTTATATACATTCTTATAGGCTTGTGTTGGAGGTCTTTGTCTCAAACAAGCCTTCAATTTCCAAAACTGGTTATTGGTCAGGCCTATGGAAACACAGTCCAAATGGAGGTCATGTATATTCATGATACTCTCCAGAGGAAGTGCATATTGAGACAGAAATGTCTCCAGTCATAAACTCTGTGGAACACCACAACTAACTCCTGTTTGCAGAGAGGACATTTCTACAAACTTACTAACTGGAATCTGCCAGACAACTATTACTGTAATCCAAAGAAGTATTCAGGATCACAATTTATGTTTAAGTGTCTATCATAAGATGCTTTTGGCTGCTAGTGTTAAATGCAGTCCCGAAATCTGGCATGGCAGCACAAAGACAACATCAGAGGCAGTGAGGTCTTGACATTTTAAAAGGACACTGTGTAAGATTTTCTCCCATGTAGCTGTGAGGTTGTATACTGAAACCATTCTTTATCCCGCCCCTTTTCCCAAGGCTCAGCTCCATCTACGGTAGCCAAGAAATGTCATTGAGGCTGATACAGAGAAGAGGTTGACCAACACAACCCCCAGCAGTATTCTCTCAGTTGATGAGGTTAGTTTTATTAAATAGTTGTTCTCCCTCATCAGCTCCTTCCATCTGAGAAAAGCAGCACAGATGTTTACATGTGTTTTGGTGTGTCGTTGGTTTTGTTCCATACTCTGTTCACGTTTTCATTTTCTTCCCGATGGCTCTTCCTCAGCATACTTTCTGAAATAGCTGTGGTCCATTTTTACTTTCTACTTGGCTGTCTCTGTGCTCACCCTCCGACTTTCCCTGTGAGTTTGTAGCCAACTACCGGTAGCGCTAAGGCAAATGCAAAATGTGAAGCTGTATTTTCCTGAATATTCCCTGCCGTGAACTGTAGTTTCAAGATGGCGGGGCAACATGGCAATCACAGTTGAATATGTCAAAGTAAGGTATATATAAATGGCAAACACAAGACCTACCAGAACACTGTGATTTGTTGATGGAAGTATCTACTCATTAATAAGGTCATACTTTTGAATGAAACAATCCATTTTTGTTAATAGACAACCTGAAATATCATTTTAATTTACGTAGTTTCAATACTATGATGTACACCTGAAACTCTATACAACAAATTATTCTCCAACTGGTCAGAATACATTTTTTTAAGTGGATTTTAGAGTTAAAAATTAAGAGGTGTAATTAACAAAGCTGCCAAGATTAAGAGTGGGGGTTTGCAAGGAAAGCTAAGTGGTTAAATAGAAGGCAAATAGATTTTATCTTAAAGGTTCTTAAGACAGTTGTATTATCTGAAATCTCTTGCTTCACTTCTAACTGAGGGAAGTTTCAGGTTTATAATCTATTGCATTAATATCCGTTCGCTGTGAGTCATTCATATGTGAATGACTGAGCCACCCATCCCTCCTGTGGGTTCTTGGTCTTTGTCAACCATGTGTGGCTCACCTGGTTAACATACAGTACAAATGTTTTGGGAACATGAATCAAGGTGTGAACGGTTGTGAAATCTCCTGGAAAGGGTAGTTGAGGCTGTATTCAAAGGGATGAAATTGGCAAAAACAACCCTCCTCTGTGTAATGTTGGTTTTCCCCATTTGTTATATTTAGGTCCAGAAGTATTTGAACAATCAGTTTTGGATTTTCTGTTCATGCACCACCACAATGGATTAGAAATTTATATATTTATAAATAAAATTAAAATAAAAATCAAGACATGCTTCAGCTTTAATTTAAAATGTTTCACAAAAGTATGGAATTTACCACAGCCACTTTAAATAAGTAATCAATGGCTAAAAAAAAAAATAGTTGGACAAATAGACGTAATTGTAAATGTAACCATAATTTTCACAGTGGATGCAGAAAATGTTTCTGTGACTGCCTGAAATCTAGTCCATGGACCTTCCTGAATTTGGAGATACTTCTAGTTTTGTGGGGTCTTTTTGGGCCAGATCTAAACTCTAGCTTAGAGTCATGATCTGTTCCTCTCCTCCATTCTTTTCTCTTCCTCTGTCATTCTGAAACAAGAATGTCTTTCATCTGTCCAAAGAATTTGTTTCCTGAATATGGTTTTTCTTTCACAGATATTTTCTGGAAAGGAAACCAGTGGTTTGCACCTTGTTGAAAACCCTCTATTTATTTTTATGAAGTAATTTCCAGATGAAAGTGTTTGCCAATTAAACCACCTACCTCCTCCAGTGTATTCTTGACTCCTGTTGATGTTCTGAACATCTTTTGATATTATTCAGTTCACCAGAGCTTTCTGTTTCCTTAAGAATGCACAGTTTTGATTACACTTAGCTTTTGGTATTATAGATCGATGTTTTTTTCATTTTATTTGAGATTTCCTTGGACATCTTATTGGTGGCACCAGTCATTTCATTTGTCTTTAAGTAACAACGGAATGGATCACACCAGGAAATTGTCCAAATACATTTGAGCCTCTGAAAATAGAGGGATTTTCGTTAAATGGCTATTATTCCAAAGTGGTAAATGGAATATTTTCATGAAAACTCTTAAAGTCAAAAGTCTACTTGGATCACATAATGGTCCCGATCACATCTTGGTCCTTTTATTTCATATCTATTGTGGTGGTGCTTAAAGGCAAAATCATCAATTTTCCTTGTCTACTTCAGAGCTAACCGTAGATGGCCGCTTTCACCCTTCATACCATCTGTTTTCTCTTCTCTCTTTATTCTTCTTTAAATGTGGAGATTACTGATCTGAAAAGATGCAGGTGGACCACTGAGTCTTAGCCTGAGGATCTGACTTCTGTGTTTGTGGAGTTTAGTTTCCCTTAAATAAAGATTTGTGCCTTTCACAGCCCAGATACCCGGATTCTCCAGTACTCCACCTCAGCCAAACTGCATTTCTTCACCGGATGTGAACATATTTTAAATGAAATTGCTGCCATTAAAGAAAGATTATGGACAGCATCTCAGTATTTGGATAGATTTTATCTTGAAAGTGTTGTCTGCCTTTTCATCTTGAACCAAATACCCGCGGGTGTTACCTCCCATGTGAAAAACTTATAAAATACTGCAAAATAAAAATGACTTGAAATGGTTTATACATTTTAAACTAAATGATCTTTTCCAGCAGTTGCTCGTCATGTAGTTATATGGCGGAGCACGAACAATTGACCATATGTATGTCTTTTTGAGTTTATAGTTTATTACATGAGTACGCATAACAATTTCGGTAACAAAAAAAAACAGGAAAGAAAAAAACCATAACAAGACATTCATATTTAAACTAAATGACAATTTAATTTTTGTAAAAAGAAATACAAATATGTACAGAATGACATAAGGCAGGTTCAAAAACCAACAGTTGAGAGGAAGGGGAAGTGTAGTCGCATGGCACTTAAAAAATAAACATATCTGGCAAGTGCTTTCTGTTTTCCATAATTAATATAAAATAAAATGCAGTGATAATAAGTTTGAATAACAAAAACAAATAATTATTACAGTAATCAAATCAACAATATTAACATTTTAAACACTGTTTACAATATAAACTGAAATACATAACATTCTAAATACATCCAATATTTACCAAAGACCTTCTCATGTAAGCTAAAAACTCTAAATCTGTAATAGAATAAAAATAGCATTTCAAATATCTTATAACAACAATATTAATCATACAATAACATTAATTAGGTTATTAGTTAATGTAAATAGCTAATTTTCCCCATGGCTTGCTAAAGAACATTGTACAAATTAATATACACTATATCCTATTAATGCTCTCACAAAATGCAAATATTTTAATCAGCTAAATTGTAAATATATACGTATAAAAAGGGAAAGAAAGAGCAAATCTCACTTGGTACAAACTATTGCAATCTAGAACTCTGAATTAGAAAATGTACACAAGAAAAGCAGCAAAAACAAATTCTATTTTCATATTTTTCTATCATGAACAAATCAGTGGTGTGTTCAGATGATAATGAATATATAGCACAGGTGGTGTCCATCTGGAATGCTGTCGAAGAACGGCATTGTCCAAAAAATTAAAAACAAAAAAACAAACAAACAAAAAACCATAACAAAACAAAACAACAAGGCTTTATTTGTGCCCTCCCCTGAAATCTCATTGGTCCTTTTCTCTCATGCTTTGGTTTAGAACTCTGTCCAAGCTTCTGCTAGCAAGTCTGAAATTCTGCGGTGATGACTTTTCTCATGTGAGAAGGAAGAACAGGCTCGTCCTCTCCGGTTATGGAACACAAACTCGTGAGAGTTCTGATTGTGCAATCAACCCAAAGCAATAAATCTCTTTCAGCTCATAAATCGCTCAAACCATGGAGTTGGTTTTTGCTTTGCATTCTTATCGTTGGAGGAGCAGCAAGACAGAATGTCACCGTCTTTGTAGAACTCAAAATGGCTGCCCCCCGGGGTTTAGGGGAAACAACAACAGAAGACAGGACAACACTCAAGCAGCATGTATGTAGGTCTTCCACTCTCCATCCTTATCCCTTTTGTCTTTTTTCCTGCTTCAACCCAAGAAATTATACTGCTTCATGAGAACAAGTTCACTGTTTTACACTTGTCATAAACCAGAAGAGCATTAGTCTCTATGCAAGTTGGAAGTGCAGTTTATAAATCCAAGCACAGGTTTAGAGCATTTACAAAGCAGAGCTGGACCTCATTAGTCGTGTTGGCAAATGGAAATCCTGGTGGTTTGTTTTGTGACCATTTTCTCTCCATTAATCTCCTTCCTCACTTTTTTGAGTAAAGAAGAAAAAGAAAACAAAACTGTTGCGGGAGGTAAATACGTTAAGTGGATAGAGTAAAACAACTGGTCCAGCCCTGAAATCATATCAATGAGTAAGAGAATTAATGCGTAGTCTGTGATAAATATCAAAAGTCTACTCTGCACCTGAGTT
The DNA here is from genome assembly GCA_037176975.1 of Arrhamphus sclerolepis. Taxonomy (NCBI): domain Eukaryota; kingdom Metazoa; phylum Chordata; class Actinopteri; order Beloniformes; family Hemiramphidae; genus Arrhamphus; species Arrhamphus sclerolepis. The sequence goes on from JBAMYA010000010.1 coordinate 1,017,973, forward strand.
TACCAGCCATCAGAATTACTAGGGTATGTCATTATAAGGGAAACATTCAAGTTAATGTACAACCTGTGGGCTTCAGAAAATAGAGGTATGAATAACATCTATGTTCAAAGTGTAATTTAGGCTATCACATAAGAGCTGATGATCTGGAATCTGAATCGAGAAAAAGTGTAGTTTGTAGTTTTTCATCCTCTCAAGACTCCCTAGGTCTTCTCTTCATTCAACTCATTTTCAAATTTCATATTTGGCCTTTTTATAGGCATCCCAAATCCCTGTACAAGATGTTACACAATATAATACTGACATATTCCAGTATTTATTGGGCATCCTGGAAGTCTTGATTCCTAAACCTAAGTTTTAGGTTTTAAATCTGACCAAGTAGACGAAAGGACAGCTTTTGTGTCTGAGCTTTGACGGAATGGCGATTTTGACACTTGGGAATGATGACGGATTGTTTGTTTACTTAGACTGTAGTTGCACTTTTTTCTCTTACTCAGGTTTTAAAATCCTGTCAAAGTGCTTCAGTTCTTAATCATTTTGAATCTGATTTTCTACTATTACCTAAAAGCTTATTTCACTTTATGGCACATGGGTGGAGGTAACATGGCAGCTGCTGACTTAACATTCACTGAGCTTTAGAGGCAAATGAAAAGCAACGGCTGAAGTGGTGGTATAGAACAAATTGCCCATTGATGTCCCTTCCAAAATGTCCTACAAGTACATTTTCACCACTATTCCTACATTCTTCTCTTCTGAGCGCAATCCTTATCATCATTGTTTGCATTGATACCTCACCCTAACTAGCATACTGCTCAACGTTCTTTCTACAGTTAGCTTGAGGGAATGGTTCATCTGCGCCACAATCAGCTGCCCAATGTGCTTTTATCCTTTATCCTGCATGTCTAAGATAGTAAATAATTTGAAATTTGAGAGACCTTTTAAATGATTAAATTAAAAGTCAGTAATATTTGAGCAAAAAGGCCAAAATCACGAGTCAAATTTTGATTTTACAATAAAAAAAGATTCTGGTTCAAGATAACCAGGGGATCTAGAACATTTAGTCTATATATCTATCTTTTTTTATTTTATTACCCTGCAATACAACTCAAATGATTCACTGGTTTTGATTAAGCACAAGCAAAATGTTAGAAACTATTCTTTCATCCAATACCCTGTTTTATCCATCTCACCCTCCTTCTACAATGGCCCTTACTTGTCTAATTTCTTCATTTCACCAAAAGTCCCTTTGTGCACTAACCCCTTTCTCTTTCAAATTATATTACATAGCTTTTTGTACATATTTGTTTTGTATATTTCTTCAAAAAACAAAAAAGACATAGAATAGAGCATACTAAAGAACTTTTTGGCAGCTTCTTCCTTGAAGGAAAGTCTCTACTATCAGCTTTGACAAGAGACGAAGACTTCTGCTTTTGTTTTAGTCTGATGGGAACCTCCAACTTGGCAGAACAAAGGTAGAGAAGAAAGAATAACTCTGAAATTCCTTTTTTCTTCCTTCAGTCTTCTCCCTGAAGACTTTCATCACTCACCCTCTTCACCTATCACTCATCAACCCTCTGCCCTCTCAAACTGTTGCTCCCAGTAGCTCTTCAGACTTGGCCATGATCTCGTTCTGGTTGGAGTCCAGGCCGTAGAACTTGACCTTTAGCCCGTCAACAGGGTGAACCACAGGAACCGTGATCAAACGAGGGAACTGCCGAGTTGCCAACTCGAAGCGACTGGTGCTGGCTAGCTCAATAGCCAGGATGCGAAGGAAGAGAGTGGCCAGCTGCTTTCCCAGGCAGGACCTAACTCCACCACCGAAGGGGAGGTAGTGGAAGCGCCCCTCTTTGTCTTCACCTCGTTCCTGACTGAAGCGGTCAGGATCGAAAGCATCTACGTCCTTGAAGACAGCAGCTGTGTCATGAGTGTCCCGAATACTGTACATCACACTCCAGCCCTTGGGAATTTGAACTCCCTGGAGACAAAAAAAAAAAAGTAACAATAAGCATCTGATGTTTTATGTAAGTCTTTTTAGTGCCACTGAGCATAATTATTCTCACTGAAATAACAGCCTAAAACTTTGAGGTATTTCCCAAAGAATTGGCATTCAAATCACTATGAGAAGGCAAATGTGCACAGCACTCACATCTAGTTCGAAGGTCTGCATGGCAGTTCGATAGGCTCCAGAGACTGGCGTGAAGAGCCTCAGCACCTCCTTGATGACACAGTCCAAGTACTTGAGGCTTCCAATGGTGTCCATCCTCAGCTCTCCTTCGGGACAGAGGCAGCCGTTATGAAGGAGGCCCCTGGCTCTCAGCTCCTCCCTCAGGCGCTCCAGGACAGGAGGGTGGCGGAGGAGCTGCATGATGAGGGAAGTGCTTGCACTGGCAGTGGTGGCAAAGGCAGCAAAGATCAGCTCGATGGTTGATTCCTGTAGCACGATAAAAGGGCAAGACTGTCATCAGTGCATGTAATTTCTATTTATTTGTCTTGTGATCACCTGATATGTATTAAAACCCAAATAGAATACTCCATATTGGCAACCAGTATACATTTTCTTTATCCACAAGGAAACTGGATTTAATCTCTGGACTAGTTTCTTGTCACTTGAATGAGAAGAATGGAAATAAATATAGATAAATAAAGAATACATATTCTGTGCTTTTTATCAAAAGTTGAAAAAATGGTCATATGATTGTCATATGAAATATGATACATTTCAATTGTCAATATGGTGTTGCAGCCCTGTTTCAGACTTTAGTTACCATATATGCAAATATATGGTAATTTTTTTGGTCAATAGTTGTAAAAACAAACAAAGAAAACTCAACCAGGGAACTCAAATTGGATTATAAGCCTATACACCCAACCTCCTTTATTGTGACATTTACTTTATAACAACACTGGAAGCAAATATTAACAAGCTGCTAATGCATAAATGAAATGTAATTTTATGCAAGTAAAAGAAAAGAAAATAAGAAATATTGTAAAGTCAAAGTTTTACCAATTTAGTTCAATTGTTTGTTGTTTTTTAACAGTAAGGTGAGGAGCTATGAACTGGTTATCTTTATGGTCTATATGTTTATATGTACGCCTCCAGGACTCTGAGGCGTGGGTTGTCTGTACTCTAATACTCTACACCAACCACACCAAGTCCTGGTTCCTGGTAAGTGCAAACCTACTTGGCAATAAACTTGATTCTGATTCTGATGGAGTCCATTCAGTGAGCATTTGAATTATGTAAAGTGGAGCCCAGCCAAGTTTTAAAAACAATAAAAAGGTACTTTTTTAAGCTAGGACAGAACTCGCTAAACAATAATAGGGCTGTACCCGAATACTTAGATAACCAGATATATGTTTTATTAGGTGGACATTTGTGTTTTAATTCGGGTATCCTGCAGTAATGCTTCTGTTCATTTAGACTTTTAAGGGAATGAGTGACAAGTTGGCAAATAAACGTCTTCACTGTTGCTTTTATTCCAAGAAAAAAGGCATACAAGTTACTTTCCATCCTGCACACTTCTGTTGCACATCGTTTAGTTGGTCTCACACACATTATTAACTTGTCCGCATGCATCCCTGCGAGTGCACGTGCCCACACTCAAATGAATGTGTGGGATGAGATGCGTGTTGCTCGTTGTTGCACACTCTTTCAGTGACGCTCAAAGCGAAGCTTTGAAAGTTCGTTATCTGTTGCCGAAGCTCCAGAGCCTATAAAATAAAATTCATGACGGCCCTAATCAATACCGAGTAATATTTTTAAAGAATATGCTGTTTCTAATTCTTGAAACGTAGCATGTTATTTAATAACGTGTTGCACTATGCTGGACCCATGATTTAGCCTGTAGAATAAATAACAGAGTCTGAGCATCCTGCCTCACATTGTAAACCTCTCATCAGCCATCAGCAGTGTCAAATCACATCTGTGCGTCACCCTCCATGTGTATGTGTTTTTCAATGTGTACGTCAAAAAAGAAAAAAAAAAAAGTGAAGGGAGGACTTCAGCATGGGCCTCTATGAAGGGCCTCCCCAGTTCAGGTACTCTGTGTATTTAAGTGTGTGTGTGTGTGTACAGGAGGCTTCATTCACCTCTAGCAGGGGCAGTGTTGACTTATTTTTGGCCCTGGACTTAACCCAGAAACCACAAAGAGCAAAAGAGAAGCAGAGTTGAGTTTCCACTGAATTCCTCAGAATTACTTGTATAGGTAAACAGAGGGTGTGTCCATCCTCGACTGTGAGTTTGTGTTTCTCTTTTACTGTTCCTCGTTACGCCAGCTTCATATTTTAGAAGAGGATGTGTATCATGAGTCAATTGTGCTGTTTGCATTGCAGTGACCATGAACACTTGTAGCACGTGTTTATTTGCAGGCTTCCATGAGAGATTGAGGGACCTGTTGTCCATCTGTGCCCCTGCCCAGGTGGTGTTTGTGCACAGGTAAGTTACCTTCAGCTCCTGCATGGTGAGCTCTGTTCCATTCTCTTTGGCGCTCTCCATCAGGACATCCAGAGCATCACTGTAGTCCTTCCCTTGGGAACTCATTGGCTTCTCTCTGATGGCTTTCTCAATGCTTTTCTGGAGGGTGTCTCGTGCACGAATACCCTGCGAACACACACAAAATTTAGCACGCTCTTGTTTCGCGTGATTATTATGGGCTTCCTAAACACGTTGAACAAAATTAAATGTGCTTCCAGTCCCAAAGCATACCTTCCTGTAGCCGCTAAAAGGCAGGTCTATGGGCAGGCTGAAGAGGTTGTTTACAAAATCCTGGAAGGTTGAGAACAGATGCCTCATTTCCTCCTCTGACACCCTGAAACCCAGCAGCACCCTCACAGCCATGGTGAATGACAACCTCTGGCTCTCTCTGTGGACAGACAGTCATCCGGTAAACATTCATGTATCCAAAGAGGAAAAGATTTTCTTGTATCTGTTTCTTAACTTATAGGAGGTATATTCTGTTTTCTTTTCTTTTATTTAAAGCTGGCACAATTCATTGGGGTGTCAAATCAATGCATATTTACCCTTTAACGCTTTTATGTGTGCATGTAATCTTGCTTTCATGCAGAAATGACAACCATATTGTTGACCCATTTGGCCCCAGTTTCTAGCAGCAATAATAAAGGTTTATTTATCTCATGTAAAGGAGTTCCTGCAGTTTTTGGTTATTTTGAGACACTGTTTAGACCTGGCTTCAAGGGAAAATCTCATCACAATTCCAGGACAATGTCAGATCCAACCACCCAGGACGCATTTGAAGGTGGTCTGGGACGCTTGTGTCCACAAACTCGTTTATAGTCTGAATGTGAAAAGATCCTGAAAATGGTTCAGGTATGGCCTAACAGACTAATGTCATCGACATATGAAATAACTTTGGAGAAAAACTTAAGACGACTTATTCTTTGTTTAGCTTTCCTTCAAGTTACACCTAATTGTTTCCAGCTGCTGCCACTGGCAATTAAAAAAAAATCATGCCATGCATGTTTAGATACTCAGATTTGAATATGAGAACCTTCTTCCTTTTCCCATTAATCATCTCATGAGCCCTCAGATTTATGGGATCCCTCTACAATAAGATGATCCTCTGTATGTTGTGAGCATAAATGTATCATGGCACCAAATCAGAATTGAAATTGATTCTAAAATCTAGAATTCTTTGATATTTTCTAAATACCTCCTCTACCACTGCCAGGAGTGTACCTGTAGACGTTGATGGGCTCAGGGTTTGAGCTCCACACCCGGAGGCTCTCCTGGATGACCTGCTGGATTTTAGGGAGGTAAGACTCCAAGGCCTCATGGCTGAACACTTTGGCGAACACCTGCAGAGACAGGAGGCAGAGAGGGAGGCAGATGATGTTATTGCAAACGCACGCTACACCCGCCTTTATCTGTCTGCATGCAGATAAACTTACATCACATCCTGACAAATGAGAATTAGACACAGATCTGTTTGAACCAGTACAGTCAAAGGAGAAGAGAAAAGCATACAGATTATCTTCTGTAATCCCCTTATAGTCACTACAAACACACTGTATGTCAACAAATCCTGAACGATAGGGTGTGTTAACAGATAGCTGACAAACTGGTCTATTTAATGCCTCAGATGAGTTTCTTCTGTTTCATTCATTCATTCCCCTGTTGGTTTGCGAGTCACCTGAAAAGTCTTCTGAAATAAAGTCAAATTTGGTGGAAAATTTAGCTCTTGACAAGTAAATGTTGAATGATTTCTGTTTTATGACCCTTTTCTATCCATTAATCTCCTTCCTCTCGTTTTCTGTGAGAAGCACTTTCCACCATGTGTTCATTCTCATTTATTTTCTGTGTTGTCCTTATTTATCACCAAAAAAAAAAAACCCTTACTCCTTATTTAAAGAGACTTATACATTGTGGAGGTTTTCCACTGCAGTCAGCAGAACTGGAATGAGAGACAGGTGGGGGCAGACTCAAGTCTTTCCTGGCTGCTCGGTAGTATTTCTTCGTATGAATCAGTCACCAGTCGTCAGCAGTGTTTGGACAAATAACATCATCAGATTTAACCTCCAAGACTGCCCTTAAAGCAGTCAAGGGACATGATTTAGCAGGAGAGAAAAGTGGAGAGGGAAGGGGAAAAGGGCTTTAATGTTAATATGAAATGTCATTAAAGCTTAGTTTTATTTAGATAAATTTCATTTTTGTCCATTTAACCTTTTAGAGCTGTCGCAAATAGAACGGCGCAGTGTTGCTTATTGGATGAAAGGTATCCAGGAGCAAAGAGTTTCAGCCTGTTGGTTGAAGTGTTCAGTCATTTGTCTGAGTCTACAATTTGCAGCCACGTGAAAAAGAAAATGCAGCCCTTGTCTATGCTAAAGTTTTATGTAATAAGAAAATAAATAATCTGGTCCTTACCAGGTCTTAAATTCAGAATGGTCAACATGTGACATATTGCACCTTTTCATTATTCATTTAACCAAAAACGTTGGCCAAAATACAGAAGCAGTGTGTGGAAAAGCACACCGTGACAGTTTCAACTGGGATGTGGAGGTTAAGTAGCAGCCATATGCTGGTAATCAAATCCACTCGACTATCCGATGAGCAGCTGGTGCGAGCGCCTCTTTAAAAGAAAGGTTTTGTCGGTGTGCTCATCTTAAGCATACAGGGGTGCGTTAACACAATGCAAAAAAGACATCAGCAAAGATCTTAGTGGAACAATTGTTGCTGCCGATTAATCTGGTAAAGGTTGTCAGGCCATTTGCAAAGGTTTCAGAGGGAAAGTTTTTCAGAGATGGACGTTTCACTTGCCAAAATGCCAATAGCTACATCTTAGACTGTTAAGGCCCCAGTTAGCATATTATAAATGTAATAGTTTCTAATGGTGCAATTAGAAAAAGTCTTTACAAGTATGGCTTATGTGGGAGAGTTGTCAGGAGAAGACATGGCATCTTAGCTTATGCCAGGTTCACCCTGCACGATTTCGGCCGTCTCAGATGAAAGATGCACAATCGTGGGAGAAATTGGCCATCGGAGCTCGAAAATGGTGAAAGACGAAAGATAGAACCATCTTGTGATCAAAGAAGGGCTATGACAGATATCAAGCAGTGGCAGAAATTTGGAGAAATCATCTCAGAATATGACGGCCTGTCACTGTTGATGTCTGTCAGCTAACCAGCCAATAGGAAGGCACCATGACCAGCCAATGCTGATATGACCTTAAGAGAGCAGTGCATAAATGAATGTCTGCAAACCTCGATGAACAGTTGTAATGACGAGTGGGCCAAAATTGCTCCACATCAATCATGGATGCTAATTATGTCATTCACAAAAAATAATACTTTGTTGTTCCTGCTAACGGTGGTTTTATAAGCGACTGAATCATGAGGTTACTTACTGTTTCACCTACTATTTCTGCTTTTTAGCTTGGTTTTTTTGTTCAGTAAATAATCGCTCAGTGTAATTTGTCATAAGCTTTTATGTTCAGACCTTGCAAAGATTTTTTTAATGTCTTGATACAAACCAAAAACAAAACTGAACTGAGAATTGACAAACGATGCATTTTCATTTGGTAAGTTTCATTCGATATATAAATGCAGCAGGCTTTCAAGCAAAGCTTTGGCGACTGGAACACCTGGTTTGTATTTTCTGCTACATTAATTGAGACTGGAACATCTGAACGGGCAAAATTTTATATATTCAAAGTTCTGTATGATGATTAGTGGCCAGTCAAGCCAGTCAGTCACATTTGTTCTGATATGGGTTCATTCAAAAGTCACAAGCAGATTTGCTGTGCCAGTGTATTAAGTCTTCTGTTTTATATTTTTGAGGAGATTTTATGTTTTTCTTTTTTTTTTTTTTAACGTTTTATGAGTTCCTTCTTCAATATCTGACCTACATGCACAAACTTCAAATTGGACTCATTTTAATCGCTGTGGTCTCTTTTTGACTTGTACTGTACTTTTTACAACCATGCAGAGACGCTAAACTCGACTTGCATTTATTAACTGTGACAGCATTTAGCAAAATAGCTGCTTTTGAAGCTGTTTCAAATCTAAGCTGTGTCTCGAATGAACGCTGAAAATGTGGATTTTGTCAAAGGCCTGAACGCATGAATAGAGTGAATTGATTGCTTATTTGGGATGCACTTTCAATATATAAATACAGTAAAGGAGCATGTTTCTGGAGACAAAGTGTTCCTGCTTCTCCTCATCAAGTCATAGTGGAAGCTGAGAGGGAAGAAAAGAGCTTCTGCTGGGATTGGATCTCGGGCCAGTAAGGGTACATTTGGTTCTTGCGGTTGATTCTTCAGCCATCAAACCATCAGTTGGGCACTCCTGCTCTCGTTTCGTCCTCTACTTGATTTTCCTCTCGTCTTCTCTCTCCTCCTTTGCCGTCTGTTTCCCACTCCGTCTCCTCATTCCTCCAAACCCTCCTTGCCTCCCTCCAGTACTCTCATAATGAATGAACAATAGTCCACTGAGCTGGTGCCGTGTCCGTTTAAAGTGTGTATGTCTGGATTATGTGTGTGCACTGAACGGTGTGTGTCTGTATATAACGTGTATATTTTGTATATTATAGTGTTTGTGTGTGTTAGGGAGTGGTTAGAACAGACCACAGAACACTAAAAGATGTTGGTAGTGGTACATTTCCTCTCTCTGCTTCCCAGGGGGGCTGCTGGTCCACAGATCAGCTTACATGACCTGTCCTTTATTTCTGACCACAGAGATTCTGCAAAAGTATCTGACCTCAGAGGAGGTTGAGACGAAACGCTTGCTGCTCTGATCATCTGAAAGTTGCTTCATTGATTGTGATCTGTGATACGCAGCAAATATGCACGCAGTCTACACGCAGGACCTTTTGATCGTTGTTGGCGTTTCTGCACGCTTGTTGTTTGTGACAGTAAGTGTCGCCGCCCTGTTGTACTAGCAAAAACAATTGTTGCCAAATGAGCAACTAAGAAAACCAACAAAATGAATGTTTTTTTAGTTGTACTTCACAACATCTATGTCTAAGTCTAAAGTCTAAACTCGAATACTTAATTTCAGGTTAGGAAAGTTTGGAGAAAGTATGCTTGGAGTGCCAAGAGTTACCAAGTTGTTGATGAAAGGGTATGTGGCAGTTGGGGATTAAGACCAGGATCTATCCCTCAAGGGTTAGCTATTTAGTCTGGTCCTGCTTGGGATTTGTGTTTAAGTTGGGATGCAATTTAATTGTCAGTGTTTACTTTTGTTGAAAAGACACAAATGAGCTTTTTCAACTTCAATTTTAGTTTCATTTTAGCTACAGGTGTGGAGGTTATGACGCTCTTATGATACACAGTCATTCTTGCGTTCTCTTCCCTTTTTTCGCCATTATGTTCTTGAGTCTTGTAGTCGCCTCTGCCATGATGTCCACTGTATCTCTGTGAGCTAATGTAATCTCGTAGCCATCGTTGCCCATTGTTGTCGATGCTTGACGTTGTGTTATGAAGTGATGTGCAGTTGTCGCGGGATACAACCAGGAAATGAAGTCCAAAGACAGGAAACTGTTAGAAATCAATGATGGTCCTAAAGAATGATCAAATATTCCTTCAAATTAAACTGATATCTTAATATATAAAAAAAAAACGTTTCTGGTAGAAGTTTCCATTTAATCATTTGTCATTCATTAATATTATGGATTTTTTTCAGGAGTAAATTGGTAATGATTTAGTTTGGTATTTAGTAAATAGCCTCATGATTAATTTTGCTAGCATCTAACTTTCTGAATCCTAAGACAACCAAAATATTGTTATTGATAAGCATATTTGTCCCTATTAAAGGCATTTCTGTAGGAAATAAACCACTCAGAACCTGGACTCCTTCAGTGACTGGTTGGACCTGCACACTATTAAGCAGGTGGTTTTAATGTTACGGCTGATCCATTTACCATCCAGGATGTAACAGTTATCCATAGGCTCGTTCGCCACGTACCAGAGGACTAGAAAAACTCGACAAACATGTTCAATAACAAGCATGAAAATCTGCATTAGCAATGAAAACGTTAAACACACGCAGGCATCTACCGAGGACACACTCAAAGGGGATTGGACGAAACTGCTTGTTAAGCCAAAGGAGGTTGTGTAATGTTGTGAATTAACCCATTTAACCAGCCTGCACTGGATTATGCTTAATTGCTCAATTTGAGCGAGCACTTTTGTCTATTCCTACTCGCACACACACGCACACACTCGCTCACAGACATAAATAGACACAGAGCAGCAGGGTTGAGCTACTGTAGGACCAGTGAGTCAGTTGGTCGGTGTGTGTCCAGGCAAATCTCTGCAAGGTAACTACAGGTCAGACAAACACACACACGCCCAGCATCGCTCTACACAACCTGGCTGCCAATCAAACGCAGGTTTTTATGCAGTGTCACTCTGGGACGTTCCAAGTTGCACTCAGGATGAGGATGGAGGGGTTGGAGGGTGAGGGTGGGGTTGGGGGATTGTTTAGTACAACAGTCATTTTGCTGCACCACAAAAACGTGACTGTCTTCTGTAGCCTGCAGCGTAGAAGAAACATGCTTTAAGACACACACACACTGTCAGGCCCTTACACACACAGACACAGTTGTCCTAATAACGTCCATATGTCTTAAATTATGTGAAAGTGCTGCGAGCTGCTGGTTCCACAGACATGTAAAGACTCCTTTATTCTTTTCTGTGCTCTCGCTGCTCCCACCTCTTCCCGTCTCTCCCTGCCCCGTCATCCATCCTCCTTTTTTTTTTTCTCTTTTTACAAATACTTTTAAATCTTCACGCTCTTTTCTTTCAGTCAAACCGGCAGTCTGTGTGGCTTTCCGTGCGTCTATCGTCACATTGGATCAGAGAAGGATGGCTTTGTTGGTGAGGGTCAGGGAGTCTAAGCTGCCATGAATCACAACAGCGATGCAGCGCAAACGTCTCCAACCTGAGACTGAAAGATCCAAATATCAGCTCCTGGCAGAGCTTTGGGTGTCCTCAGAGGTGCATCAGCTGCTGCTGGCTGTGGCAGAGCGGGGTTGGTCAGTTGCACCCTAGTAGTGCCTGGTCCCAGTCAATCAGCACAACATTACAACTACTTTTAAGTCACTCAAGATCTTGTACAATAAAGTATTTCTTACCATCACTGCAACATTGTCAAGAAATATAAATGACTAACATTTGAAATTTTTATTTTTATTGCGAAGTAAGTCTATTATAGAAGATTTTTCATGATCTTGCACCACAACGCCTTAAAGTGTCATAGTTAGCATAGACATGGGGGATGGTGTTAATGTTGTTGGGATGTTTTTTTTTTGTAATTTATGAAAAATGCTGTTATCGCCAGGGTGCTCCGTTCTGTATTTTAAATATTTTTAACTATGTCATTTTAGGAAGTAGGCTAATTGACTGATCTGCAAAATTAATTTGAAATTTAGCTTGTAGCTGTCTCTGGATGGTCCATTGCATGTATTCTGCATAATCCTTGTCAAATAAACAATAAGTAAAATAGATAAATGAGGAGCATCAAGTGTAAAACAAACACCAAATCAATATGTGAAACACGAAGAACAGATGATGACAACTGAAGAGAAAAACCAAAAGAAGCTGCTTTCACAGATGTTAAAGCATCAGCTCTTGAAATTTTGCTCAACGGTACTTTACAACAAAAACATACTTAATTTGCTCAACATAGTAAAATATAATCTTTTTTTTAAATTAAGGTTCACATTAAGGTTCATAAAACATGATTTAGTTCTATAGAACTTTGGTTCAAGAGGTTTTTACTGAGATATTCTTAAAGTGCTTCCTCTGGATTTGCATATTTCTACTGTGAGACTTGACTAACTTCTGTTATTAACATCCGCATTTCTTTACCCCCCAGCTGAAGTGTAGATGTAAGAAAATCATAGAACTACAATAAATAGGTGTAAATAAGTGTAAATTCCACCTTTCACACAGGTTAAACTTGGAAAGGAAAAGATGGGGATTGGCTAAAATTGGCAGTGCCCTCTAATGGTGATGAGCAGAAGCACAGGAGGCTGACAAACATGAGGGATGCATGTAGAGCAGCAAGTTTTCTGCATCATTTATTCCTCATTGTTGGAAACGCTCAATAGCGACTGGCCGAGAGTGTGATGTCGAGGTGTGAAATGAAGGCAAAGATCAGTCTTTTGACCACTCTCTCCTCTGTTTCAACTTAATTCAGGCATCGAGCAATGGTTTCACAAGAAAGAATAACAAGAGGAAAGGAAAATGTGGTTTAAAATAAATAAATAAAGGAAAAGAGGGAATTGGAATGAAGAAATTCTGGGCTGCTTAATGATAAAAAGACAAATAAAGAATTGTGTCAGGATGGTGAAAAAGAACTAGTTACTACGACAAGTTTCCATCATAGAAGAGAACTTTTCCATTGCAGGTCAGGCAGAGCTTTCTGATCAAAACAGTGTATGATTTAATAGTTTTTACTGTCGCTGAAGTTAAAGAGGTTCTTTATTGTCAATGTTGATGACTGCAAAGAGCAAAGCAGGAAATGATCAAGTCAACTTTGGTGCTACGCTTTTTCTGTCAGCTGAAAACTTAAACGAGCTGATTGTTGCAAATGTGATAAAATCCCCTTCAGTGTCATCATACCTTCAGAATTGAGCTCTTCCTTATAAATCACATTTTTGCTTTTTTGTTTTGCAGCTGAATCACTACTTGTAATTTTCCCCATGTAAAGCTGAGGGAAGGAAAGAACCAAGATTAAAGACTGTTACATGGGGTTTAAGAGTCAAACTTTGATCAGAATCCAACTTGAAACCTGCATGAAGTTTCAACCACTATCCCATGCTCATACTGGCTTCATAAACCCAAAACACACACACATTTGTAGAATTGGATCATGCTGGATGTTGATTTCAGTCCAGGATGATGTGCAAGTCCTGACTGCTTGGCTCAGGTTGGCCTCTAGTGGAAAGCCAGTCCATTGTGGTTCTTCGAGAGACTTAGTTTCCCATCTTAACACTGGGTTATGTGGAAACTAGCTGGCTCTGTTGATCCACTAAAGGCCAGTGTGCTGCATGAAGATTGTTTTTCCAAAAATGAAAAGCCAGAGGAGCGGTTCTGGTCCAGTGGGTCAGACAGTAAGCTGGTTGTTCACTCTTCCTCTCAGTTGATGCTCTCAAGCTTCTGTCTGTTGACTTAGTTTTATTACCCAGAAAACAGGAGTGAGGGCTGCCAACGCACACATACACATCTCTACATAAGCCGTGAAAACTGCCCAACTGCCCTGTCAGAATCCTCCTAATGTCTTCCTTTTTCTGCCAATCAAACTATCAAACTATGGTCTTCTGGCTCCTTTAGGGATCAAAGTCACAAAGTCAAATCAGGTTTGTACATTTGGAAGTGTCCTCTGCCACTTATCAATGAATCTAAATAAAATAAAATAAATGTTGTCTCAATAATAGCTTCCTTAGCTTCTCTCAACCATCATAGAAGCAGTGTGTTACGTGTTACGTGAACGTCTGCATTCTCAAACATAAACCTTTCTCTGAACTGTGGCTCTGACATTTAAACGGTTTAAGACTTTGTGGGTTGAAATATGATGAGATGTCAACATAATTACTGATCAAGCATTTCACAAGTGAGACTCGTAACCACCAGAGTTGTATGTGTGTGTGTGTGTGTGTGTGTGTGTGTGTGTGTGTGTGTGTGTGTGTGGTGTTACACTGTGCCTTTGTAATTCTTCAGACATTTACTCCAGAGACTCAGTACATTTGACATTGTCAATGCAGGAGGCATTGCTCCAACACGTGTTGTGCACGCTAATGTAAGTCAACCCTGCTGATAATGAAGTTTGCTGCTCGCTATAAATGTGAATATTGATTATTATGATTAGTTCCTGCAGCCCTGGATGCATCATTCAATGTTAGCTGTACAGTAGGACAATTGTTAAAGCAATAGAAAGGAGTCATCTAGCTCTCCCAGTCTCTGCTATTGGCTAAAACCACCCAAGTTACATTGGACCTGGATGTCTCTTGCATCAACCGTATATCAATTTCCAGCACTATGTCCCGCATTAACAACAATGAAACTAGCTCTCAGAGTTATGAGACAAGTAGGAGACTTGAGAAAGTAATGAAGAGAAAACAAGAGTGACCTGGTAAGAGACCACACAAGAGTAAATCTTGGACAGTGTCCTAACAGCAACCTAATCTGCACACCTATAGGGGGACCCTCCAAGGTGAAATATCAAAATGTTCCTTTGAGGTGCTTTAAGGGTGACATGTTTTACTTTATGGACCACAAGTTACTTTTCTTAATGGGTAATGCTGTAAAAGAACAGCATACGTGCTACTTAGAAAGTTTCCCAAAGTAGAGTATCGTCTTGACTAGAGCAGGTTGTGCTCCAGTTGGAAGGGGGCCAGGCAAATCTCCAGCACTTCGGCAGGACACTGAACCCCACACTGAGATTTAAATACCCATCCACTATAGGGGTGACAAGCCAGCGCTCTTATAGTACCAGTCTCAATCCTGGATAAAGGGGGAAGGTTGTTAATAAACTACACCAAATTGATATGTGGGATCCCATGATCCACGATGGCGACCCCCTAAAAGGGGACAACCAAAAGTAAATTACTGGCTTTTATCAGAGAAAAGTGACATCTGGTTTAGGATCATTTGTCAGCACAGTGTTGCTTAACAACGCAAGATTTGTCACTATAAGCAACTTTACTGATCTTGAATCTATTTGTATGTAGCTTTTGTGTTGTAAGCAAGGCAATTTTCAGGTATGTGCACATGCTTTTACGTGTGTGTGTGTGTGTGTGTGTGT